>JAVLUX010000039.1:19787500-20335000 GCA_032164185.1 Moxostoma hubbsi
TACCATGGTTAGATCAATGTAGCTAGTCTAATATTAATAATAATAATAAATTATAGTATTTATGAAGAAATGGCCAAAACACATTTTGAAACTTTAACTACAACTGCCACTGTTGATATAAAAATGATGTCTAATAGATTCTACATATAGATTATTTCATATGAAACTAACCTTTTGTCGAAATATAACCATTACTTTTACTCAGGTAAAATCGTGAAACAATTATGTAAAGGTGATGAGGTGTAATACATTTTTTACATTTATTTATTTTTAGCACATAGCACAGCGTTGCTCTTTTCCTCAGTGCTGTTTGGCATGTCGGGGCTTCTACTGTTTGGTGGGTTTGACTTGACTTCCTCAGTAACGCTTTAAACTAGAAATGTCTCACTAGAATTGGAATGGTACCATCAGTATCGTGGGAAGCCAGGTTGTTGAGCGCATGCGACAGAGAGCTGAGCTGATCATGAGCACGAGCTGGTTCCACTACACTAGCGTGAAAGTTTTAATCGGGCCGTGAAAAATATTGCAGTGCAGATGTGAAGCCTTTAGCTGAATGCAAGATTTTCATAAAATTTGCCACGGCAAAATGGGCTATCACTTGGACAGTCGCCCTAAATATTATTATTTCTACTTAATTGTCTCAAAATAAAATAATGATTGAGGTCAATCAATAAACTTGATTCCCCAAAGAAGTGCACAAAAATCTGCCCTTCAGCTATGTGCATTCACATGCGCCAGGAAAAAATGACATGGATTGAAAGGGACCCAAATTAACCAAAGGACACTAAACACCCAAATGATGACTTTACATGAAACTACTTATTACAGTGAAACAACATCAATAATACAAAAAATACCTAAAATCTATGAATTTGTAAGAACAACTAATGTCTTTTGACCAAACAAATGTGTTTAATTTATTCAAGAGCAAGGGTTTATGGGTAGTTCCCACAACCTCTGTTCAAACCATAATGAGTCTCAAGTCCATGTGAGTCTCAAACTCATATGGCTTTCTTTGGAACGTAATCAAAGCTATTTTCCTAGATGTATAATGTGTGATATATGATTTATATCCATAAAATTCTGGTGGATGGGGTCCACAACTTTCATACTCCAAAAAGACACAAAGGCAGCATAAAGGTAATTCAAATCACTTGAATAATTTAACCCATGTCTTTTGAAGTAATTTCCAAAATGTGAAAACTCAATTTTCACTGTAAATCTTTATATCTTCAGTATGAATACTTTTTTATGTCCTTTTTGGAGCTTGGAAGTAGGGATGCATCGCTAAAACCTTTTTTTTTCTCCCGATCTAATTCTGATACCTACATTTTTTTTACCAGACCAATACCAAGGTTATTGTTTGTTCAAACCCCTTCCCAATCCTGTAAAATTTTCCTAAAATGCCTAGCCAATGCATACCCAAAGTAAATTTAAAGCTGTTATTGAACCATTTGGAGTACATGCATGGTTTTGGTACAGTTTTACTGTAAGTGCTACTGGCATTGAGTAATAGAAGTTTTTTTTCTTTTTTTTTAAAGATGACTATAACTGGGAGCTATTAGCTGGAAAACAATGGGACCACAGCATGAAGCCTTAACTAGTCCAAGTTCAAATTTGATAACAATACCACATAAAATCAATATTTGACACGTTTTTCTAAGGGTATGTCCAGGATAGGGTTGCAACGGTATGAGATTTTCTCGGTATGATAACCATCTCAGAAAATATCACGGTATATGGTATTACACAATTAGTATTATCAGTAAAACAGAAGGGTTATTTTATTTATTTTTCAGCAAAAACTTTATTATAATTTAAGTGTGTAAAAAAAGTCTCCCTTTTTAAAAATAAAATAAATAGAAAAACAATTTCTTTCTCCTCATGTAAATTGGATTTCATGATGATTATGTAAAAAATAAATTGAATGTAAAGCCCCACTTCTGATAAATATTTTAGTGTATGGCCATTATCACAGGCCATTAGCACAGTAACTGCTGCAGCTCAACTCAAGAGTTCTCATGCGAACAGTTAATAAAAAATAAAATCAAATGGCTTTTATATCTCTAAAGTAGTTAACCATGTATATAACACTTCTTCAATGAACAATATTGGTGGGCAGACATTGTTTCTGAAAATATTAAATATTTTATTTCCATGTTTTCCCATATTTGAGTTCCAAACTAAGTTGTGTAGATCATGTTGAACCAGTTAAAGAAAAAAGTAGATTTTGCATCTGTGTTTTCCACAGGCTTTTGTGAGACTGTGGTGGGTGGACCTCGGACCCCCTAGGGTCTGGTGCACTTTGAGAGCAAAAATAAGAGGCTAGATCGTTGAAGAACTTGCTGCTCTTGTAAAAAATGTTGTGCTCTAGTAATAATTGAATAATAAACACATTGGTTGTATTGATCTGAATGGCGATGACACGTCAAAAAAAGCAGAAAAGAGACTGAGTTTAACGCAGTTCACAAATGGTCAAAACACAAAATTGCCGTCCTCATTCACTTGTCCGAGTAAAAAGTTACTTGTCTGAAGAGCAGTTGAACATTTATGTAACATGCTCAAGTAACTTGTTAAAGGTTATGTTGTATATTTTTCTAAAAATATGACCGATGCCCAACATAATGGTGTACCTATGCAATCAACTCTCTGCGACAGAAATGTAAACCGTACTGGGTAGAGTAGGTGGCTGTTGTCATATGGTAATTATTTTATGTTACGTATGATAGTCAAATAAAGAAAAGTCTCCATCGCTACCATTTATAGCAGGGATGCTCGCGCTTCTATGGAATGAGATGTTTCATCATGTTATTGCGGCAAGCTCTACCATGTACAATAAAGACTAAACATTATCACAATACCAAAATTTCAGAAGTCGGTAGTGAAATTTGACAATTCTCAGGAACAATTAATATGTTAATTATGGAAGAATGATTTCAATGATTTAAGTTATTCTCGATTAAACAATCAGTAATAAAAAAAAAATCAGCAATGAATAGACATTTATTAAAAATAATAGAACAAAAACGTTTTAACTGAGCTGTGAAGTATTCAAGTAAGCATTCAGAATGAAATGCAACATAAAACTACAACTGGTCATCAATGTATGATTATAGTACATTAAAACTTTTTAAAGCTACTTAAGTTATTCAGTCAAGAGCAGTGAGTGTTTTCTCGTTTTCTTTTTATGATTGTTTGATTATTATGATGACCGACTAGACAGCAGCTGGTCAATTAGCTTGCATTTATACTTACAAGTCTGACATTTTAATACAAATCTTTCTCCACTGTTTACTTTCACTTTAGACATCACTCTGTGTTTACATGCATACGTCACCAAAACGGGCATTTTGGCGGAATTCTGAAATGTTGAAATGAAATGTCAATAGTGACAGACTTCTGAAGACATGGATTTAACAACTGGAGCCTTATGATTTACTTTTATGGTGCCTTTATGCTCTTTTGGAGCTTCAAAATGTTGGTGTCCATTCACTTGCATTGTGAAGACCTACGGAGCCAAGATATTCTTCTAAATATCTTTGTTTTGTGTTCAGCAGAAGAAAGTCATACACATCTTGGATGGAATGAGGGCGAGTTTAATGAGATAATTTTCATTGTTTGGGTGAACTATCACTTTAAGTGTGCGGACTGTGTTCAGCCCACACAGTCAACAAATGAAGGTATTTCCTATATGTGCTGCCTCATGGTTTGTTTGTGAAGGGAGTAAAAATGTGTTGTTGTGTTTCTTGGGTGCCTGTCAACACAGTCATGGCTCATCAGCATGTACAGTAAAGGGATGAGGACAAGGGCTGGGCAATAGAGCTTAAAGAGTATTTGTCAATATTTTTCAGTCTTTTGATGAGTATTTCTCTATATACAGATTTGCTCTGAAATGGCAATAAAATAAATGAATAAATAAAAAAAACTAAGAAGGAAAAGACAGAAAAAGACATTTTTCTTTTATTATAAATGAACACAAGGGTGACAGTATACATTTTTGAGTGATGAAGCAAACAAATAAATTAATCTGAACTTTGAATGGATACATTGAAACAAAAGGTTTGAAATGATTAATGGAAATGAATCGGCTTCACAACTTGAATAACATTTTTGAGTTTTATGACTTTTAGTCCATGTCTGTTACAGCTGAAGTTTAAAGCAGAGACACTATTGAAACAGTATGTGAGAAACGGCAAGATAATCAAAAATTACTTAATCTCTGATGGCATGTTCTTTATGAATCTTGAAGCTTAAGTGTGTAATTTCTGCACCACTACAACCACCAAACGGACTTATAAAATTAAGTGAATTCACACAGCTTCTTGTACACTCACCCAATTTGCCATTGATACAGATAGTCTGGCCCAAACTCGCGCTGTTGTTTGAGTCTACAGGCGCTTTTATACAATGTGACTTAATGGTTCTCGTTGCAGAACCATGTCGTTCTGTACCAATCCGGGGTCATTGATACTGTTACAGTTTCATTTTTAATTGTGGTGCTGCAAAAGCATGATTATAATGGACTGATTGTGCAAGTGAACAGTCATGAGTCGACACAACTCCAAAGGTGTTCCACCAGAATGGTTTTCCTTTCCAGAGTACAGATAGCTAACAGTACTAAGAAATCCGGCCCAGAAGTGGGAAATCATTCTGTACTGAACCATGCTCTAGTGGAAACACTGCTGGAACAGTTACTCACCATGTTTAGAACTGTTCGGCCAAATGGGCTGCACAAGAAAACAGCAAAAGAGCATTTTTTTTTTTATAGTTCATAGAGACACATTGTTTACAGTTTTCATAGAAAGCAAACTACAATTGACTTATTGACCTCTCTGCATACCCTGGTAAGCAGGAATGGGAGGAAGTTTTTTTCACATTTAAAAACTGCACGCTTCAGCTTTAATGACAAAAAAAATAAATACATCTGCACTGAAATCGTTGCAATATTCATAATGTAGCGTATTTTATTTCGGCAGCAAATTCATAGCAAATATATATTGTGAGTATTCAATAGATCGCCAGCCATAAGGAGGACAACCTTGCAGGGTAGAAGTGTGCATGGTGATGTGTTTAAAAGTGAACATGAACTTATTTTCTTTGCACTTTTCGAGGGCTGAAAAAACTCTTGTTATTTTGACCAGTTGTCATTTTCTGCAAATAAATGCTCTTAATGACAATATTTTTATTTGGAATTTGGGAGAAATGTTGTCAGTCCTTTATAGAATAAAACAAAAATGTTCATTGTACTCAAACACATACCTATAAATGGTAAATCCAGAGAAACCTATTATTTTGCAGTGGCCTCTTAATTTTTTCCAGAGCTGTAGTTTGAATAGATTGAATTTACAGGTTTGAGTTTATGCAATTAGGGTGTGAATGCTGAGCCATGGAGGTCAGTAAACTGCAATCTGACAGTGTCCTTGGAACAGTTGAAGCTTTCCACATGGATTGAAGTTGAGATATAGTCCACAATGGAACTGTTCTGTGACTAGGCCAGCTGCAGGGGTGCTAATGTGGGTCCAATGAGGCTTTAAAGTGGGACATGACCAATGACTCACACATGTCAGGATGAATGGCATAAATAAAGGGATATTTCCAGTGATGAGTTTGGCACATGGACAATGGTGGCTGGCTTGTCAGATTAGGAAATAATGGCACCAGCAAAATGGTAAAGATTAAGGCTGGGTATTCGCGCTGATATGATTAGACTCTGAATCAATATTATATAAATTCTGTGATGATTAAATCAATGACATATATTTTTGTCTAGGCTTGATGTTGCTTCCTTTAGGGGGCCAACTCATTAAAAGGCAAGATATGGTAAACTTGGATTCCATAGTGAGCTACTTCAGTGATGATCACAATCAGAAAACTATTATTTTTGCCCATCCCAATCGAATATTTACTATACATTTGTGATGGTTTTGCTGGTGATATTATGTTAAGTAATGTTGTCATGATGTTAATGCTCTTCTTAACTTTCTTGTAGACTTTGTAAGAAGGCTAGTATCACAATCCTTCCTTGTCTCACAATTTACGATATTGAGTGTGTATAAGGGATACTTCACTCAAAAATTAGAAATCTGTGATCAATTAGTCACCCTCATGTAATTCCAAATAATCTTGACTGTTTCTGGATTTTTTATATAATAATAATTAGATAATGTTTCTCTTCGAACTCTCACAGCCAAGCACACTTCCACAAGGAACTGTCAACATGAACCTCTGCACAGACGTGATAGATGCTGAGCCCAGGACAGGACAGAAGAATGCGCTCTGCATCATCACCACTGAGCAGGAGTACTACATCCGAGGAGACTGCAAAGAGATCATCAATGGGTGTGTATTAGTTCATAACACCATAACGCCTTCACTGCTGGGATACAAGTTTGAGCTTAACATATGCAACTGTTTTGTCTAACAACAGATGGAGTGAACAGCTAGTGGTTTATCCAAGGACCAACAAGCAGAATCAAAAGAAGAAGCGTAAAGTAGAACCTGCAACCTCACAGGTATGTGTTACCTTTTGACTTTTTTAAGTAAATTACAAATGCCTTTCCCATCCCATTTTACTTTTGTAAAACAGTGGATATGCAACATTAAGAAAAATGTAGGGCAAGACTTTATTTTTTGTATTTTTCATCTGGAACTTATTGGATCGTGAAACTTGGGTGCTATATACCGGAATGGAGACATTAGAAAAAGAGATATTTGTGACATCAGCCAAAAAAATTAAGTTGTTCCAAAGGCAGACAAAGTATCTGTATCACATTTTGATAAAAGACAAGCAAAAACAAGCTTTTTATTTATTTTTTATTAATGTGATAAATCATGCATATTAAAAGGAATGTATAATAAGAAATTAAAGAAAGTCAATTTTGATTCCATGTTGACTTGAAGAATGCTTTGGTTGGGATTTAGTTCTTGCAATGTCAGTCACTAGACTGCTTCTATGGAAATAAACTGTATTTTAATGAAAGTTATATACGTTATATGTTTGTTTGTAGGAGCCGGGACCAGCTAAGGTAGCAGTGACTGGCTCAGGCATCCCTGATGCAGAGAAGACTCCAGACTCCAGTTCTATCATATGGCAAGAGGAGCTACAAAGCAGAGAGGCGGATGTGTCCCAGACATGGTCCCCCAGTGAAATGGCACCACTTGGCTCACCATTGCCCTCTGCCGGTATGGGATTCCTCAAAAACGTATTTGTTCTCCAAAGAACTTCTGTAATTGGAAGAATTCTACTTATTTATTTTTTTATACTTTAAGTTCATGTCTGTAGCTTTGAGGCCAATTTCCAATTTTTGTCTTCCAGGAAAACAAATAAAAAAATATTGATGACTCATCTTGCACTTATGGCCATATTCAAATTTTTGCCCAATATTTTTTATTTTTTTAAAGAATGTCTCCTCCCTCAATACCTGAGATGTAAACAAAGTTATTTGAAGTGTTATCAGTCGATGAATTTTTTTTCTAATTGGGATTAATCACATAAATGTTCATAGTTAATTGCGATTAATCATATATTTTGAAAGTGCTGTAATTTGATGATGCTTTTCCTGTCAAAATACCTTTATTTTTCTTCATAGGAAAGAAAACAAAACAATATGTAACTAATTATTGAATAACATATTCCAAACAAAACATTCAACAGTATAAAGACATAAATGCTTTAAAATATCACCAGTTCAAGTGACATTAAACATTCCCTAAAGTTGAAGTAGGAGGTTGTCTAATTGAAAGAACTAGTCCATGTAGGTTGTGTATTCATTGCAGTGCACATTAAATCTCTTAAACTCTCATCCTCCACAATATTAATCAGCCGACAGATTGTGGCTATCATCTTTGCTACAGCAATTGTGAAGCCGCATGGATGATTTGTGTCAGGGCGTCAATGCCAGCATTAAGATTAGCTTTGAACTCCACATGAGAAGTGCTTTCAGCATGCATTATTCTGTGTTTTGTTGATGGTTGAGAAGTGCTTCTGTGTTAATTCAATTGAGAGTTCAATTCAATACAGAGGGTGCAAAATACTTGATTTCTCTCACAAGTTGAATCTGGGCTTGTTTTGTGCAATAAATAGCATTAAGAGATCCTTTCTCCATCACTTGATCACTGACACAGAATTACTGGGGTGTGGGTGTGGGTGTGGTGCGGTGTGTGTGCATCAGTTTAATTGCATGTAAATCATTGCAAAGGCTTCACCCTTCTCCAACCAGTATTTATAACTTTGAAACTGGAACCCTAAAATTCAGAGCTGAATAAAATGTCTGATTCTAATGTCAAATCGGTTTACAAAAACATGAACAAGTTAAACTTTTCAAATCAATCGCATGTTATAACATTCTAATTTTGACAAATCTAGTAATTGTCTATATAAAGATTGGCTATCCAAGCCCTTCGTTAGGTACTTCCCCAACTTCCGGTTTCAAAAGTATAACAACACAGGAAAGAAAACTGCATTTGCCAAGCCATTTCATGTGGTCTTTAACTTAGTAAAAATAAACTGTAGTGCACTCTGACACTTTTCTTCCATTACATTCTATAGGTGAGGGGTCGTTTGTGGGTCGATGTTCCGATCAGAGCTCTGTGAACGGTGATGAGGTGGACGGAAGCAGGCTTTCCTTGCACTCTGCTAGTTCCCAGCCCTCTCATGACCCCCTGTCCTCCACTGGCAGCTCATCCAGCAGGCACAGCATAGAGCTGGGGGGCATCCCCCGCTGTCTCTCCCCAGCTCCTAGTGACCCCTTTCCATCAGGCAGCAGCCTGTTGTCCAACGGTTCCCACATTAGCGGCTCCATGAGTTCTATAGACTCCGATGCCAGCGGCAGCACCGTAACCAGCAATGACAGCCACCCGGCCGAACCATTTGGCCATGCTCATCGCACTATGCCCCGTCGCAGTGATCTAGAGGCCCGCAAGGCAGAGAAACGGAGCCGCCTTCACAGTCCAGAAAGACCGGAAAAAGAGTCTGTCTTCAGCTCTGAGAGAAGGTAAGCACAGGCTATTCCCCTCACGTGCACTTTCATTCTTTCTTTGGCTTCTCTCTGTGCCTCTCCTTTTAAAGGCATGCTACGCTTCAGCCACTCACACTCCGCAGCCCTTACTTCAGACTGCAGTGAGACCCGAGAGTACTGTGTGCAGATAGCACCAACAGAGAAGATAAAACCATGCACACCTTATTAGGCCAAATCAACAGGGCAAACATCAGCAAGTATTTTGCAACACTGATGCATTCTTTTGAAATTGAATAATGGCGATAATTATATCTCCCCATGCTATTGTTGACAGTATTTTTGTGAGCACTGTCAATGCCTTCCATTTTGTTTTTTGAGGTGCTTCTACTAACCCTTTTGTCAGAGGTCAAAGGCCTCATGATAGTTTCTGACATACTTTCAAAATTGGACAATTGTGTGTGATGTCATTTAGAAAAAAATCTGGCCAAAAAGGTGTTTTTGGAGTTTCCTCTTTAAAAGTTTTTTTTTTTATTATTATTTAAATGTACAGTGCATCTGGAAAGTATTCACAGCGCTTCACTTTTCCCACATTTTTTTTATGTTACAGCCTTATTAAATTAATTATTTTCCTCACAATTCTACAAACAATACCCCATAATGACAACGTGAAAGAAGTTTGTTTGAAATCTTTGCAAATTTATTAAAAATAAAAACGATAAAATCACATGTACATAAGTATTCACAGCCTTTGCCATGACACTCAAAATTGAGCTCAGGTGCATCCTGTTTCTACTGATCATCCTTGAGATGTTTCTACAACTTGATTGGAGTCCACCTGTGGTAAATTCAGTTGATTGGACATGATTTGGAAATGCACACACCTGTCTATAGAAGGTCCCACAGTTAATAGTGCATGTCAGAGCACAAACCGAGCCATGAAGTCCAAGTAATTGTCTGTAGACCTCCAAGACAGGATTGTATCGAGGCACAGATCAGGGAAAGGGTCATTGAAGGTCCCAATGAGCATAGTGGCCTCCATCATCTGTAAATGGAAGAAGTTTGGAATCACCTGGACTCTTCCTAGAGCTGGCCGCCCGGCAAAACTGAGCGATCGGGGGAGAAGGGCCTTAGTCAGGGAGGAGACCAAGAACCCGATGGTCACTCTGACAGAGCTCCAGCGTTTCTCTGTGGAGAGAGGAGAACCTTCCAGAAGAATAACCATCTCTGCAGCACTTCACCAATCAGGCCTGTATTGTAGAGTGGCCAGAAGGAAGCCACTCCTCAGTAAAAGGCACATGACAGCCTGCCTGGAGTTTGCCAAAATGCACCTGAAGGACTCTCAGACCATGAGAAACAAAATTCTCTGGTCTGATGAAACAAATATTGAACTTTTTGGCCTGAATGGCAAGCGTCATGTCTGGAGGAAACCAGGCACCTCTCATCACATGGCCAATACCATCCCTTCAGTAAAGCATGGTGGTGGCAGCATCATGCTGTGGGGATTTTTTTCTGCGGCAGCAACTGGGAGAGTAGTCAGGATCGAGGGAAAGATGAATGCAGCAATGTACAGAGACATCTTTGATGAAAACCTGTTCCAGAGCACTCTGGACCTCAGACTGGGGCGAAGGTTCATCTTCACAGGACAACGACCCTAAGCACACAGTCAAGATAAAGCAGTGGCTACAGGACAACTCTGTGAATATCCTTGAGTGGCCCAGACTTGAACCCGATTGAACATCTCTGGAGAGATCTGAAAATGGCTGTGCACTGACGCTCCCCATCCAACCTGTTGGAGCTTGAGAGGTTCTGCAAAGAAGAATGGAAGAAACTGCCCAAAAATAGGTGTGCCAAGCTTGTAGCATCATACACAAAAAGACTTGAGGCTGTAATTGGTGCCAAAGGTGCTTCAACAAAGTATTGAGCAAAGGCTGTGAATACTTGCGTACATGTGATTTTTTTATTTTTTTATTTTTTATGCATTTGCAAAATTTCAAACAAATGTTTTTCACGTTGTCATTATGGGGTATTGCTTGTAGAATTTTGAGGAAAATAATGAATTTAATTCATTTTGGAAGAAGGCTGTAACATTACAAAATGTGGAAAAAGTGAAGCGGTGTGAATACTTTCCGGATGCACTTTACTTCTAAAAGCTTCACACACCAGTGTGGCAGGTGTCTGAATGTTCGGAAACAGTGTACCTTTGCTCAGCCATTTAGAACTTCTTTTTACTCCCTGAATGAAGAAAGAATGAGAATCAGGGCCTTAAGAGGGAGGCCATGATTTCCCCTCATGCAGAACACTAGACAGCTCTGAAGAATAATCCTGTCCAATAGAGAAAGATAGAAAGAGTCTTGATTTTGGGTTAATTTGGGTTTATGGGAATTGTGCCATGTTGTACCCAGCAGCCAATGCGGCTGTGAGCAGTCATGTGACAAAAATACCTCTCTGACTGGCTTTCTTATTTCCATTTAAGGAGGGCTGACAATGCTGTGCATATCCCAAATAAGGTCAACATTTTAAAAATGTTAATATTTTCATGCGTTGCTTTTGTGCACTGAATTCCTGTCTGTAAATGTCAGAAATGGTACATGATACACGTTCATCAAAATCAAGAGGAGGCATATTCACACTTTTCATCCCTTTCTACAAAAATCTGTAATGTATTCTTAACTTTAAGATGCAGCACAATTCTGTTCTGAGCATGACCAGGAAGAGTGTTAAATTTAAAAATGCAAATTTGTAAGTGGCCTTATTTAACCCCTAGTGTTTTTTTTGTTTTGTTTTCCAGGCATTTTTGCCTTTTAACTTTTTAAAACCATACAAAACACAGTGTGTCATCTCTCTGTGTCAAATACTTTGATTTATTCGATTTATCAAAATAAATTAACTAATTAGGCCTAAAGTGGAATTTAAAGAAACACATCAGATGCACACACACACACACACACACACACACACACACACACACACACACACACACACACACACACACATATATATATATATATAAATAAATAAAACTGTAGAATGCATTGCTGTCAATTTTCATGGCATTTTTGCTCAAGTACTGGTTTATTTCGGATCATGATACACTTTGTCTGGAGTGGCAATTTTGACTAGAATCTTTAACAGTTTCCAGCAGGGCAAAACTAAACAAAATGCCTATTCTGTTGTAGGTTTTTATGCAGTCTTTGTACTGTAATGTTGTCTCTTAAAAGATCTCTCTCTTTTTCTGCATTCTTAGTGGGCGCTCAAATGTGATAGAGAAGCTGGAGGCGTTGGAGCTGGAGAATTGTGAGAGAATGGAGGTGGACAAGATGAGCCGCAGTGGAGTCAGACAGGGCCGCAGTGAAATGAGACGATTTCAGCGGGAGGTAATGAACACTTACCGATGTCCCCAGTGTTCACATACACAGAGACTGATCAATTACAGTCAGCACTGTCTTCTGCACTTCCTGGTGTCTCCCATTATGCAGGCTTTACTACTTTCACTCTTTTTGTTCCAAACCAGGGGCTGGTTGCATAAACATAGCCATTAACTTAAGATTTTATCTAACAATTAGTCTGACTAGCTAAAGACATCATATAAAGACTGTTGCATTAAACAAGCTCACAGTTGTCTTTATTTAGACAGTAGGGCTGAAACGATTAGTCGATGTTATCGGCAACGTCGATAATAAAAAATTGTTGACAAATTGTCGTTGTCGAATAGTCGTTTGATCTCATTTAATGTAACATGAGATCATATGAAACGCTAATGATGACTCGAGATAGGAGCACAGCAGCTCGCACCTGACTGAGGAGAGGAAGAAAACACCTGTCCAGATGCACTCTAAATTTTCCAAACATCTTCAGGTGATGTAGATCACAAAATATAACGGAGTTATAATGGAAAAATGCAAAATAAGGAAATACAGAAGCACTGTCATCGTGAAATAAAGCAGAACTGGATCTGGCATTCCACTTAAGCAAAACCTGCATGTCAAAGCATCTAAAAAGCAAACAACCTGGCATTATATCTATAATGCATCCTTCATTAAAGTTCAAATAATGAGGAAGTGCATCATAAACAAACTATAAAAATGGTGTTTATCTGTGTGGTTTTCTCTGTATTCACAAGCTGAATAGTCGGTTAAGAGCAAATAATTAATTGTTGCAATAATCAACCGAATAGTCGAATAATCGTTCTAATAATTGTTAGATTAGTCAATTATCAAAATAATCGTTAGTTGCAGCCCTATTAGACAGTCTAATGTGCATTGCATTGTGAGAAAAGACACTGAACAGCTTAAAAAAAAAAAGGTCAGGCTGTGGATGCTCAATACAGTTTTAATTTGCTGAAAGTAGTTGCTTATTAGAGGAATACAATACTTCAAAATTGTTTCTAATTAACAAATTTAGTGATTTAAACCCAAATAATAAAAACATTAAATTTTGTAAGCCTCTTCTATCCCTCAATTGAAGCCCCCACTGGCTGAGCTGACATTGATTTTCCATGGCAACATGGAATGTAAACACAAGTTAGTCTTTTTGGTCTTAAATTAGGCCAATGTAAGTTTTTATGCAACTGACTGAAAAAGTTGAGACCAAAATATTAGATGACTAAGTAGTAAGATTAGTCTAAGCAAGTTGTATGCAAATGACCGCTTCTGATATTATTCCTATGGAATGTAAAAGGAGAATTTTTAAGAATCTTTTCAACATGACTACAGTTCTCAGTGACCACAGGCTGTCGAACTAAAACGGAAATTAAAGATGCACCGTTACCACCTTTTCTCTTCCGATACCGGAATCTCAGTATCGGCTGGTACCGATACCAGTGTTTTTTTGCATCATCAGTTTAGAATATTTTTACATTATTGTTTGGAACTAATTGGGAGTACTCTTTAATATGTAAAGATCACAAACCTCTAACTACATGTTATTCCAATATAAATGTATAGCTTATTAAAAAACACTTTATTATTAACTAGTGTACTGGATAATGTAGCAGCAAAATTAACCGTAATTCCAAATGAGTGTATCTTTTTTCCCCAAAAATGTTGCAACTTGTATCTGGACTTTAAAGGATTCAGATCTCTTTTTTTGTTCAATTTAGTTGTTAGACATCAGTCTACTTCATTCACACAGTTATTTTTTGGAACCCATTCAACTAAAATATTGTTATAAATTGTAAACAAATACTAATGATGATGATGATAATAATAATAATAATAAATAGTTATTCATATTTTTATTCTTGACTTTTAATTTTAAATACAACAGAAATATATTTTAGTCGTGCACATTTTAAACCCTCACACGTTTATTTTGACATTCTGAACTCTCCAGGAAGTCCTGTAAGTGTGTCTGTTTGTAGGTAAGTTCACAGTAGTTTAATTTAGCTTCTTATTCAAATTCTGGTAAAATGCACCTGCCGTTCTAAATTTAAATGGACTTATAGACTATAGACTTATATTGAAGCAGGGACCCTATCCTTATATTGAATAGAATAGAGGCTCGAGGGAAGGCTCTTTTAATGGGCCAGTTAGCAACCAAATAGCAACAACACATAACACCCTAGCATCATGATGGCATGGTGAAACAGGCAAGTACCATTCACAATGTAAAGTTTTTAATTCAAGGGCCACATTAATTCAAAGTTTAAGTCAAAAAATGTTAAAATTCAAAAGTGTCTGGACTCGTTTATTCATTGTTTGAGGATATTTTGTGACGCATTCAAGGAACTTAGTTAGACAGAAATGGGTGATCAGGTCCAGATGCTTTAGAATAAAATTTGACCAGTCTGTGACGATCTGAATAACTGAGAACCTACATAAACAGCTCTTCAATTCTGTACAGAATGAGGCAGAAAACACCTGCATTTCAAAACCCTGGACTGACTTTGAAAGCAGTGAAAACAATAACAAACTTCAGTCTGAGCAGCTCTTAGCCTTATTTTAGATTCAGCTTGATCCTTTAGTTCCACTGACAAATGCTGTGGACTTGCAAAAATAATCCTTATTATTTTTCAGAGTAGTTTGGTCTGTGGAACAAATGGTGTTTGTTCTCCCACAATGATCACAAAGACGTAACAACCTACGCAGCATATGGAAGATACCATCACTAAAGTATGTCATAAAAACAAAGATCCTTAGAAACAGAAACAAAAGAAAAGGTGAACTTTAACCAACTTAATGCACTTGTGTGTGTTGAAAGCACGTGTGTTTAAAACATAAGCCAGGGTGAGTAGGACTTGAGGGAAAAAACATGCTTGGAAGAAGAAGGAAAAAAAAGCCTGACAAGATACTGTAGTTCTGTAAACCAATCAGTCATTAAGACAACAAACAAAAACACTTAAATATAGCTACTACTCTTTTATTTTTTATTTTTGTGAAATAAACTTTATTTAGCACCAAGCACAGGACAAGACTGAAAAAGGGGTGGGGGGGGGGGGGGGTATCAGGGGACTCAAAGCACATAATGGAAACTGGAAATGAATTGAGACAAAGGATCATGCATGCAAGAGCCATAAACGAGACAGAAAGTTCTCAAAAATCTTCTTTAAATTTTTTAGTTTTTCTTTCAAATGTATGAACTTAGAATCCTTATTTTAAGTTATTTTACGTGTTAAAGTTTTTGCCATTTTTATTTTGCCCTTAAAAGAATAGTAAGATAAAAAGGACAAAAGTGCACTATAAAAGCACCATAAAAGTGATTCATGCATTCTTTGTGTGATCAACAGACCAAAAAGTCATTATGCACTGATAATGTCTGGACTTGTTTATCCATTTGTTGAAGATATTTTGCCACTCATACAATAGCTTTCTTAGAGAGATATGGGTAATCAGGCCCAGGCCAAGAATCAGGCTCAGTTTATTTGGTTTTCGCTGCTTTCAAGTTCAGTCCAGGGTTTTGAAGTAATATAGACCGCATTAGTGAAATACAAACATTTTCTGACAATAAACAAATATGGCGCATGTCTCAATGTTTGGTTTAAATGTTTTAAAAAACGATAATGTAATAGCACACCTCTACTTAACTAACCATATGATTTTGTTTATGTATTTTGTTGTGGTCGACCAATATATCCCTGAGGCAGATAAATACACCGATATTCAAAATTTTTGTAAATAACTTCATTGGTCGATTCATTTTCACATTTGGACTATTTGTTTTATTTATTTGATCCCCTTTTTGTCCTAATTTGGAATGCCCAGTTTCCACTACTTAGTAGGTCCTCATGGTGGCACAGTTCCCACTGTCCAGGTGGAGGAAGACAAGTCTCAGTTGCCTCCGCTTCTGAGACCATCAATCAATGCATCTTATCATGTGGCTCGTTGTGCATGACAATGCTACTCTCCACAACTTACCATGCACCCCATTGAGAGCAAGAACCATTTATTGCAACCACGAGGAGGTTACCCCATGTGACTCTACCCTTCCTAGCAACTGGGCCGATTTTGTTGCTTAGGAGACCTGGCTGGAGTCACTCAGCATGCCCTAGATTCGACCTCTCGACTCCAGGAGTGGTAGTCAGCGTCAATACTCGCTGTGCTACCCAGGTCCCAGACGATTTGTTTCTAAAGGCCATAAGGGCACAGACATTGTCTGCTTACATGTGAATGAGCTGTCTGAGTCAGGTAAATGACCAATCACAGTTTGTTTTGTTATGTGCTATCGTGTTATAACAATAACTGTGAGACTGCAACACGGTCTCATTTAAACGGTCCACAGATCAGAGCTGTGACAGAAATGTCTGAGCTCATAATGTTAAAGTGCTCATCTGATTAATTCTCTTTCTCTCCTCAACAGTTCCCTGTAACTTCTAATTGTCTTGTCTAATGATAAAAATCAAATATAAATAAAACTGACATCATGTAACATCTACAAAGCTGTGTAAATCTCATTTAAACAGATCCAGCGAAAATCCAGTGTTTTCTTCTTGTCAAGCGCTCATATAATATCTTCCCTTGCGTCTTTCAGCCACGATCAAAACTCTAGTTCTAGTAATCTATGTATGCAACCGTGTAAACTGTTTGCTGCTTGCCGGTTCCGCAAGAGTGCTTGACGGCAACTAAAAAAGTTGAGTAAATGTCATATTCGCTGTGCTCTGTTTGTACAATTGGTTCGATTCAGTCTTTTGTGACAAAATGCGATTGCTAATGCACACATGCCATCCATGTTTGCTAAGCTATTGTGTGCATTATTTCCTCCTTCCTAATATATTAAAGAGGCCCTATTATGCTTTTGGGGATTTTATCTTTCCTTTAGTGTGTAATATAGCTGTTTGTGCATGTAAAAGATCTGCAAAGTTACAAAGCACAAAGTCCACGCCAAAGGGAGTTACTCTCTCCCACAGATAACACTGCTCCTGAAGTGACTGGTTTGCAGTCCAGAAAGTAAATTGGTCATTCACTTGTCCAAGTAAAAAACATTTAACATGTCCTCCCTAAAAGCATGTCTTACATCCCTGAAAAAAACAGAGACATTTGGCATTAACCAGCAGGATATCAAATGTCAGATGGAACAACCCACCAAAAAAATCATAATATTATTGTCATAAAATGTATAGTATTTGTTAAAATTACCTTTACATCAACAAATATTTTTTGTTATATTTAAGTAACAAAACAAAGAAATTTAGTCAGGTGTAATGAAAATATACTACATTTTACTTGATGGTTGTACGACCTGACATTTTAGTTCTTAAAACAGGCAATGGATGTGTCTGAAATGTTTGGTATGTTCAAAACCTCATGAAACAAACATAAATATAGTGTAGTATTACAGTTCTAAAGTTTATCTTTTATTATATTTTTTTAGCTTATGTAGATTTCCCATTTTCACTATGGAGAACCTTATTTTTGACTGACCCATGTACTTTAAAGACAGATATATATTTTCATTTTACATACATATTGTTAATATTATAGTGTTGATATTACATTTTATTTTTATGTTTGTACATTATTACATATTAAAATTGACTGATTCACATGGCATAATTGCTATTTCTGCAGTTCTTGTCAAAGGTGTTGTATTATGATTTATGACGGAGGCTGCAAACCTGGATCGCTCTGACGTTACGCGCTTGCAAGGTTGACAGCTTTTTTTGTTTATTAATAGGTATGATAGATTTATCGAATGGCTCACAGTACAATGACATTCACATGTCGGAAAAAATGCATCCACTTCACACGCTCACATCAAATTCATCAAGCACTGCTGCACGAGAAATGGAGAAGGACGCACAAAAGCGGATTTTCTGTATTTGTGCAAATTCTGGAATTAATACAAACACAATACTCAGAATCCCATGCAGAATTTCAGACACTAGATTCCTTTCAACAGCAGGATATGTTTTTTTTTTTTTTAAATAAGTGATTTAGGCATATGCTAAATCATGAATACACCTGGTATTTTTTTTAAAATATACTCTGTTGGGCAAGTAAAATTAACTTTGACTTGTCCTTGCAAAAATCAAATTGTCCCGGACAAGCGTTAATGTCGAGCCCTGAGTTGTACTGCCATTATTCGTTGTCACTCTTTTTAAACAAAGTCGACATACCAACTCATTCACATTAATGGGTTCACCTCTCTCATTCAGCTTAAATCCTAAATGTTCCTACACCAGAGCTCTTGAATGCAGCTTTGAAACCAAGTCCATTTGGACTTATTTTTCCATACTTTCTGGCTTGAATTATGCAGTCGTCAGGAAAAACACCTATTTAAATGCTTATTTGCCTCGAGTAACACGTAATCTTCACGTGTGTGTGTGTGTGTGTGTGTGTGTGTGTGTGTGTGTGTGTGTGTGTGTGTGTGTGTGTGTTTGAGGAGCTACCTGAGCCCCGCCTCCGACACAGAGCGGACAAGAGCATAGACTAGCTAAAATGTTGGTGACATTCATTCTTATGTAAACACAATGGGCATTATCAAGGTCAGCAAAAAGGATCGAGGTCATGTCCATATATCATACGATAAGTTGATAACTTAATTACCTAATTGTGTTATATATCGGCATATCAACCACCCTGCTCTCTGGTTATCGGACATTAAAAACCCCATATCGGTCGACCACTAGTATTTTGATTCATATCTGTAGTATTAACAGGGCCGGATAAGTTACATGCCAAAGTTTAGGACTGTTTGTTCAAATCCCCAAACTCTAACCCCAAGTATGAGAAATAACAAGCACCACTAAATACTGTAGCTGCATCTTTCCCACTATCCTGAGCACTAAAACATCTAAGGTGTAAACCTAATCTGTCATTTCTTTTATCCCATTCAGGAGCTGAAGCTGGACCCAGCACAAGTTTTAGATTTCCATCACTCCACACTGCCACCGCTGAGGAGAGCCAAATCACTGGACCGCAGGACTACCGAATCAGTCATGACGGTAAGCCAAATCTTTCTCTGTTAGTCTGTTCCCTTACAAACCCATCCAGCAAAGATGCTGGACACACTGCCATACATTTGAAATGGTGTCCAGCAACTTCCAAGAAGTTTTCAGAGGTAAGCGTTGTAATTCACAAACCTTGTGTTCAAAGGGTGTGAGGTAAATGACTTCCAAATTCTCCACAATGCCTCTGTTGTTCTCAAAGGTTCAAAGGTTAAAGAGAGCAGCAGGATTTGGCCTGTTTTGAAGGAAAATATGGTCTAATGTTTGGGAAAATGTCATGACTAAAGAATGTCTCAATTTCTCAAATTGTAGAGACTTTCAGACTTTAAGTGGAAATCGCACTGTCCAAAACTATCAATACTCGCCTTTTTTAATTGTACTGTCTAC
Source organism: Moxostoma hubbsi (assembly GCA_032164185.1). Classification (NCBI taxonomy): domain Eukaryota; kingdom Metazoa; phylum Chordata; class Actinopteri; order Cypriniformes; family Catostomidae; genus Moxostoma; species Moxostoma hubbsi. The sequence continues at coordinate 19,807,226 of JAVLUX010000039.1, forward strand.
AAACACATTTAAATGCAAAGCCCTTCAATAAGCCCTGCCTCATAACATTCCTGACTAGTCTTGCGTTAGCAGCTGTTGTCATCTTCCATATTGTCTGTCAGGCTTTTGGTCTTTTCCAATGCTAGTCTATGGAAGTTCTCTGTGTTTGGATATTTTGAAACAGAACTTTACAGAAACTGCACAGAAGCACACTTGAACTATGCTGAGGTACTTGTAATATCGACACAATGTGCATAGTGGTACCTACTTTTTTGTTAAATCTTTACTAGGGCTATGCACAAGCAACGGATTATTTGAGTACTCATTCAGCTTATTAGTCTAGTTAAAATGCTACTTTAATATTGCAATTATATTTTCTTTTTTGAAAGTTTTTTTTTTTTTTTATTTATTTTTTTTTTAATGATTTTTGTTGAACTACAAAATTACTTGAGATTCCTATCCCTAATCTTTACATAAATCTTGAAACACATGCTGTGAATTAATCTTTGTCAACTCCAATTCCCAAATGAACATTTATGTGTATATAACATCAGAAAGGGCACCTATATCTGCTTCAAGGTAAATGAATGTTAATAACTTAAATGCTAAATCATTTACATAATAATTAAGGTCGTTGTAGAAGCGATTGTAATTGAAGAGCTCAAAGTACCATAGTGAGTCTGTTGAAGAAACTTTAGGAACAGTCTTTTTTCACTTAACAGTTATATACATTTGCCGCCATTCTTTGGCCACCAATTTAACTATGTCTTTAATGGTAGATTAAAATGCTTTGCAATTCCACACATCATTCCAGCTCATATAAATATATCTATTCAGTTTCTTCTTTCTTCTGAATCACTCATGGAACTCTGCAGTTCATCAGGAAATCAATGTCTTACGTGCATCCATTTGTGACGTATTTCCACTGGTATCTCTACTGAGACTAATCTCTGTTGCCATCTTGTCTCTCTGTGGTATCTGTGTACTTCATTGTTATGAGACCATGGACATCCTATTCCTCTGATGTTGTTGTTGGGTGTAGCATACTGCTCTCTCCTTCCCAGGTCATCTCCACCTCCTCCCTGCATCCAGCTGTGCGTGCGTGCGTGCGTGCGTGCGTGTGTGTGTGTGGGGGAATTTCTATATATTTTATTTCTCTGTAGTTTATATACAGGATGTGTTATTTTGAGATTTGTTTGAGTGTGTGTATGGTCAGTCCTATGGTCAGTCTTTAATCTTTGTGCTTAACTATGTATGTTAATGTATTTGGTTACTGACCAGACTGCTACATTACAAGTAAATCACTCTCATATTCAACTGGATTTTGTGCTATGCGACTGAAACATGTCTGTTATTAGCCACTGGCTAGTAAATATTGTGATTTTACTCGCCAGAGCTCGAGTTGTGTAGTGCAAAGAAGAACTTTAGCACCGCAATCCTTTTACTGAATAAAAAGCTGGCGATTAAGAAGCTGGATTCAGCCTCGTCTTTTACAGCATGTTGTCTCTCATGAGCGCACACTCTTTTTGACCTTATTTGGCTGCAGATCTAGTCCTGAGATGTAATGATCGCGCTGTCGCCATCGCTTATGTTGCGCTGTGAAATGCCATAATTACATTTACTATTTACAACGTCAACTGGTTGGTTAAACTTTTCCCCCTGACTGTTTTCACAGTGTTGCAAAACTCAAGAGCTTGTCGATTTGAATATGAGAACTTGTAAGTATTTACAAGTCAGTACACATTATACAAGTAAAAGTTTTGAAAAAATTAAAAAAAAAAAAAACTTGTAACTTAATGTATTAAGTGTAGTAATTGTGTAAATACATAAATATTTAAAAACACAATCATGCATTATGAAATATTTTAACTTTGGTAAATACCGTAAGTATTAAATAATTTAACAAATAGGCTTGTGTTTTTGCATGGTAGTTTTGATGTAGAAGCACTTTATTTTACAAATATATTTTTATAGTGTAAAAAATGCAAGTATAATATAATTATTAAATAATTGTTGTATGTATATTTCTATTTTCATAATTAGGTTCCAACTTTGTGAATATTTTGTTAAAAATGTGTATGAAATTTTAAACCCTGACAAAAGCTTGCATCATTAATTTAAATAAAAAGCTTAAATGTGATTAAAATTAACAAAATGAATGTAAAATAAACTGTTCAATCTTGCATACTATAATGCATGAAGTCATATAGCCCCCTTCTCGCTTAACTTAAAGGGATAGTTCACCCTAAAATGAAAATTCTCTCATCAATTACCCTCGTGCCATATTTCAGCTCTGTAGGGCCATACAATGCAAGTGAATGGTGCCAAATGTTTGACGCTCCAAAAAGCACCATAAAGGCATCATAAAAGTAATCCATACGACTTCAGTGTTTTAATCCATATTTTCTGAAGTGATATGATAGGTGTGGGTGAGAAACAGATCAATATTTTAGGAATAGTTTTGCTTGAAATGCTTCTTCCTGCAGGTACAGTGAGGGGGGAAAAGTATTTGATCCCCTGCTGATATTGTATGTTTGCCCACTGACAAACAAATGATCAGTCTATAATTTTAATGGTAGGTTAATTTGAACAGTGAGAGACAGAATAACAACAAAAATATTCTGAAAAACGCATGTCAAAAATCTTATAAATTGAACAGTTTTCCTCACTCTATGCATGAAGAATGTGAATCACCAAAAACACAGGAATGTGAAAGTGATCTGTTTCATACATCTGGGATGACATAAGTGTGACTAAATGATGAGAGAATTTAAATTTTTGGATGAACTATACCTTTTTTCAGTTTACAGTTGCATTACGCTTATGTCGTCAAAAATCTGGCTAGTAATAACAACATTTTACTATACAATGTTGATTCTCCATCGTGTCTGTAGAGGGTTGGGTTCTCACATTATGTGTATGCGTGTGTTTGTTACATTGTCCAGCACTCTTAACACTATTTTCCCTAGACAAAATACACATGCCTGTTGTGTTGTTTCTTTTGTGTGGAGCACTTGAGTTCCTTCCAGCAAGCTGTGCAGTGGAAATACTCCGAACTGGCATGTGGAGTGTGTTTTTCTTTTCTGCCCTTATGCCATCATGGAAAGCAGTGACTGTGAAGTCAAGTATTCCAGAAGAAAACACCCTTAATTTAATATTTTTCTGTTACCTAAGAGTGTAAATGAACCAAGTAGCAGAAAATGCTTTGTATAGATTGTGGTGCATTGGTTGAAATGTGTGAAATTGCAGAAAGATATTAGACTTTCGCTAATAGGTTTTGGGTGTCTTCACCGGTGAGTGAATGTTCATTATAAGCAGTGCCATGCAGACTTCAAAGGTACTGCATTTCAGCATGCACAGATGCTATCTGGGATTTGTTCTACTTATCATGCATCGTGACTTGTTTGATCTCACAAAAACATGCCATTAAGACAGGTCACAAATAGCTTGGATATTTCTCTGTTTATATTCATGACTGTTTCCCCTTTGGATTACAGCCAGACTTGCTGAACTTCAAGAAAGGTTGGATGGTGAAACTTGATGAACAAGGCCAGGTAAGACCTTGGTTATTTTTCTTTGTAAACAATAATAATCTCATCACTTCTCTCAGAAATGAGTAGCATCCCTGATGTTTAAGAACAAAAAATGTATATAGAAAATGAAACTAGTTTTTGTCAGACTTTAAAGACAAAAGTAAATGCAAAGTGTTGATAGGGCTGAGTTGAAGAGGAATTCTGGTTCCTTAACGGTTCCAGTAACAATTCCAGTCATTCTTTTAGTTCCCTATTTAAAAATAATTATTTAAAAATGAGAAATGCTATTCCTATTGTATTTACTACCCTCTGCTGTCTGTTACCAAGTAATGAGATCATTTCAGATTTATACACAGCAACTCCATCCGGGCGGCGGAGGACAAGTCTCAGTTGCCTCCGCTTCTGAGAGAGTCAATCTGCGTATCTTATCACGTGGTTCATTGTGCATGACATCGCGGAGACTCTGCACGTGGAGGCTCGTGCTACTCTCAGCAACCCACGCATAATTTACCACGCGATCATACTATTCTGGTATTTTTTAAAGAATACCTCTGTGGTTCTTGTTCAGAACCGGTTCACATTTCCAACCCTAAGCATTGATCGTATCAGTAACTCAGTAGTAATAGGGCTGGATGATATATTGAATATGGATTTCAGATGATTTTATGAGTGATTAAAATTAAGCAACATGATGAATATCATGATGATTTGAACTTTTTTCCCCCCATAGTTTTTTTTTTAAATTCCATGTCATTACACTTATTTCTCAATCCTTGACTTGCAACTCTTGAGTTTAAAACAGATGTTGTAATAGCGTCTGATTTAAACTTCAGTAGATAAAATGGTGTTAGATTTATATTTGTAAATCAGTTCAAACTGTTCATTTCAGTTATTCAGTTTAAACCCCTGATTCAAGGGTTAATTTTCGGCATCATTGATCAAATGATCATCATTGATCATGCATCAAATGTTCGAAAATGCGTGGTATTTTTTAATATATTAAAATGTTCTAGTAAAATATATAGGTAAAGATTTGTTTTTTTTTGTATGTATTTTTATAGTGGTGCTTGCAACTAATTAAAAATAATTTTTGCTTGTGTTCATAAAGTAAAAAAAAAAAAAACACTGGGAAAACATGCCCTACTTTATTTTTCTTCTTGCATTAAACATGTTAAATCTAATTCGCTACAATGGTAAATGATATTTCCCCTGAGGGAAACTTAAGCATGGAAACATTTATTTCTCATGGATTAGTTAAAAGGTATCACTTAACAGGTGCTTAAAGGATAGTTCACCCAAAAATACATATTCTCAAATGATTTTACTCACGCTCATGCCATCCCAGATGTGTATGACTTTTTCTTCAGCAGAACACAAATGAAGATTATTTCAACTCGGCACGTCCATACAATACAAGTGAAGGGGTGCCAAAATGTTGACTCTCCAAAAATCACAAAGGCTGCATAAAAGTAATACAAATTACTTCTGTTGTTAAATCCATATTTTCTGAAGTGATATTATAGGTGTGGGTGAGAAGCAGAGCAATATTTAAGTACATTTTAGCTTGAAATTCTTCCCCCTGGCCAGTAGGGGGCATATGCATGAAGAATGTGAATCACCAAAAACAAAGTGAAAGTTAAAGTGCAGCCTGACTGAGCAGGGAGGAGAATTTATAGTAAAAATGACTTTAAATCTGTTTTGCCACACATTCATTCTTTTTATGGACCAAAAGAGCTGAGAAATTATTCTAAAAATCTACATTTCTGTTCTGCTGAAGAAGGAATGTCGAGCACAACTGGGTTGGCATAAGGGTGAGTAAATGATGAGAGAATTTTCACTTTTGGTTGAACTATTCTTTTAAATATACATTAAACAATAAATGTCTTTTAAACTGATTGTTATTGAATTTTTTTGTGTATTCAGTATTTATAGAGATGGTTCTCAAAGTTTTAAATGCACCATCTCTATTTACTAAAGATTGAAAGCTCTTTTCTGACATTGCATTGATCAAAGTTATTTGGTTCAATTGCTTGGCCCTCACTCAAAGCATGCTCTAATGCTTTTTAAAGGGCATAGTATTCTTTGATTGTACTTTTCCCCGCATGGTCTTTAAGAAGTAGGAATTGTCATAGAAAGCCTGCCCATCAGATAGATGCAGGGTTTTCTAGGACCAAGGTCTCTGTGTAGTGATACATTCCTTTCTTTTTTTTATTTGTTGTCTTTGTTTTAGTGGAAGAAGTATTGGTTTGTGCTGACAGATCACAGTCTACTATACTACAAGGATTCTATTGCTGAAGAGGTAATTTACAGTACCTGTTAACAGTGCATAGAATATTCTTTTTTTTATTTATTTCAACAATAACCCTTGTTGTTGTAATTGAGAATTATTCCTTCACAGAATGTGTGTGTGTGTTTCAACAGGCATCTGATCTTGATGGAGAAATTGACCTTAGTACGTCCTATAATGTTACAGAGTATCAAGCTCAACGGAACTATGGCTTCCAGATTCATGTAAGAGTGTTTAAAGCTAACATGCATTTGCCGAAGTTTTAAGTTCTCGTAGTGATGTAGATGTGTTACGTTTTCCTCCCAATTGTTTTAATGTTTGACATTTTATGATAAAGAGATGTTTTATTTAGTTGTATTTGGATCTAATGCCTTCTAACCAAACATCTATACTTGGTATTGTAGGTACGTTGTACATGACATTTGTAAAAAATTACTAAATGGTATCAAAGCAATGCAGGGACAAATCTCCCAGTCTTAGATTGTCCATTTTCTCTCCTTTAGCATGCAAATAAAAAAAAAGTCTTTAAGGTTTAAATATCATTCAGAAATCAGATGGTTCTTCTAATTTTTATCTGCTCAATTTTGTTTACTCCAGACTCAAGAGGGGGTGCACACGCTCTCTGCCATGACTGCAGGAATACGACGCAACTGGATACAAGCAGTCATGAAAAATGTCCGGCCATCCACCGCCCCAGATGTTGCTAGGTCTGTTACTTTACATGATGCCATAAAATTATATGAAAGTCCTACTTGAAAATGAATTTGAGTACCATGCGCCTACATTAAAAAAGTACACGTTTGGGACACATTGTGCGTGGATGCGGAGAGTAGCATGAAACTCCACATGCTGTGAGTCTCTGCAGTGTCATGCACAGTGAGCCACGTGATAAAATGCATGGATTGACTGTCTCAGAAGCGGAGGCAACTGAGAATTGTCATCCGCCACCCACATTGTGGTGAGTAACCACACCACCACAAGGACCTACTAAGTAGTGGGAATTTGGCATTCCAAAAAGAAGGAAAAAAAGTATTCATTTGAGACAGTGTAGTTATTGTATACATATGTATTGTCCAGTGAAACTTGTGAAATTCACATTTGCTGCTACCAAGGTTGGGGTATGGGTAAGGAAGATTTAGGTTTTACAGTATCAATTTCATGCAGGTACTTCAAATGTAAGTACAATGTAACAACATGTTACAACTTATATTTAGATTTTTTTCATTAATTTCACAATTGATAACTTTTATCTTCTGTTTAACAGCCTGACCGATGACCATGGTTCTTGTGGACCCTTTGAGGGTCTAGCTCGGCCTGATATCACTCAGGACTCCCCTTCCTCCGAAGCGTCCTCGGTAGAGCGGGACATTGGAGTAAAGAAGAGCCGCGCTAGGGAACGGAGGCGCGAAGGACGGTCCAAAACTTTTGACTGGGCTGAATTTCGTCCTATTGCCCAGGCTCTGGCCCAGCAAAGAGCACATGAGGCGGACACCTTGCAGGCCGAGCTAACCAATGCAGAGCGCTCCAAGAGGAGGGAGGAAAGGCGGAAGAGGTATGAGAGTGTCACCGGCTCATCTTTCGATCCTGCCACTGACAGTGCAAAGATGGACTTTGAGAGTGGGGGTGTGGATGCACAGCCCCCACCTGTTGAGCAGCAGCAGAGGGTGCAGGATGAAATAGAACAGCGCTGGCAACAGGTGGAGAAGACACCCATCAGAGAGGAGAGGAGAGTGCCCTTGTCTTCAGCCCTTCAGACCACTGACACAACAGAGTTGGAGAAGCTAGTAGAGAGCTACAAAAAAGGGGTACATGCCAGCAAAATCCAATGCAAGATATCAGTTTATATAAGTTAAATCATCTCAAGACCATGAAATGTGATGGGGTAAAAACTAAGACTGGGTGGTATACTGTGCAACTGTAGAAATGTGTCATCCGGTAGAGATGTGTGGTAGTGGTGCTATTTCTAGTGTGGTTTATCCAATCATTATTTAAAGTCAGAATTGTTTGTGGTATGTTTGGAGTCTGTTGTTTTTAAATAGACTAAATATAATGAGATATTTATAATTAATTTATCATGAATAATCTTTTGGTTTGCGTCTATCAAGTTCCGAATATAAAGAAAAAATATTCAATTGAGATTAAGTACCTTTTATTGGTAAAACATGTTCTTTCTTTGCATTATTAAAACCTGGGCAATACCACATGATGAATTAAAATATAAAATAACTATATTGTGAGATATACCATTACTTTTAATAAAACAATATTCAGACCATAATATAACAATTTGGTCATACCGCCCACCCCTTTCTAGTCATAAATTATTTTATTTTGTTGACATTGCCAGGTTGAAGAGCTGAAAGCTCAGTTGGAGAGCTGCCACCAGCACTTGATGGACTCCAATCGGCACAAGCAAGAGCTTGAGGTTCGACTCAAAGATGCTCTCGGGAGGGAACAGCAGATCCGTGTGGGTTACATTTCACCGGTAGGCCACATTTATGTCATTAGTATCATTTTCTTAGAGGCTTTATGTTTTTCATAATGTATTCAGGCATTTACTGTAATAACATTTTTCCATTAAACCGATTGTGCAATTGGCAGTAATAGACAAAAATAAACCACATGGCTTCCATCTTTATCATCAAAGCTGTGAACGCGTCGCTTTGCATGCCTCGAGATTATTGCATGTAAATGAAAAATTGTTTCTCATGCTCTTTTTGCCTCTTTGAAAGACTCCTCTTGCCGTGTTTGACCGAAATGACACATTAAAAATCGCAGTTTCATGCAAGCTGTAATGCATGTTCCAACATAGAATTTATTAACAATACTTGAACATGAATTAATCAGTATGAAGTGGTGGCATGACAACATTCTCTGAATTTAAACTAATTTCACCCTCCAGATACATTCATACTCATTGATGCACATTTTTAAAAAGTACTTTAAGAGACATTTTACAGTATTTAAGTTTAAATGTTTTTAATGTTCTTAGTACTGATTATTATCTTATCAGTTTTTCTGTAATAGTTTAAGAAACCAATCAGAGTAAACGGTGCAGACAACAAATACTTTTCAATAACAGATTTTTCCCTGGTGTCTGTAACACTATTTGCATCTTCTCAAATGCTGTCAGTATCAGTATATCTCAAAGGTGCAGAAAATATATCTAAAATGGATCTTTTGCAGACAAGTACTATATATGAAAAGGACCTATTTGCATTATATGTATTCATATTTAACCGGTAATTGTGTGTCTGTGTGTTTGTATGTGTGTGTACATGTTTGTCATCTTAGTTTTTGTTCAAAATATTGTGAGTATTGTTTTCTGAGCCTAATTTGGACTTCTCCAAATATCAGCATATCAGATTCAGTTACTCAATTTACAGCCTTCTTTATTGCTTTTTGTGAGACTAAAGTAAAAAAAAAAAAAAACTAGGCATTTTAAGTACATTTTATAGTATTACTTTCAATCAAGTCTTTTGTTTAGTAAAAGAAAATATGTGGTGTTTCCATTTTAAGTTTGACAAAGTTCTCTATCAAGTGCTAACCAAAGAACACATCTACATCTCTACTTCAGTTTTGAACGGAGTAGTCGCTTTGTGGATTATAATTTATTCACTTCTTTCAATTCACCTTTTGAATCAAAATGTTATTTGTGTTGTTGTGATATGGAACTTGAACAAACATGGTAAAAAAAATTAATGGTTGCTCAATAGTTTTGGTTAACTTGTTTTTTGAAAGAGCCAATGTACATCAGAACATCAGCCTTATAACTGTTTGGCATGTAACTGTACTGGCATTCTTAGCTAGCACTAATTTTGCATTACTTACCCCATGAAACAACTCTAACCACATAATTTGCATGCATTATGATTGACTAATCTTTGCAATAATTTTTTTTTCTAGCCTTCTAATTTTCATCATCCATGAAAGAGGCTGAGTGTATTTACTATCCCTTTAACATTAATAGTTTGATAAATATTGTAATGAAATATAAATTTACCTCAAATTCTCAAAATCTTTGAAAAATTGTTGATTTATAATCTACAAATTAATTAGCATTATTCACCTATGCTGAATTTTAATTAACTGTCTGGTCCCCTTTTCCAAGCTGGAGTCCCCTTTGAGTCTTGAGACAGAGCCCCAGATGAAGAGGACAGAACTGGTTAGTTCTCAAGCTCAGAGCTTAACAAAGAAGTACCAGGAAACCAAAGAGCTCCTACAGCTGCAAGAACTGAAAAAGCGCAACATGCAGGCACAGCTTGGCCTTTCTCTCTCACACTGGTCCACAACGGAACCTTACCTTTCTGACAGCAAACAAACTACCACCTCCGAGGTCTATACCTCAAATGCCATTCAAAAAACAATCAGTTTTACACTTCTAGATAGTGAGGGCAAAATTAGTGAGCTTGAGGGCTTGATAGATGCCAGTAAGCCTCTGACACTAAAGGAGCTGATAAAGCTTATGCACTCACATAGTGAATATTTTTATGTAGATTGTCCTCAAGTACAGGAAAGAAGTGAGCTTAGTGGGTCAGGTGAAGTGACGCAATGCCAGAAACTGTTGGAAAGCTTCAAGAACCAGCAGGAAATTGAGAATGAGACAATGAGGAAAAGCCTGGAAAAGGCTGGAGACTGCATCCGGCATTACGAAGCTCGTTTGGTCACCATGGAGGACATTTTGGGAAGAGTCCAGAGACAGAAAATAGAGGGTTTCACATCAGCTTGCGTAACAGAAGACCCTTCGGAAATTACGAGCAGGCAGCTGTCACAGCAGGTCGAATTGCTAGCAAACGAAAATGTTGCTTTGAACCAGCGTTATCAGGAAATTGTTAACCAGTTGAGGGAAGCAGATAGAGAAATAGATAGGCTAAAAGCAGAGCTTTGTAGACTCCGTAGCAGTCAGCAATATCCACATGGCAACGTAAACCAGAATATGACTGAGCAGGAAGACAAAGAGACAACTTCCACAGATAAAAATGTTTACGAGCGTGAACTCAGTGAAAAATCGCAGAAGCTGCAAGAGACTCTTAATAAATTGGAGGTGCTTGGCAATAATTTGAAAGATACAGAGAAAAGACTGGAACTTAAAGAGGCCACCCTTAGGGGTCTTGGATTTTATGTGTCAGAAAACAAAAAAGATGACAAAGAGTTGCTAACAGAGACAGAAGAACTCAAACACCAAATGGAGATCCTTCACTCCAAGCTTTCAGAGAAGGAGCAGATGCTTCAAAATGCTGAGCAGATCTGTAGAGAATGTCAGTCCCAAAATACAGAACTAATTACAAAAAATGAAGAAGCAGAAAGGATGTTTGGTCAAATGCTTTTTAATGCTCAGAGAGAAATTAGAATGTTGAAGGAGAAGGCAGGAACTGAAGTAACGCTTGGTAGCGAACCAGGAAAAGAAAGTGGGAGCCAAGAGTTGATGCAGAGAGAAGAATCAATCTCACATGATGGTGTGATTGAGGAAGTGGTGGAAGAGTTCAAGAGAAAGTCTGAGTCTCTTAATTGTGTTCTTGACATGTTGATAAGTGGCAATGAGGAAATTAAGAAATGTAATTCGTCCAGCATTCGCTTGGAGACAAACACTTTAGACAGGAATCAGACAGGAATGATAATGGAAATGTTTGAGAGAAAGATTCTACATGTAGTTTTAGGTGGCTTAGAGGTCTGTCAAAAAGGCTCTGGACAAGAGCAAGCCCTTGCAGCCGTGAGGAATGTTGTAGAGCGTATGCTAGTTGACAAAAAAGTGCTGCTTTTTATGAACGAGTTCTCCAATGTCCAAAAAATACAAAGAGCTGGACATGAAAATATATGGAGTGAAGAGACAACCATGAAATCGAATTTTGACATTTTGAATCAGTTGTTTGATGATTCCACAAATTCCTGTATTATGAAAAATCTCTACGAAGTCATACAAAAGAAAGTGGTGTTGTGGAATTGGACCGCTTCAGCTATTGGGGAATGTGCAAATGAGCAACTCCAGTCCTTAGCTTTGACTCTTTCAAGCTATGGTACTCAAGAAAGACACTGGTCTGAGTACATTCAAGAGGCCATCTTGGATGTAATGTGTACATACTTGGTAATTCAGCAGAGCTTTTTGGAGAAGAAAGAGTTAGAAAGAGGGACACATCTAGACCTAGCTGCCTGTGCAAATTGTGCTGATTTGAGAGCGCAAAACATAAAGCTCAGATCGGAACTTGAGCAGACGCAAGTCGAATCAAGTTTCCAGAGTCCCATGAGTGGGGAGTCAATGGGTGTCAGCCACATACAGATAAAGGGAGAGTCAATTGACTTCCTTGACAAGGCCATTCAGCTTCAGGATATGGTGGCCAAGCATAAAAAGGAGCTATGGGAATTAAAGGAGGTATATGATAAAGAAGCAGAGAAACTACGACAGGAAGTGGCTAAGGCTGGTGAGACTCTGAGGCTGAGGTCAGAGGAGAATGTGAAAGAGATTGACTCAATGACTGTTTGCATGGAGAACCTTAAGAAGAAGCATGAGTTGGAGTGTCATAACTTAATAGCACACTTCAGCCATGAGATGGAAGAACTTATTGTTGCTGTGGGCCCTGATGTTGCTGAGCCTGAAGAGGATGTCAAGCCAAACTCAACTTCCCTCAAGCTGCGAATAAAAAAGCTTGTGTCCCAGGTGTCTGAATTAACCGAGGAAATGAATCGACGAGATTGTGAGGGGGATGCGACATTGCTTCGTCTGAAATACGAGAAAAACCTGGGAAACTTAAAGGTCAAGGAGTTCTGTGTCCTTGCTGTTCTCCATCCATAATGACTTCATGTGCCAACCCTAAACCTGACCCTTTACCCTCCTTTTTTCATACTAATCCTGCTTTGTGGTGCTTTGTTCCTGCCTAAGATCTATCACCAGTGATGCATGGCTAACTTAGATATGCATGTATTTTTTAAGTATTAGGAGTGTGGATGAGCCAACTGTGATAAGGTAGCAGGTGTAGAATAAGAATCAACTTACTGGATGCTCTCATTGATTTGGGAGTGTGCAATAAATTATTTCTAGTGAATACAATTCCAACTGAAAACATTAAAGAATGCATTCCACAGACTTCACGGCATAACCCTAACATTTAAATTTATGCATTTGGCAGACGCTTTTATATGTTACTTAAAGTGAATTCAGGGTATACATTTTATCAGTTTGTGTTTTCCCTGAGAATTGAACCCATGATCTTGGCATTGCTAATGCTATGCTCTACAAGTTGAGCTACAGGAACCCTGACTAGCTATTCACTAAAAAAATAATAATAATAATTTGTGCAAGATGCAACAGGGAAAACTTAATTTGTCAGAATTATAGGTGGTCACCTGGTTTACTTGGATCTTGGAAAACTCGTTTTATCTTAACCTCTTTGCCTGATTAACAGCCGTTGCTCAATGCGTAACTAGTTCTATGCATAAGCTCCTTATCTTTGACTGCAAAATTTCAGCTTCTTAAAAATTAAGCTACAAAGTAACAAAGCAAGCACTTAAATGTTTAATTTTAAGCTATTTTCTATGAAAGTTTAAATGTGAAAGACAAGGAATTGTCTCTTACAGGAATATTCTGGGTCCAGTGCAAGTTAAGCTCAATCAACAGTATTTGTTGCATAATGTTGATTACCATGAAAGTTAATTTTGACCCATCCCTCCTTTTCTTTAAAAAAAAAAGAAGCAAAAATTAAGGTTACAGTGAGGCACTACAATGGAAGTGGAGGGTTTAAAGGCAGAAATGTGAAGCTTATACTTTTGTAAAAGCACTTGCCTTAATTCATAAACCAACGCAAGTACGTACTGCATTCTCAGCATTGCCGCAAGGGGCGCTAGAGTGGCAGACTTGCAATTTTAGTTGCATTTATCTATTTGAAATATATATTGGACTTTTTCCCCAGTCCATTCAAACAAAATTTTTCTCTGTGTCTCTCCCCTCTCCTCAACTATCAACTCATGTACCACATCCAGGCTGCATCCTAAAACTTAAGCAGCTGACTTGCTGCCTTATCAGTTAACAGCTTAACAGACTTTTTTGAATAAATGGAACTCTTTAAGGAACTGGTCTCCGAACAGTTTGAAAAGCAGCATTTTCCTCGTTTCATGGTCACACCTAAAAAAAAACCTAATGCCCCCTTGTGGTCTGAGATTTGTAACTGCCAGAGCAATGCAAGAGCGCACTTAATATATGTTCAACGGGATCACGCGTTGGCCATGCGTTGGCCAAACGCTCGCATTTGCTTTTGCGTACTTGTGTGAAGTATGTTTCGGCCTTTTATTGTCTCCTGTCACTGTTGCTGGATTGAAAAATTAACTAGGAAAGCTGTTTTTAGTGGGATTTAACCATCATTGCTGTATATCTATTATATTGTTTCAGTATGCGATGGAGCCTGTTCCTGGCTAGGTTATTTTGCTGTCATAGACAAATTCTTAACCATAACATTAAAGCCATTGATTGTGATAAACTGATGAGTGGGAATGGCATGAATTATCCAGCATTGGTATTTGTTCTGGTAGCTTGAAACTTTATTAGAATTTTTTCTTTCATATATAGTTTTAATTTCTTACATTTATTTTGTAGATTTTTTTCTGTTTGCGAACCGTTAGTTAGCTTGCATTAATTCTTGTATGGCATGACAGTTTAGTTTTATTTTTCACTCTCTTTTCCATCTCTTAGGGTTACAAGAATATTCTTACTTTGTTTTTCTCATTTACATGTATATATTATACATTTAATGCATACAGTTGGTTTCAAATTGATTTGGCTATGAAACAAATTTTATTTTTTAAATTGGATTTATTGAAGACAATTAAACTTAAATTGGCAAAAACGAAATATTATAACATTTGTTATTAATATATGTGGTACTGTGCATTGATCTTGTCAAAAGAGGAAATTAGATTTTCTACCCAGTGAGCCTGGTGAATAAACAAGCGCAGGTGTGGCTTTGGGGTGACATGGGGACAGGACGCTTTTCTGCACTCAGCAGGAGATGGCCTGCTGTAATGCAGTGCTTTATTAGCACAGGCCTTGTCCCTGGAATTTAGCTCTGTAAAAACAACTGCTTCATCATGCCTATAGAGAACTTGACAGCATCTATGATTGAGTACTGAGATTAGGGCCATTGAATAGACAGCGGAAAAATGTTTGGGTTTGCACAGTCAGAAGGGCATTGAAATCTGCTCTTGTGGAAACTTGTACTGAAATTATGCTCTCAGCCTTGTTGGTGTAGAGTAGCTCTATTCCTAATTGTTTGGAGGTTTTTTTCATTGAATACTCAATTATTATTTTTTAATTAAAGTTAAAATAATAATAATAAAAAAAAAAATTTTAAGTCACAATATCTAATATAGACAAAGCACAAGATGTTTCTTCAGAAATATATATTTTTAAAGAAATACTGACAAATCAGGCTATACACAGTGGCCCCAACACTTAGGAGTTTCACTGTATACAAAAAAAACATCAGACAAGGTGGTATCTACAATAAACAAACTAGACTTTTCGGATTACTTTCAATTAGTCTCAAGGTTATTTTTGGGATTGTATGAAATCCATTCCCCTCAAGTTCGGGTTGTGGAGATCCAAAAATATATTTTTATCTTTTTGAACAGTATCAAAAATTAGTACTAAAGATCATATCTTTACAACGGATGTAGTGTTTTATCATTTAAAACCTAACAAACTTTTTGTAAATTGGTTGAAAATTACGCTTGTGCTATCTTTCTTTTGAGTAAATGCCATTTGGTTTGATATTTTGGATCTAATGCAGTTAATACATTCATGACATTCATAAATGTTTAAGTGTCGTTTACGTGTTCATATACTTTTTGGGGCCAGTCTATGAGTCCCACATAGTCCCACTATTATGGGTGGAATTATGTTACTTTAACAAAGCCATCGCTCACTGGCCTCTGTGTCCCCTTTATTTTCATCGTAGGTTATTAACACCTAGGTTTGTGTGGACACCGGTCTGTCCACACATCACTTATCTCTGTTGTCTGTGAAAGTGTTGTCTTGTCAAAAAGTTGTGAACTACAATTCATTCAAACATTCTAAACTGCTTCTCCCTGTTGCCTGATTCCTTCCCATCCCTACAGGCTACGTGTGAACGAGGCTTTGCTGCCATGGAAGATTCCCACCAAAAGGTGATAGATGAGCTGCAGAAAAAGCACCAGCGGGAACTGGAGAAACTGCAGGATGAAAAAGAAAGACTGCTAGCAGAGGAGACAGCAGCCACTATATCTGGTTAGTCAGGATGTCATTGTTTGTGTTTTGTTTTAGCTGTGTTGAGCTTTTTTGTGCCTGTTTCTGATTAAGAATATATATATACACAGATTTTTAATAGTTTTTTATCTGATTAGCTATCGAAGCAATGAAGAATGCACATCGAACAGAGCTCGAGAGGGAATTGGAGAAAGCACGCAAGGCCAACAACAACACTGAAAATGCAGACATTGAGGAAATCCGCAAGCAACACGAGTCAGTTGTTAATCCTTTATGCTATGTCAGTGCACGATAGCAGCTTGCACTTATAATGGAGTTAAATATATTCCAACCACACCTTCTCATTCCTTTGGAGATTTCTCTCACCATCGAAATAAACAACTTGTCTCTTTTTTTGGGTGTAATTGTACATAAATTGCACAAAGTAAAAGGGAAAGCTTAAAACAAGCTTAGAAAGCCAAACCTCCTACCTCTCTCCCCAACATGATCTTTATGCATATATTATATTTTAGGTTTCATTAGCGATGCATTTACTTCTAATGTGACTGTTAAATCTCTGATAAGAATTTCTACATTAATAGCAGTGGATAAAGAGTTTAAGACAAGTGCCCAAAGCCCGACTGCATGACTAGCTCTAGTTGCCAAGTGTATCCTAGGGAATCTGAGCAAAAATGGCTATGTCCTTGCCAAATCTGGAGAGATTGCGTATTTTCATTCAAAGCCGTTGTTTGTGTACATGCCCATAATCTTACCTCATGCTTTTGGCTGTACTTCTGTCTAGACTAAGAGGCCTTGCTCTGTTAGCACTAAAGCATTAAAGGTAAAAATGGCTTGTGTGCGTGTGTTGTAGGGAAGAGCTGATGTCGAACCAGAGGGAGATTGAGGTGTTATCAGAACAATACTCTCAAAAGTGCTTAGAGAATGCTCATCTGGCCCAGGCACTTGAGGCTGAAAGACAGGCTCTCAGACAGTGCCAACGTGAGAACCAGGAACTTAATGCACACAACCAGGTAATTATGGACAGTGAAGAATGAATGGGTCTGACCACCCCAAAATATTATTTTTCATCCATCACACACCATGATGTTGTTCTATTTTTGGGTGAAATATCACTTTAATGCAAATAAATCTAAGAAACCTGTAAACACAAATCAAAACCAAAAACCCACTCTTGTTTCTGGCTTCTAGTTTTTCATTTGGCTGCATTATATTTGCGATATTCTCAAACTGCGTTCCTTTCATTTTTGTGAAGGAGCTAAACAACCGTCTGGCTGCTGAGATCACCAAGATGCGGTCGATGACGAGCGAGGATGGCGGAGACACTGGCAATGTCATACAGGGAAAGGAGCTGTATGAACTGGAGGTCTGTGTTAACTACTGTCCCCACACATCCAAGCCATGTTTCACAGCATGCTGGGGAAGAAAACCTCATTGTCCTGCTTATGTTTACAGGTAATGCTGAGGGTGAAAGAGTCAGAAGTGCAGTACCTGAAGCAAGAGATAAACTCTTTAAAAGATGAACTCCAAACTGCCCAAAGAGTAAGTGCTGCTCCTTTGGTGATACTACCTGTTAAAAATTTGGACATACGTACTCTCTATTTTCCACATATTAAAATAATAGTAAAGTCATCAAAAATATAGGAATTATTGTTAAAAATGTTAAACAAATCAAAGTGATCTTATATTTTATCATCATCAAAGCACAAAAATAATTTCAAGTATTGAAGCAAGGCCTTTAGAATTTAATTTTTTTTTTTGTAGATAATGAGAAACTCATTCAGTCATGTCCAAACTGCAGTGGCAGGCCGTGCATTTAAAGTCTAGGCCTTCAGTGTGATTCATTTGGGCATCATATACATTGTCGCAGCTAACTAGTAATACCAACTGACATTTTAAAAACATGTCCACGTACGAAAGCCAGAACTTGAAACAACACTTAATGCTCAAGCAAGCCTAATTTTAAGTTCAACATGACTGTTTTGTGAAATGAACATATCCTGAACAGACATTCAAAAATAATAATTTTTCATATGAATCTACCAAGGAGGTCTATAATACCTGGAAAAATCTATCTAATAATATTTGCAATTTAAATGTAGCTTATATAAAAAAAAATTTGTCAGGGTACACGGTTCTGCTGTGTTCCATTCAAGTTGGATGTGGGATTTTCCTATTTAATATCTTCGACCATAAATTAATTCCATTCCCGATATTCAGAACTGCAACACTCCCGTTAGCTTAGCAGGGGTTTAACTCTCATTATAGATGTCTCCTAGCAACCCAACTGATAAACAATGCTGCAGTGCTAGCATTTGTGCTTCAGTTGTACAATTATCAAAATAAATTATAATGTTTTTATATACCTGTTTCTGCAGGCGTTTGTTAAGCAATCTTTAATATCATGTAATGTTGAAACAAACTCATTTATCAATATTACTTAATAAAGTGAATGTTTATCACTTACTTTGTATATCTCCCTGAGTGTCAACATGTTTGTGTGACATCATGCACCTGCATCTCGGTGAAATCGGAGTTGAGAATTTCTGCACGAGCCTACAAGTGGAAATTTTGACTTCAAGATGCTTTCCATTGCACTTTTCCTAGTAGGAAGTTGTAAAATCCAAGTTGAATGGAATGCAGCACTACTTCTCAACTTGATCCGACACTGAATGCTCCAGCAGTCTAATTTACACTTAGAAGTCCTCCTTTCCTGTTTAATAAATTAAGCAATCACACAGTCATGCAGAACATCTCGTGTTTTAAATCCATAAGGATCTATTTCTCAACGGCAATACCAGCAGTGATGACAGCCGACTCGTCAGTAAGCTTGATCTTATGCTTTTTGTTCTTGCATCACTTAAAGCGTGATTTCGTCACTCAAGGTCAGCTAGAAGGCCTCAACTGGGACATATCCTAAAGACCACACCCACCAAGAACAATTCTTCTCTGATTGGCTGATGAATCTGACAATCTGACTTTAGTTGTTCATTCATTTGCACTGTTGAGGGATTCTGAATAAATTCTGAAAGCCTAACGGGGTAGAGTTTAAACTCACGCGCTTCTTCGGGCGTGCGATTTGTGAAATAGCTGTCATGCTTCGCGTGTAAGCATCAAGGAATAAATTCTGA
This sequence comes from Moxostoma hubbsi, assembly GCA_032164185.1. Classification (NCBI taxonomy): domain Eukaryota; kingdom Metazoa; phylum Chordata; class Actinopteri; order Cypriniformes; family Catostomidae; genus Moxostoma; species Moxostoma hubbsi. The sequence continues at coordinate 19,826,381 of JAVLUX010000039.1, forward strand.
CTGGATAAACTTAATTTTTCTCTATTTGTTTGTAGATTAATTATGAGTTGAAAGTGATTAAAAATACATGGGCAAAAAGTTGATTGAGAATGAAAAGATATATTTATTTATGTGTCATGTTAATTATGTGCCTGATAATTCGCCACTGCCAAACTGGTAGTGTATGTTTTTCATAATAGCAAGAAAACATAAGAATGTATGACGATTAATCAACGTTAATAACACATGAAATGCCATCTTTGCTGTCATAGGATAAAAAATATGCAACAGATAAATACAAGGACATCTACACAGAACTAAGCATTGTAAGGGCCAAAGCTGAGCGAGATTTAGGGCGACTTCGTGACCAGCTGCAGCAAGCCAATGAGGCACTGGGAGAACCCACACTGGAGGACATTGAGCGTGGTGGTTATGGTACAGTCCTCATTACTATATTATCTGCCACAGTAAAACTTTGATAAATGGTAATCATGCACATTTTTGGGAATGCTATGAAACAGTTGGCTTTCACATTATGTCTTTCAGATATCATGAAGTCAAAAAGCAATCCAGACATTTTAAAGATGGCAGCCGCAGCTGCAAAACGCTCTGAGCGTGCCATGAGGTCAAAGGTAGGTTTCCAGACAAAAATATGAAATCCTCCTACATCTCCGCAGTCTGTCCATTGAGTTTCTCGAGGGGCCGTTCAGACCACATTATTGCGCTAAAAAAGTAAGCACCACCAATAGAGCAGAACTTAGGTGTCTCAAGGCAGGTTTTTAAACAGGTGAAGTTCTTTTTAACTTAACACTTGTGCTGCTGTGCAAGGCGCTAATACAGCGAGATATGGCACAACAGTCAAAGATATCAGTCTGGTGCATGTTTACAAAGGACAACAATTGAAAAACAGTGTGGACAGATGCAAAAATGTGTTTGGTCTGAACAGCCTCTAAGTTTTACAGAGTTGGAAACAGCTCAAGTACACAACCACCAGGCAATAAGCATACTGTTCATAGTCTAAGATTTAGTTGGTTTACACTGCCACCATCAGGCCACCATTTATTTCCCTTTCCAATTAAAAGATCCATGGTATTTCTGTGGGAAAATAATGTCTCTAAATAGTCCCAGGTTTAGTAGATAAAGTGGATTAATTTTTAGTAGTTACACAGTTTAGAAACTCAACATTTTTTGTGCTGTGTGTTCTGTCCCACAGGAGAAAGCCTGGTAGGTAGCGGTAAGAAACGTGTCTTTTAAACATTCCCTTCTCTAACACACAGTGGTGTGTATGTTTGTTTCCTTCCTTTCCCTCTGTTCCCAGTCTGTGAGTCGTGACATGCCCTGGGACAGCTAAAGACTAAACCATGAAGACCTTTTGACTTCTAATTTTAGGTAAATGCCCTTAGAAAGGACAGTACATGCCAATCTCCCCTATGCATCCCTTGCTTCAAGAATTAGATAATCCTTTTTTGTATTCCAAGGGATTTATATATAAACAAACAACTTATAGTAAAGTGATTTATTGATCACCTGATTTCCTTTTTTTTTTTTTTGCCATTGTGCATGTGATTCTCTGCTATTTGCAGTTGACAAAATTGTATGTAATGATTGAAGCGCTGTTCGCTTCCCCCGTCCTCTCATAGTTCATCAGAATCACTGTCTCTTGGGCACCCATTGGTAGCACTTTATCAGAATGGAACTTAACCTGGATCATCATTCACATTTCAAACATAAACACACCTAAGTTTCACAAAAAGTAGCAAATGCAGTACAAAGCATGCCACTTTTGTAGTTTAATACAGTATGTCTGTGGGTTTTGTTTAAGTGGTCACAGGATTTCTGGGATTTGCTGGCAGAACAACTCTTCAATCAGCTGGCATTTTTTTTAGGTTACTGCTAATTTAGTGTCAGCTTCTGAAGTGCTGTGGGCTATTATTAGGTCTATTATTGTGGTATCATCTATTTCAGATAAACTCGAGCCTAAAGTGTGAAGTGTGGTTGGTCGTTTTTCAAGCTAATCAGACAGTCCGTTCCTGTCTAAGTGGGCGTTTCTTGGCCAGAATAATGCTGCCTACATGTGCTATCGGAAATCGGAAGTTGCCCATGACAACGCTCCCTTAAAGGGATAGATCAAAATTAAATTCTCATAATTTACTCACTCTCATGCCATCCCAGATCTGTGTGACTGACTTTCTTCTGCAGAACACAAATTAAGATTTTTGGAAGAATATTTTAGCTCTATACAATGCAAGTGAATGGTGACCAAAATCTTGAAGCTCCAAAAAGCACCATAAATATAAGTAATTCATACGACTCCAGTGGCTTAAATATTGAAACACTAGGTGTAAGAAATAGATCAATATTTAAAACGTTTTTACTAAAAATGTTTGCTGTAGGATGAACAATCACGAGGGTGGAGTTCACTGCACGCCCTCAATATTTTTAGTGACTCAATGGGTGTTTTGATATCCCAGTGAACAGCAATCAACCGTTGGTTCTGTCACTCAGCATAATTGATAAGAATCTGCAAAAAGTTAGTCTTGATCCCCACAGATGTAATGTAAAGTTTTTCAGTTGGTCGTTGCATTCAGGATAAGTACACGCAAGTACCATCTTGAAAAATAAACAGAACAAAATACAAATCTATAGCAGAACTACTTCAGCTGCTGTATAACATTCCTCCTCTGTTGTAAACAACACAGTGCTTCTGTATTTTTTGTATTTTACATTAAAAAAAAGAAAAGAAAAGTTTTTGTGTGAATTTCCAACGTGTTTACGTCACACGAGAGGCAGCATTTTTTCGACCCTTTTTACTGTGCATATTACAGCTGGTTGGAAGCGAACAATTTTAGTAAAAAGAGTTTTAAAAAGGTATCCATTTCTTACACCGAGCGTTTCAATTCAGAAGACATTACTTAATCCTCTGGAGTCATCTGGATTACTTTTATGCTGCCTGTATGCGCTTTTTGGAGCTTCAAAAGTTTAGTACCCTTTCACTTGCATTGTATGGACCTACAGAGCTGAGCTATTCTTCTAGAATTCTTCATTTGAAGATTTGAAGTGTTCAGCAGAAGAACGTAAATCATACACATCTGGGATATCATGAGGGTGAGCAAATGATGTTAGAATTTTCATTTTTGTTTGAACTGATCCTTTAAGTCGTAATAACGACTGGGAAAACTCAGTCCCAGTTTCAATAGTGAATGATGGCTTTATTAATTTTTCAAAATGTAGCTACCATATTTTTGCTTGCCTTTTCAGTCATATGCATTTACGTATATCAGGAACTATTTGATGCTTATTATACATTTTTACATGAGAAAACAGCATATATTTGACCAAAATTCCATTATTGCCAGCCAGTTGGCTGGCATGTATTACTTTGTTGGCAGAAACATGGAGGACACCAAGCTCATTAATGGATATTCCTTGGGAACTCTTATTTTGACAAAGCAGTTCAACTTGATGTGCTCATAATTACAACTTCAAAAGTAGGAAGTAGGATCATTTCAATAGCATGTGAAGGCAGCATAAGCAACAATATGGACTAGATGTTGTCGTAGTCAGTAGTCTGGCTATAGGAGACTACTGCTGATTTAAGCCAGTTGGGATTTGTAATGCAAATGGGAAACAAAATGTTAATCTGGCTAATTTTTACAGCAATATCAAACCTTTTTTCTTATTTATTTATTTTATTTGTGATATTGGATGTGGCATTTATTTGGTTTAGAATTTCAGCAAAAGTTTTGAAAACTGCTTCATCATTAAATCCACAACAAAAGTGCAACCATCAGAAATAGGAATATCCCTTTGTGTCAGTGTAAACAAGTCTGTTGTGTATCTGACTATCTTTATTGTTTGTCTCATTCTGTCCTCAGAGTCTTAAGGAAGGTTTGACAGCTGAGCAAAGACTTCACTTGTTTGACAACAAGGACACTAAGGACTTCTGACATTGACGCATCACCCTGCCTTGCTGCATGCTGCATTAGACTCACCATATTTTAGCCCAGTAATTAATCACTTAGAGACACACTGGTCACAGCATATATTAAACATGGTATGAAGTTTGAATTTGATGTCTATAGTCTGCATTTCATGCACTTCAGTTACTGTGACATTTTTTTTCATTGCCATGTCTTAATGTAAATACTTTGTTTTTAATGAATCCTCTATCATGCATACACTAAACATGACTGTGTAAGCTACTGTTTTAACTCTTTAGTTTGTGTGAATCGCCAGTGGAATTAGTAACTATATTGACTCGAGACTACAGATTATTGGTGCATTGTATGCAATTAACAAACACTAAGAAATCATCAATTGCATATTATGCTAGATGTGGTCACTATGCACATTCCCTCCAGTTCTTTTTTGTTTTAGTGAAACGGGATGGCTGGCTGCGTAAAATAGCTTCAATTAGAAGACACAATGCTTGCATTATTGAACTGCTGACCTTCTTCTATATGTTGGCACTGCTTTAGTACATGCAGTGTTGGCTTGGAAGTGTTGATTGCCATCTCTGAATGTTTTAAATAAAGGACCATTTCTTATGATATAATAATGATTGTTAAGACATAAAAAGAATGCACCTGGAGGGGTCTGGGCTGGTGTAAAGTATATACATTTATGTAAGGTTTCCATTATAAAATAATAATGGTCCACTCAATTGAATGGGAGTTTTTTTGTTTTGAATTATGTTTCCTCAAGCTGATAAAAGTCTGTAGTGTTGTTCAGTGGCAGTCCTTTGTATTTATTTAAATGTTATGGATTTTTGTCTCATTTCCATTCCTCTATACATTATTGTAAATATATACTGCAAATGTACACAAACTGACAACAGGTTTATTAGCAATAAATATTTTTGCACCCTCTTTGGCACCAATTCTTTTGATTATTGTGAAATCTATGTGGGAAATAAAATGTATGGATAGTGAAATTATATTCATGAGTAACTTGCACATTCTTAATGCTTTTAATATCTGCAACGTGGTGAAATTAACTATTAGGATTCACCTTTATCTTTTAAATAAAATTTCCCCTGGAGTCAAACTAACCAGACGTGCAAAGTATGAAAAATCCTGAAAAGGAACAATTTGTCCTATAACATCAATGTTTTCAAGATTCACCACACCAAGTCCCATCATTCTGCGTAATGGCTCCATCATGACTGTGACACTGTTGGATGCAAGCAGTCTGGACCAAGGTTTGCCTAGCCACAGGTACAGGACAACAAAAGTATGAGAACCTCTTATTTCATGCATTATCAGTCCAAACTCCACGTGAAATGGCATGTTTGATTCCAGCGAGATGGAGTTTACACTGTTTTCATGAGTAAATGCATCAGTCTTCTGCTCGGGTATGTTTGCTCGCGCGCTCTTAGTTTAGCGGAGCTAGCTTGAAAATGGGATTAGTTGTTTGTGGTTTTATTTCTTATAAACAAATAGCTGTATCGGACACATAAATGGCTCTTTGTAAGACTCACACTATTGACGGACGTTTTGAGAGGCTAGATGTAAGGAGTGTGGTAAAAGTGACAAGTGTCTGATTGAATTGCACATTTCAGGGGCTCAAAGCAGAAGATAAATCCTCTAAACCCAAGCACAAGTTGGGGTTGTGCCATATGAGCATCAAAATACAGCTTCATTACCAACACTTTATATATAGAATTGCCATTTTGTCACTAGTCTAACTGATGATATGGGCAAATAGGTAAAGCCCAATTTTCTTTGTATTTTTGTAGAAGCTGAAGTGAAGGAAAAAAGGCTTGAAATGAGAAGACAAACTCATGAGATAATGTTTTATAATATGTTACTTTTAGATGATCTTTTCATTTGAACCACATGTTGTTATGGATTTTTATTATTGATTCTATAAACCATCACACACTTAAATGGAGGCTCATCAGTTTTATAGTCCATATATTAGCAATTACATTTTTTTTTTTTTTTAAAGATTCAGTATAAGTTAAGATCAGTCAACTGTATTTATGACATGTTGATTTTGACAAAAAAATAAATAGAAATTGTCTTGTACCTCCTCTTAAAAAAACATCAATACATAATTAAAGAAAAAAATCTGGGTTACAGTGAGGCACCTACAACGGAAGTGAATGAGGCCAGTCCATAAAAGTAAGACAAGACATAAACAATGTGATTTTAGTGTAAAGTTGTATTATGAGTTGTATTATGAACAATTGACAAACAACAATGTAAACAACTTTTACCGCTCAAATAATGCAGGAAATTTTAAATAAGAATTAGTGCTATTATAAGTTTCAAATTTCTGCCTTTAAACCCTCCAGAAACTGGCCCCATTCACTTCCATTGTAAGTGCCTCACTGCGATTATTGCGAAGAAAACGAGGGATAGGTCGAGATGCATCTTTGTGTTAATCAACATTGTGCCACAAATGCTGTCATTGAGTTTAAATATTCTTTAAGTATTACTTGACAAGTATAAATGAAAGCTTGAATTTATACCAGACAGCTGCATAAAATTGACTTTGTTCTGATCGGTAAAATTGAATGACATCAATTTTATGCCACCATCAAATTATCTGTGGAAAAGTTATCAATTTCGGTCAATGAATTAGTCTGATTAGGTCATTTGATTGAAAACGTTCATCCAGAGCTTCAGTTTCAATTCAACGTGTGTGATGAAAAGGTTTTGTTACACATTCTACACCTTACGGGACTCATTCTGGATTGTTCAGTGCATTAAGCATACCATTCATTGTTTGTGTACAAACTATTTTAATTTCAATAGTTTTATCCAAAGGTTAAGAGAGGGATTTGTAATTGTGCCACTAACACCCTGACATACTTTGGTAGCTTGCTTGTGGAGAGGTCAAATCACAATGTTGATAATGTCCGTCAGTATAAGTGTACCGGTGTTGCGTGTCATACTTTTGTTCAGGACAATATCTGTACAAATTTTGTGCAAATGTCATTTGTTTGCTGGAATATTTTTTTTTATTTTATTCTTTGGTCTAAACTGAAGAGATTGAGCCGTGTTACCATCATACCAAATGTACCATTGTTAATTGTTTTTAAATCGTTTTTTAATCTCAGGGTTGAGCAGGGTTCTTTTTCATTGTTGGCATTCTTTCCCCAAAAGTTATTTATCCTTCACTGAATAAACCCAGGTGGTCAGTTTCATAAATTGGTTTAACATACCATTGGTCTCCCAGTCATTTGTATTTGCACATATAGGGTTGATTTACTCATTTTAAGTCAACATGATCACATGAAATTGATATGCATATGTTTATGCACCCTGAAATCGACCTCATACTGCCAGATTACTGACAAGCGCTATTCCCATTAGCGTGGGTTAGGATTTGGGATAGAGAAAAGGGTTAATAAAATATGCATTCCTGTTGACTGTATTACATTTTTTACAACTAAAAATCCAAATTGCTTTTGATGCCACATTGTGGACATTTGACCTCAGTAACACTTACTGTTTTTGGCCACTGGGGGCAGTAGTTTTCAATGTCAGTAACTGCAGACCAATTTCAGCAGCAAAACTTTCAACCTCCTGGCACTGAATTTACAGTGTGTTCAGTCTGCATTAGTAATAGTAGGAGTAGCATTTCATTTACATTTTTCAATAAACAGTTCCTTTGTAATGTTAAACTGAGTAATGTTTGAGTTTAGGAGTTTTAAATATAGTTTCCAACAGCTACATAAATGGATAGTTCACACAAAAATGAAAATTCTCTCATCATTTATTCACCCTCATGACATCCCTGATGTGTATGACTTTCTTTCTTATTCAGAACACAAATGAAGATTTTTAGAAGAATAGCTCAGGTCTGTTCATTCAATACAAGTGAATGAATGCCAGTGGTTAAATCCATGTGTTCAGACATGGCATGGGTGAGAAACAGATCAATATTTAAGTCCTTCTTCTGTTTTATGATTCACATTATTTGTGCATATCGCCCCCTAATGGGCAGAGAGAACTTAAACTGAAAATAAAATTACTTAAATATTGATCTGTTTCTCACCCATCATATCATGTCTGAACACATGGATTTAACCACTGGAGTCATAGAGATTACTTTTATGATGCCTTTATGTGGATTTTGGAGCTTCAGTATTCTGGCACCATTCACTTGCATTGTATGGACCTACAGAGCTGAAATATTCTAAAAATCTCCATTTGTGTTCTGCTGAAGAAAGAAAGTCATACACATCTGGGATGGGATGAGGGGGAGTAAATGATGAGAGAATTTTCATTTTTGTGTGAACTCTCCCTTTAACTTAAAGGTTTTACATCTGCTTCATCAGAGTTTTCACTTTTGGTTAAATAATAATAATAATAATTTCTTTTCGATCATTTGTTGAAAGAATAGGACTTAAATGAACAAAACCAGACTAAGTAAAAAGACACATGCACATTTCTGGTCAAGATTTATTTTGAAATAAATCTGAACTTACAGGAAGACACTTGTATTGCAAAGACAGAATTTGGAAATGAGTTTCAGATTTTGTTTTGAAATGACTAAAAGCCCATTGATAGCTGATCAAAATCACCAAAAACCAAAAAGCTTCACATTTGTTGCTAATAAGATAAAAACACTGCCACTTTCTTGACATGACTCTGCATTTAAGTCTCATATCTGATATCTCATGGCAAGTCTAGTTGTTCACAAAATGTCTTCAAAATGTAAGAACAGTATATTTATGCTGCTACAGACAAATGACCCACTTTTAAAGGTGATACAATTATATCGAAACTTTTTTCTCATAAAAGTTTTCCAGTACATGTTGAACGTTCATGCAGACATGTACGCACAAAATAAAACACATTTAAACACAAAATCTACCAATTCCAATACAACTACCATTTTGTTCGTTCAGGACATGAATAACTTCAATGACAAACTCAATTTCTCAGCAAGCCCAGTGTCATCTTTCAACATTACCTAAAATAAAATCACTTTCATAATTTGACAGCAGTGGTGCAGGCATGACTTATTTCTGCTTCTAATGGGGTTGCATACATTCAGGATTTTGCAGGTAGTTCTTTATCTTAATGAGAAATGAACATAATAACAACAACAGCACACAAACACGACACAAAACTAACAAATAGTAATTCGGCTTGATGTTTTGCCCTAGGTCATCTAGCACAATTACACTCTGAACATTATAAAAGAAATTGTTACAGCAAACGTCACATTACAACAATTTTGAATCACTCTTTTTTTTCAATAGATGTTTGTTTTAATGAACATGCAGTTATTAGAATGTGATTGCACACATCTGCAATGTCTTCTGGTTTAAACCAATGTAGAAAAAATACAGGTAACAAAGATTTTATTAAAAGGGGAAAACAACTTGTAAATCTTCAAAAAGGATATGTTTAACACTTCGTCTTGTACGTAACGCACAACTCAAAAACAAACGAAATTTGTTTTTGCAACAAATTTCGCAGCCAATATATAAATAAATAACAAAAAAAAATCTATATGACAATGTTTAAACATTTAGCTTTTTATCTTTTCTCTTTATTTTTAAATTCTTGTCAGTCACGAATAGTAGATAACTACTGTACTTGACATCTGTTTGATGGGAGAGAAAACAAGCTCTGATGCGCTGCTGAACAATATAAACAGAGTTTGGCACAGCTGTGTCATCAAAGTACCAAAGCAAATTCATTTGAAAACATTTGAAACTACTTTACAGTGTTTGTAAACAACTACAAATCAACGGAAAAAAAATATATCTAAGAGACTTGATAAATTAAGTAAATTCAAAACAACAGTCCGAGTCTTTATAAACGTTTTGAGTACATGCGATAAGTCATGTGATCAATTAAAGCATGTCGAAATAAACCTTCTGAAAATCGTTCATTTTGTTACATGTAACAAACGTTTTAGTAAATCAGGCCTTAAATAACGTAACTAATTTGTACACACTAAATCTTAAATACACATAAACGAACTGCAAATATCATCCATTCTATTTTCTCATCATTGTGTTTAGGCCCAATTTTCAATGTTTGCTTAAATAATACACCAAAAAAATCATGTAGATCCCAGATATTCTCCTTTGCTCTCCTCTCCTTTTTTGCTTCATATATTGCTTTACAGAAGTTTTGGGGAAGCCCTCATAATTCATCCCAATCTATTTAGAGTTTATACTGGATTTAAGCCTATGAATCTTCCTTTCAGAACACATTTATTGGATCATTGCTAATCCATGAACTAGAAAGTATGACCTGCACAGTATTTCAGTGGATCAGCACAACATACGTTTCTGTAAGGAATGTTAGCCAAAAAGCACAGTCTCATTTTATGACACAGCTCACGATTTACATAAATGTTTTTATTTATTACACTGTTTACTTCATTTTCTGCTTGTTTTCCATCTATTTGATAGCAGAACTTTATTCTGCAAACATCTTTTAGGAGATGTGTGAGTGATTGGAAGTTCAAGCATCTTGACAATGCGTCTGGTTGTGCGCTGAAGTTGTTTTTGTTTAATTTTGCTGTGAATTAACTTGCGTATATTGTCCAGTCTCTAAACACAGATCTCTATAGGAGTTGTGACCAGGATGCGGCTGCTAGGGGGGCTGTCTCTAGCTGTGCGCTCATAGCTATTCGTGGAAGACACAGAGCTGTTTGTGGACACGGAGGTGAAGTGGTGCGCCGCATCTGTTCCGGGCTCTATCGCGTTATTTTTGGTCGTGCAGGCCACTGGCGACAAGGTCTGCTGTTTCATACGGTCCACCAGCAACTCTTCCTCCTCAGATGATGAGTTCAGCACAGCTTGATGGTGGCTTCCACCACCATGGCCATCCAGCATCCAACGGTGGCCAAAATGCGCAAACACTTCTTTGACGGAACACCGACGTTCCTGCTCCAGGCACAGAAGCTTTCGAAACATGCGCAGTGCTTCATCCGTGAAGCGGCGCCACTGTGACGGCACCGTACCTGTCCGTTGCCTCTGCCAGCGCATAAACTCCTCATAGAATGTGTCGGACAGCATTGCCTTCTCCCAGGGGAAGTTGCCGGTGAGCATGCAGAAGAGCAGAACTCCGAAGGCCCAGACATCCGTGCTGTAGTCCACGCAGAAGCCCTCATGTTTGGACGTGTCACAGAGCTCAGGGGCCGTGTAGGGTATGGTTCCACTCACACGCTTCACTGGTGAGCCAGCTCGTCGTGTCATACCAAAGTCTGAAAGCTTGACCTTGCGGCACTCTTTGTCGAAGATTAAAATGTTCTCGGGCTTGATGTCTCGGTGCACCAGCTTTTTTGAATGGAGGTAGTCCAGAGCAATGGCCACTTGATGGACACAACGCTTAGCCACTGGTTCTGAAAGACCCACCTGTGAGAACAGATTGGAAACTAAAATTAGGATGCAGTAGGTTGGGAACCAAGAACCGGTTCATGTTAAGAAAGAAATACTGGAACCGTATGATTTTCATGACTTTTGGTTCAATTAACGGTTCTTGAGCATGCAATTTGTACTTAGATACTCTGACCGTGTTTCCTACAGTGCAGTGAAGCCTAGCTACTGAATCAACAGTGCGAAACATACAGCATGTTGAATGTAGTCTGAATCCCAAACAAATACTCTAATGAGCCCATTCTTTTGAATCTACAGCACAAAACAACCAGCACAAAAGGTATAGTCTAAATCCTGAACAAATGACTCAGAGTCGGTTCGTTTGAATCAACAGTGCGAAACATACAGCACAATAAAAGTAGTCAGATTCACCAACAAATGATTCTTATGCGCTGGTTCTTTTGAATCTCCAGTGCGAAACAAGGCGCAAACAGTGTAGTCCAATTCCCGCATGAATGACTCTTATGAGCTTGTTCTTTTGAATTTGCAGAGCGAGATACAAAGCATGAACAGTGTAGTATAATGAATTTCTCTAATAAGCCAATTCTTTTTAATCTACAGTACAGCGCGAAACATACAGCATGTCCAATCTTGTCCAATTCCTGACAAATGACTCTAATGAGCCCATTCTTTTGAATCTACAGCACAAATTAGCCAGTTCAAAAAGTGTAGTCTGAATCCTGAACAAATGATTGAGTAGGTTCATTTGAATCTACTGCACGAAATGAATGAATGAATGACTATAATGATGCCGTTCATTTGAATCTACAATTAGAAAATACAGCGCAATCATAGTAGTTAGATTCACAAACAAATTATTCTTATGCGCTGGTTCTTTTGAATCTCCAGTGCGAAACACGGTGCAAACAGTGTAGTCCGATTCCCGCATGAATGACTCTTATGAGCTGGTTATTTTGAATTTATAGTGGGAGACACAAAGCATGAAAAGTGTAGTAAGATACAGTGCAACCAGTCCGATTGCTGAACAACTGACTTTTCTGAGCCAATTCTTTTACATCTACAGGACAAAACATACAGATCAATCAGGGTAGTCCGATTCCTGACAACTGACTCTTATGAGTCGGTTCTTTTGAATTTACAGCATGAAACATACAGTGTGGCCAGTTCTTTTTAAAATATATATATATATATATATATATATATATATATATATATATATATATATATATTTTTTTTTTTTATTCCCTTTTCTCACCAATTTTGGAATGCCCAATTCCCACTACTTACTAGGTCCTCGTGGTGGCGAAGTTACTGATCTCAATCCGGGTGGCGGAGGACAATTCTCAGTTGCTTCCGCTTCTGAGACCGTCAATCCGTGCATCTCATCACGTGTCTCACTGTGCATGACATCGCAGAGACTTACAGCATGTGGAGGCTCATGCTACTCTCCGTGGTCCACTCACAACTTACCACATGCCCCATTGAGAGCAAGGACCACTAATCGTGACCACGAGGAGGTTACCTCATGTGATTCTACCCTCCCTAGCAACTGGGCTACTTTGGTTGCTTTGGAGACCTGGCTGGTGTCACTCAGCACGCCCTGGATTCGAACTCGTGACTCCAGGGGTGGCAGTCAGCGTCAATACTCGCTGAGATACCCATGCCACTCTGAACCAGTTCTTTTAATTCTACAGCAAGAACAATACAGCGCAACCAGAGTATTCCGATTCCAGAATGAGTAACTCTTATGAGCCTGCTCTTTTTATTGAACTACAAATACATCATTTAGAGCAGTTACTGAATTAATCTCAATTCTATGACATTCCAAAATGTTTAAGAATAACTTAAGTGTCCAAAACTACTTTATATAAAGAGAGATTTCACACAATGAAAAACATTCAAGACTGCATTACACCTGTACAATTACGAGACACCATTACCTGTGGTGGAATGATATCAAACAGGTCACCAGATGGGGCATACTCCTGCGCAAAAACGTAATAATCCTCCGTTTCAAACGCAATGCCGAACATGTTGATTATAAAGGGACATGGCGAAAGGTAAAGAGAGATGCTGTACTCTCTTAAGAAACTCTTCAACTTGGTTGTTTTCTTCTTTAGAAACTTCAGAGCCATCTTGGTGCCTGTAGGTTGAGAAGTTAAGAGAAATCGCTTTGGTTGACTCATTCAGTTACGCTCTTAAAAAATATACACTGCATGTCCAAAAGTATATAGATACCCCCCTTCTAATGAACACTTTTGGCTATTTCAGCTACATCCATTACTAATAGATGCATGAAAACAAGTATACAGCCATATAATCTCCTCAGATAAAAAGTTTTTATATATGGGGCATACAATTTCAGTTCCAATGTCCATGTGCACGAAGCAAGTTCCATTAAGTATTGTTTACTGGGTCTGGGGACCTCAACATTCCTTAACATTTAAGTAAATCATTTTGCTGTACCTCTGATCTTATGGACGACAAGGTCCACCTTCCCATAGGTGCCTTTTCCCAGCTCCCGTATGACCTCATAGTACTTCTCAATCTCAATCTTCTCCAGGTTTTGAGCTGCGAAGTGCTGCAGTTCCTCCAGGATGTCGACGGAAACACGGTATACGACAGGAGACGAGTTCATCTTGCACGGGAACAGGCTGCTGACAACCGCTGGGCCTTACTGTAACCATAAAGAACACATTGAGTCAAGAAAACAGATTTCAATTTCACAAATGCCTTTCCCTATCGGGAACGGAGCATTGAATGAGTGGAACACTACAGACTGTCTCGTGTCCTGGTCTTGCCACGGGTAATGTAATTATCCTGCAGATAAGGGAAATGTTCTCCAAGGAGAGGTATTTCACTTACCCTTATCTAACCCGCTAATCTCTCCATTGATTCGTGGCTCAGAAGCTTTGCTCCACGGCAGGTTTTTTTAAAGTGCAATGTGTTTTTCAGTGCAACTATTTATATATTGCTAAATACTAAGAATCCTGATAAAAAATAAATAAATCAATTCTTTATAAACACCAAGTAAATGAGACATAAGTTATTACAGCGCGTTATAAACCTCTTGAAAACCTTTCGTTTTGTTTAAAATTAACATTTTAGTAAAAAATTCAAACTAACTAACTAACTGAATTATTTTTAGTAAGTAACTAAACATCTAAATAATTCCTATGCACAACGTCTCAAAAATGGTACTACAGATCGTTTACAGCGAAGGATATTTTTGATTAAATGTCCAAAAGTTCGCAACAGCTGTTGACCGATATGCATTTCTAATACAGATATTTCTACAGCAGGATGGATGGGTGAAATAATATTGATATATAATACCATTTAAACATAGTAATTAAGATTTATACAACACTTATGAATTTAAATGAACACTTTATTTCACACAATATTCACTCAACATTCACAAATGATTTTAAGTGCAATATCCATCGATAATCGTCCATCGACAAACGCAACGCATATACCTTTTTCCTTAATGTGTTCCACAATTCATAACGGATGCCTGTTTTCATCTTCTGGTTTTCAGCGTTTTCACTCTATATGTGTAATTTCTTAGTAAATAATGTAATGTTTATCATATTACATTTGTACAAATAAAACATTTAATAAAAAAGCACATGGCTCCATAGTGCTGATATCTTGGAGAGTTGCGATGACCGTTTTTTGACAGTTCCACACTCATCAAAAGAAAGGTTAAAGGAGTGGACGACGTGCAGCTATAAACCAAGGTGAGTTACACTGACTTAGTGAACTACTTTGAGTCATCATGACAGCCGACAACTAAAAGTTGAGACTGAACTCAACTGTTTGTTGTTCTCTGCCAGGAATGCATGTATTAGTAGTTTGTTATGGACACCAGAACCACAAAACAGTATAGCGGCAATTCAAATCATCACAGCAGCACCCAGTTTTTAGTCAGAAAAATGTATACTAGGCAGAAAGACTACTTCTGTTAATATACCAATAAGCCACAGATATCTTTGTTAAAGACAGATCATTTCAAAATGTCAGCTTTTTTTAAAGTGCATCACTAGTTCTAATCTTATTGAATCAGAAAACAGTAATGGGCTACACAATATCTGAGGAAGCGAAGCCCATCTTTCTCTCAGCATTAAGCACTGCAGTGACATTAATGGAGGCCGTTTGTTGGTGCCAGTGAATCAGAAGTGCTTAGTTTGCACTGCAGGTTAAAACAAACAGTCGTGATGGCATGAATGAGAGCTGATGTGTTGCACAAAATAGAATAACTTTCTTCCTCACAATTTATAAGCCACCTGCCTTTTTACTTCCTTCAAGTATGTCTAATAACCCAAAGGAGGTATGTATGATAGACAGACAGATAGATAGATAGATAGATAGATAGATACGCTTCTGAGACAGTCGTGAACCTTATCACGTGACTTGTGCATGAAACCGCAGAGACTCCCAGCATGTGGAGACTCATGCTACTCTACAATTTACCACACGACCCATTGAGAGCAAGAACCACTAATCGCGACCATGAGGAGGTTACCCCATGTGACTCTACCCTCCCTAGCAACCGGGCCAATTTGGTTGCTTAGGTGTCCAGGCTGGAGTCACTCAGCACACCCTGGAATCGAACTCACGACTCCAGGGGTGGTAGTCAGCGTCAATGCTCGCCAAGATACCCAGACCCCAGGAGGAGGCATTATTTCACTTCAAGATTTGACTTCAAACGCTATCTAGAAATAATGACGTAAATTCTTCTCATGACAGAGAGTGAGGAACATGCCAGAATGGGAGCTGGGCTGGTGCAATATGACTCACCAGCTCAAAAGCTGCTAGATAGCGCATGAGGCTTAAGGCAAAGAGATGCAAATATAGAACAACTCTGTTATAAAATGTCAAACAGCTACTGTGAATCTTGATGTCTAAAATAAAGCGCTCTTGCTTAAAGTCAGTGTAGACACCATACTTTTACACAAGTAGGGATATATGTGATGGATATATGTAAAGTCCAAAGAACAGTCTAAAGCCCAAAGTAAAATGTGGGCCCTCTGACTTCAGCCCAACGTATACTTTGGGTTTTGATGCCTTTTAAAGTATACTTCATTTGACTGTGCATACACAGATGGTGGGCACATGCACTCTAAGAGTGCTATGAGCAGAGGTTGACTAGTGGCCATCAGGAGAACCGGGACTTTTCCTGATGTGCCGTCCACAAAATGTGGCTGCGATATGCATATCATGGGCCATGATATGATGAAGGGGGCCACGAAACGATGACATGATATAAAGGGGACAGTGAAATGCAGGTGGGACATACTCGCACTACATACTCAGACTATTTCTCTTCGCGAGTTTAGAAATTAGACCCATAAAAATGTCTTTATATACCTTCAGCCTGATGTTAGAGCAAATAATTCCATGCGCAGGCTGCTTGTTCAGAGTATGCATGGTTAAAATAATCAGTCCGCACACGTTCAGTGCTCGAGCACTCTGCTGATGCCGAAATCTGTGTCATACGTCTTATACGCAAACGATTAGCATTAGCATCTGACTGAAGTATACTTTGGGATTTACAGTTTTGCTGGTTTTCAGGGCAAAACACTCCCTGATTTCCAAAGAGCTGAAAATATGATGTTGCCCATCATCTGTTGGTGCAATGATATTTCAAGGATGGCAGCACACTGTAGAACACTTTAATAGCAACCGGATTTTGCCACTAACTTCCGCTGCTTCTCATCATTACACACCCATTTAAAATAGTGAAACAGTAATGGCTCATTTATTCCCATGTTTAAGCTATTTGTCATTCTGCTAGCTCCATGGTTATCAGAGTCACAGCCAGGAAAATGCAGCCTGAAAGTCAGAGGAGGTGAAATACAGGGCTTTAATCTCTCTTCTGCCAGCCTTGTTTTCGTGCTCAAATATTCATGTCACTCACGCTCTGTAGGTTGGGAAAGTAGAAGCACATTCTGCCTAGAGACCCCACTCGTGTTCTTAACTAACCCTGAAAGACTTCTTGTCTTCTCTAAATGCTTGACTTGCCGCACTTGCTTGTACATAAAGGCAAACGAAGAGGGATGAAGGCTCAGGGTTTTGAAAGAGGATAGATTGAATGTCAAAGAGACAATCCAAGGCCTCTACGTCCAGACTGATTACAAATCCCTGTGTCCGAAATCGCGTAGGCTACTGTACTTCTTGTCTGGTAAAACGGCACATTCTTTAAGGTATGTATGCGAGTAGTATAAATATATTCCAGACATTGTTCATCTGGGGATGTGGGTATTGACACGTGATCCAAATATGATATAATGAGGGGTTATGATAACCTTATTTAGCTCTAAATAACTAAATTACACCATTTTCATATAAAACAAGAACATTTTGTCATCTACACGTCAATAAATAAACCTTCATTTCAGTAAGTTGAAAGTGTCAAAACATCACAATTTGTCACGCATTGGGGGTCTCTGGTGACATCTGCTGGAATAAAAAAAGAAATACTTACATGAAATAACAACTGTGGAAAATAGATGCTTCAGTGCTCCATGCATTGGATGATGTCCATAAGCTCATGTTCTAACAAACGTAATTTTTAGATGTTATCATAAGTTATGCATTGGCTATATATTTAGACTTTGTAAAAAACAATTATTTGTCAAATTGTACCATTTCTTCTAAATCACTTGTGTTGAAGTGTCAGATTTTGCAATGATGCTCCAATATGCTGTCAAACATGACAATGCTGCCACAGTCAAATCTGATTGTGATAAACTTTGACACAAAGGGGTCAGACTCCGACTTCGATCTGTGTGTTATGTTTGGTACTGTATGCATTGTCTACACTTGTGATGGCCAAATGTCCTCATCAGTAAAGAAAAAAGCTCTTAAATTGGTCAGATTAGCTTGATCTTTAAATGTGCACGTTTGTGTGATGGTTAGGTTTAGGGGTAGAGTTTGGAAAATAAAAAATAGTGTTAGCCTGATATTAAAACAATGGAAAGTCAATGAGAGATCACTCATATATAGTCAATCAAACCTGTATGTGGGGGTGTTTTCTGCATTGTGGATGTTTTATTGTCTCACCCCTTTATTTATGTGTGGTTGTGTTTTGCATAGTGTCTGATTTGTTGATTTTTATTTGACAAAAAATAATTAAAAAATCTCTGTATTTTAGTATTTTCCATTCATTTCCTATGGCGGGTCAAAAACGACCCTGAACATCACAACTGCTTTTTTTTTTACAACCCCTCAGACTTATCGTATCAATCCGACTCACGGTTTAACGGCATTATTTTAATTCCAGCATTTTTAACGCGACGTCTCCTCAGCTCGTGAGGCATTTTGGGATAGCAAAGTGTCCAGTGGATGCACACTTACTTCAGAGTCTCGCCAGAAAATAGTAAAAGGTCATATGTGTATTTCTCGCATACTCTTTTATGAATATACTCCATTGGCATACTCTTATTTTGACATACTATATAGTCGTAAAGTATAGATATTCAGATGCAGCATGTGATTTCAGTGACAGTAGGTTAAAAATTCTGCAGCTGAAATAGGCCAGCGCTTATCAAAATTCATATTACTGCCCCCACTGGCCAAAGCGGGAAGTGTTTTTGAACTTATGGGCATGTGTGAGCTTTCCTATTTTAGGTGAAATGTCAACAAAGTTGCCATTATGAAAGTTGTATTTCATAAATGATTTAATACAGTCAAGAGGAGTGAAAAACCATGTAAAGTTGACACATTCCTCAAAATGGTCATAGCATGATGGAAGCTGTCGAACCCGCCACTGTTCCAGAAAACTGCATTGTTCAACATTGTACAGTTATCTCAAATTATGCTGTTAAAATCAATTTCAGCTGTTGGAAATGTTTAGTTTTTCAATCTTCTGATGCATTACATTTAAATTAAGCTTTCAGGGGAGATATTAGATTGCCTTTTCCTAAAATAACATACTGTGGTGGTACTACAATACAGTATCATTGCACATTGATATGCCATGGTACTGAATGATTAATATAATTATTTACATCAAAGGTACCTCAAAGGTTACCATGGTACATAAAAACCATTGTATTGTCACGATACATTTCCAAAGAATCTATGGTATTACCATGGACTTTTAATTTTTTTGTTTAGTGTTTAAACCAATATGTTGTTGTTGTTGTTGTTTTAATGATCAAAGCTGATGAAATTCTTCTAGCATCCATATGAAGCATGTGGGCAGCTGTTAGATCTTGGACACAAATGTCTGCTGGGACAATACTGAATATATTTGGTGAGTGAGGCATGAAAAGAACAGGAGGTCATGTTCATGGAGAACAGCATCTCCACCTGAGTCATTTATTAAAAACTGTGACTCTCGCACCTTATGTTCAGACTGCAGGGGTGTGAAAGTGAGCACTGCTGACATATGACAAGGGGCATCGTTTCCGAGGGGGGGTGGGGTGTAGGTAACCCCCCAGTAATCAAAACATGCAAGCAGAGGTCTGCACGGGCCTTAAAATGAAACCCGAACCCTACCCGAGATCCTACTCTGCCCGAAAGATACCGTCATTTTATAAGCCTGAACCAGACCTGAAATTGATCACTATATTTATTATTTCTTCTCGTAGCAAGTACTGTTGCAATAGGCTGTATTTTATGCAAGCATATGGCAACATTCATAACAGTATTGAAACAGTTAACATACAGTTTTAACAAGACACTGTGCAAAGAATGAAACAGAGTGCAGGTGTCTCGACATGCGTTTTTGAACATGTGAAGTTCTTTTCAAAATTGACAGGATGTTTAAACAGTGCCGGTCCTGCATGAGAAGCTGAAGAAATAGTGAGACATGGCACAACAGTCAAAGACGTTTGTCCAGCATGTGTTGGCATAGGAAAACAGAACAGATGCACACAAACACACGTTTGTTTGAACGGCCCCTAACTCGTCCATTCACGCCCATCTGTGTGTGAGAACGTGTGCTTGAAACAAGTTCGGTAGGCAGGGTTTTTTTTTACATTTCAAATAAATTATGAACCCAATCTGAAGTCCTACTTGGAAAAACTGGCCCGAACCCGCCCCGAAACTTATTGGATTCTCGGGTCTCATTGGGGCTGTGTCGGGTTGCAGACCTCTAAAAGTACTTACTTTCTTACTTAGTTACTTTGTTACTAACTAACTAACTAACTATCTATCCATCCATCTGTCTGTCTTTATGTCTGCCTGTCTGTCTATCCATCCATCCATCCATCCAAATGAATCAGAATACTTCAAGAATTCAGATATAAGGCTCTATATGTTTTGTTCTATTCAGCAGCAGTGCCCATGGAGAGTGAATGTAAGTTCCAGCCAGCATCCACTAGATGTTATCAGCATCTAAACAGCACACTCTTATTACCCAGGACAACCTGCAGGTTGAGCTCCACGCTCATTTTTCATCTGGTCTCTGACAGCATCCATTTAACGGTGTTGATTTCTGGGTGACCTGCGGATACCTGCAGACTCATCCTATCCGCACTGAGAACACCAGACACATCACTGGCTCTGTCTCTTTCTTCATAGAGGGGGAATACATTTGCATTCACAACAGGACAAAAGGAGTTTCATCCATATGTCCAATTCATTTGAGTATCCGATTTGGTCAGAGGAAAATAATTTTGATTTTTAAAATGTTTACCAGTATATTACATGTAAATAATAATTATAATAAAATAATAATAAATGCTACTACCACTACTACTCTTATTTATACAACTAATGATAATAATATGTACAAAAAAATACAATAAACGTAATATAATACTAAAATATTGTTATTATGGTTTCATTATTATTCATCAAGCCAGCATATGGAAATTCTGCAGTGCTGGTAGTAACATTATATACGAACAACAGAGATTATACGTCTAGGTTCGAGCCTACCACAGAATTCATCAATTTACTTACCATGAAATCCGTCCAAAACACCAGGGCTTCCGTTTCTAGACAGAGATACAGCGGGTCGCAGGGATCTGAATCGATTCTCATGGTATTTCGGCGAGTCTCTCGTATCTGCATTTGCAGGTCAGAGGATCAGACGGTCAGCCGCACCATAACTCGCTCACCCCGGCGGCCGACTGCACTGCCCTGCGCTTGTCTATTGTATTATGCTCTCATAGCTGCTGCTGGGGGAAAATAAAATGATTCTTAGAGCGGCTGCTCAGAAACCCGCCCACTCTGAGCTTCGGCCAATAGCAGCACAGATCGCTTCCTCACATTAGTTGTTGAGAGTCCGCCTACAATGAACATTAGCCAATAACAACACAGGTCGTTCCGTCGCGTCTACTGAAAACACGCCTTCGTACGTGAGCGTCAGCCAATAGAAGCACAGATCGCTCCGTCGCGTCTAGTGTTCCTCGCGTCAGTCTGTGGAACAACATGTCGTTTTGTCTATTTATATTTGTTTACTGATCCTGTAATTTTGTACAGTATTGTTTTTCCGAAAAATAGCATATATAATCCAATGGAAGCATTGGATGAATGTTAACGCCCATAACTGATTTTAATGAATTCATAAATATGTTAATAGGTGATTCTTTAAAAATATTTTACATTAAAAAAAAAAAAAAACTATTTAAAAGGAAAACAAAATCATTGTAGTTTAACAGTTAGATCATATTATTATAAATGTTTACCTAATTTTAAGAGGGTTGAAAGGTGAAATTTGACAGAATCTTGTGGTTGTTCCCCACCTAGATTTGTACTTCCCCTCTCTAATAAGGTATACATGTATATAAAGATAAATAAATAAAATAAGGGGAATTCTTCTTAGCACATTTATTCTAGGAACTTTGTTAAAAATTAGTATTTTACTTGTACAATTATAATTTGCGGTGCTCAATACTGCTGTCATTACCATCACATGAAACAATTGAGTTTTTCCAAAAATGGTTGTATGATGGAAATGAAATGTGAAGGAAAAAAAAAAAAAAAGCTTTAAAGATCAGAAATGTTTATTAGGTGTCATTGCCAAATCCGTTCTGGTTTCAGAATTTTAATTTAGAAATTATTATTCTAATAAAATAAAAAAGGTACCTTGAATGCTAGCTAACTTTTGTTGAAGAAAGAAGTGAGAAATGTCATCACCACTTATACCAACATCCATTTGAAGGTTGATCAAGGCTATGATCTGATCTTTAGTGCAAAACGTGAAAAGTGTTTTAACGAAGATGAACATTTTTAAACATTGTAATTAGTCATATGTGCCCCTAACGGAATAATCACATTCATATTATTTGATTGGACAGAATAAATACAGACAGACTTCAAATAATGTGCCCTTTTATATAGTTTATTTTATTTACTGAATTGATAATGGCATTCCAAACAGTAAAGTTACATCATTAAATCCAAGATTATGAAAACACAGGTTTTACAATTACATGAAAATTTAACAAACAACTGAACAGAGAGAACCACTTAGATTTCTACCACTTGTCTACCCAAACTGGCCAATAAAAAGTGCAATATCATGTGTCGGTACAAACATTACGAGATAAGAACAAAGAATTGAATACAAACTAGCAAGAATTTCAAATTTAACAGTGTACAGCAGTGTTATTCTATTATAATTCTAGTGTAAAATCAACTATGAACTTGGAAAGTTAGAAAGATGGCTACACAAATAAATACAGTTCTAAAGACTTGGAATGCAGATGCTGGGCGAGGTTCTTAATGCGACAGAGACGAACATTCTGTACATCGCCAGCTCCATAGACTCTATATATGTGATATTTCTCTTTCTCCTTCAGTGCAAAATCCAGCTCATTAGCAGACATGTGGATGAAGTGCCTCTCTCTTTTGACCGTTGTCTTGACCTCTACAAAGATCTCTTGAGCTCTACCGGCTCTTTGCCCCTGATTTGCAAAGGTTAGCTTAAAGTCACATGGATGGCCGCTCTCTCCTGTCTCATTGAACCAGGTGATCTCTGTTGGACCAGTAGGATCTCCGTTTGCTTTCCAGTGAGAAAGGAAGGAGAAAACCAGCTGCTCTCCCCACTGTCCAATACAGACTGTATCATCAAAGTCTTTGGAGAGCACCAGAGTTTGGGGAAGGGAACAATCCAGAACAAGATCCTCCAGGACTGCCTCTGGAGTCAGCGGTTTGGTCCACACTGCACTGTCAAGTGCCACAGGTGGACGCTGTAGACTTTCAACTCCCTGGAACTGGCTTGACACCAGCCGAGTTGGATTATGGCCACTGGATAAGAAAGAATTGAAATAATTTCAAAATTAAGTGAACATGCACATTAAAAGCAAGAAGCAACAATAGAAACAAACCCCAGTCACCATTAAAGGATTGCAATAGCTTTCTTCTGTACTTTACACAAAGCAATTCTAAGGATTTGAGAAGATAGTTCCATGGACCAAAGAAAGTCATGCAGATTTGGAACAAAATGAGGGTGAGATAATGACAACATAATTTACATTTCTGGGTGAACAATCAGAAACAAACACATACTGCAGTGAGGGTGGCTGTGGGCTGTGTTGATCTACTGCTGAAGGCGATAGGTTGGTTTTGTCCAGTGCAGTTTTTCCTTGTTCATCTGAAGTAGCTTTTGATTTCACATGTTGCTGAGGACCAACCACAGGCTGGACGTCCTGCTCAGTGGACTCTTCCTTTATCTCTGTAGGACCAAGACCATGATTAAAGTGTTAAAACAATAAAAACATGACATGGTAACATTTGGTGGACAACACAATTTGTCTACAATAATTGCAAAATGTGTGGCCACCTGCCTTTAACCCTACTCGTATAACTGCTGGGCAGTAAGTTTGAAGATGGCGGCACAGACAGCTGCTTCAGTGTGGGGTTCTCTAGCGTTTTTGTTACTTATGTTTGTCATGTTTTTTGTCACTCTTTCCCAATCAGTTTCACCAGGGATGAACTGCTGAATATTCGGCAGAGCATACCTGATATTTTTTTGCCGGTGTTTGATTATTCAGACGTTTTATTAGACATCAAATTTGGAGGTGCAGCGGTGCTCTACAAGCGATCCAAAAGACGCACGGGAGGAAAGTGAGCCAGTGCGCTTGTGAAGCTCTGTCAACGCAGCTTTAGGACTCCACTGCCGAGTATTCATCTGGCGAATGTCTGTTTCCTTGCCAACAAAATGGACAAACTATTTCTGTTCAAACAAATAAGGACTTTTCTAACTCCGCTGCTCTGTGTTTCACAGAAAACTGGCTGAATGAAGCCATCCCGGACAGTGCGTTTCAGCTGTTCCGAGCAGATCACGTTGCAGAATCATTGGGGGAAACGAGAGGCAGTGGAACATGATTTTACATCAACGAAAGTTGGTGTACAGATGTAACAGCATTGAAGAAGTTGTGCTGTCCTAATTTAGAAGCGCTTTTCATCAACTGTAAGCCTTTCTACTGCGGGAGTTTTCCTTGTTCATTCTGGTGTTTTTATATCCTGCCACAAACATGCGTGAAAGCAGTGTTGCAACAGCTGGCTGATCACATCACAGACATGAAGCAACAACACCCGGACTCACTTATTATTATAATTCTGGGAGATTTTAATAAAGCTAACCTCACCCGTGAACTGCCAAAATACAAACAACACATCACATGCCCCACCAGAGACAGAAATATACTGGACAACTGCTACACCACTGTAAAGGATGCATATCGCTCTGTCCCATGTGCAGCTTTAGGACTCTCTGATCACTACCTGGTTCATCTTCTCCCAACCTACAAGCAGAAACTAAAATCAACTAAGCCTGTAGTAAAGACTGTAAAGACTGGGACTAATGAAGTAGAGCTGGAATTACAAGCCTGCTTTGGTTGCACTGATTGGAGTGTTTTTGAAGCTGCAGCCACAGACCTGGATGAGCACACAGATACTGTGACATCATATATCAATTTCTTTGAGAATTTGTGCATCCCAATCATTCAACATTTTTATCATTCAATAATGATAAACCATGGTTTACAGGAAAGAAGAATGCTTACAGAAGTGGTGATAAAATATATTACAACCAGGACTGGTTATATTATATATATATATATATATATATATACACAAATATTCAGATAATTAATATGCATTACATTCTTGTGGAAGAAGAGTTAATCATTGATAAAACAATATAAAAAGTTGCTTTAGAATACAATGTATTGTTTACTACCATATTATTGATCATAAGTCAATCACTGGTCTACAGTTCACAGCAATCCAAGTCACAAGATAATTTTTTCGATGAGTTTGAGATATATTATGAGGGCTTGTTTAAGGGCCCGTCAATTTACACCTGCGTCAGACATGCTTGTGTAGTTTCTCAGGTGTGTTGCATCATAAACATACATTTTTAGGTCACTGTGTCAAGTTAAATATAGTTTAATACTCAATCTTTAAACACATCTTGAGATCTCTTAGTTCGGATTTGCGCTCCATCAAGTGTTTTGAACGCAAGAACGTAACACATGTTTGTGTTGTTCTGCTGCTCAAGGGTGTGTTTCTTCATTGTATAAACTGCCTTTGAGTTTCACTTACTGCCCTCTGGAGTAAACAAGTGGTACTACAAGCTTGCATTTCTCAGGAATCTTCCATATCAGTTGCGGGCATTGCAATTAATTGCGTTAATTTATTTTTTTTTTGTTACATCAACAGCCCTAGTAAATACATATATCATGTACATGATATTTATACAATTTTTAAACCATTTATATTCTGTGTCTCACTGTAATGTTTTGTGTGCACTAATTTCACCTATAATCTAGACAATTCCTTGTGAATGTGAGAACACTTGGATATAAAGCTCATTCTGATTCTGATTCCTTTTGAATCACAAGAGTGTGCTGACCTGTGGTGCATGGGGTGTTGTCACTTGGCTTGGGACCCTGCACATGTTGAGATCCTAGATCTACACGGACTGGAGGTTCTCCAGTTCGTTGATGGATGCTCAAATTGGATGATCTTCCCTCAGCTGCAGGGCCTAATGACAATTTCACAGGAGCTAGAGAAGCAGGAGGAGGCCACATCTTCATCACCTCCTCAACAGCCTGGCTGCCTGAATCCACAAAACATACGTACTTTGTAAACTTTAGAATATGGAAATGTTTAAATGTGATCAGACTTCAAAGGACACTAATTATTGACAACAATGTACATGGTGTGCAACAAAGTCTAATTGGATGGAACACAACACAATCTTTTCACTGTAATCCAGTATCATGGAAATCAATGGGAGTAGTAAAAGTAAAACCTTCGGACATGTTGCAGTAATGAGAATTGGGAGGTAAAATGTGCTTTTGTGCCATTAAAGTAATGTCACGATATAAAATCTTAATGGATCAAATGTAGGCTTCCTTCTTCTCTATGGAAAATAGAATTTAATATTTTTTTTTTTTTTAGATGATTGATTTGGGATTAAATATGACTAGGACATTTTTTGACAGGTTTCGTGAGAATCACCCATCTAAATGCAACATCATATTCAGAGATTTTAATTTATTAATTATTCTCCAGCTGCAGTCTATACCTGAACTACTGCCACCTGTTTTATTAAGAGAGGCTTTAGGTGGCCAGCACACAAGCCTGTCCTCTTTATTATGTTCTGTCTGCATTTCCTCCTCCTGCACAGCTGCTGATGGACGAGCCACAGATGACACTGCAAACAACACAAGCACACCCGCTCTTTAAATGCAATAAAACAACTATTCTCAAACTAATACCAATAAATGAAGATGTTATGTTATATCATAATAAACACAGTCCCAAATAGGTGTATAGTATATTATACCCGAATCATAACATAAGTGTTCAGCTCATGTAAGTGTGTGTGTGTGTGTACGATGTGGTTACAGTGATTATTAACCTCTGTCTGGCTGATGTGCCAGAGAGTGAGAGAGAGAGACAGAGAGAGTTTTTCCCCTAGCCCTAGCAACAGCTGTGCTTTTATGTCAGCGAGCAGAGTGGCAACAAACCCCAATTAGCATATGTGCACTATGTGTTTGTGTGTGTACGTGGGAAATGAAGACATGAGGGCAAGCAGAGTAGATTAAACTGGAAAAGAGAAATCAAAGGGATCAACAGAGTTGTTCATTTTGCAGCTGTGCCATAGATTAGATTTTTTAAACCACTGTGAGTAAGAGCATCTGATTTCTGACTCAGGGGAACATATTATCTGTCCCTATTGCCAAATTCAGTCTAGGTGCTCACCGTTGGTTTCTGCTTTAAGTTCCACAGGTGCTGGGACCTCCCATGGTTCCTCATTTGAGGGGAGTTCTTGAATGTTCTCACTGTACAGCAACCTCTTTAAAGCAACTTGGTCCTAGGTTGTACACAATAAAACAAGTCACATTGCATCATGGGCAGGAAGTTTCTCCTTGTTTTGTGATGTGTTCATCACAACAAAATCATTGTGATTTATCGGGAAAATGTTGGGTTTAAAAATTACACTTTCTAAAAATGCCAAATGTAAACATAACATATTATGAAACATTGTTCTATGGACATAGCAGTTACTGAGGTAGCAGCCAGGTAAAGTGACAATTAATTAAAGTGCAACTCTGGACATGTGCAAACGTTGGATGGTGTACAGGTGTGTGTGTGTGTGTCAGTCCAGTCTCTGAGTATTGAGGAGTCTGATGGCTTGGGGTAAGAATCTGTTACACAGTCTGGCCGTGAGAGCCCGAATGTTCGGTACCTCTTGCCAGACGGCAGGAGGGTGAAGAGTTTGTGTGAGGGGTGTGTGAGGTCATCCACAATGATGGTTGCTTTGCGGATGCAGCGTTTTATGTAAATATCTTTGATGGAGGGAAGAGAGACCCCGATGATCTTCTCAGCTGTCCTCACAATCCTCTGCAGGGCTTTCCCAAACCAGGCAGTGATGCAGCTGCACTGGATGCTCTCAATAGTCTCTCTATAGAATGTAGTGAGGATGGGTGGTGGGAGATGTGCTTTTCTCAGCCTTTGAAGAAAGTAGAGACACTGCTGTGCTTTCTTGGTAATAGAGCTAGTGTTGAGGGACCAGGTGGGGTTCTCCGCCAGGTGAACACCAAGGAATTTGGTGCTCTTGACGATATCCACAGAGGAGCCGTCGATGTTCAGCAGAGAGTGGTCACTCTGTGCTCTCCTTAAGTCAACAACCATCTCTCAGAGACAGGGGGGCCCCAGTGCTCAGTGGTGGTGGTGGAAATGCTGTTCCTGATCCGGACTGACTGAGGCCACCCAGTCAGGAAGTCCAGGATGCAGTTGCAGAGGGAAGAGTACAGGCCCAGCAGGTTCTAGTGAGAGGGGCAGCTGGTTCTTAATGTGCCTCATGACGAGCCTCTCGAAGCACTTCATGATGATGGGTGTGAGTGTGACGGGACGGTAGTCGTTGAGGCAGGACACTGAAGACTTCTTTTGCATGGGGACTATGGTGGTGGCCTTGAAGCACGTTGTAACGACGGCGATGCTCAGAGAGATGTTGAAGATGTCAGTAAGAACATCTGCCAGCTGGTCTGCACATCCTCTGAGCACACTGCCAGGAATGTTGTCTGGTCCAGCAGCCTTTCGTGGGTTGACTTTGTGGGTTTCGTGGGTCAGATCTTATTGCTTAAATCTTTCATGCCTGAACAAGTTTGTGATGCGGCAGGTTGGTCCTCTCCGCACACATTTATCTGGTTTTATGGTCATGTTACTAGATGTTCATGCTACCCCGGGCTCTTATGCACTTGGGTCGACATCTAAGCTCATGTCTAAGCAAGTTTGTGATGCGGCAGGCTGGTCCTCTCCGCACACATTCTTCAGGCTCTATGATTTGGATGTTCATGCTACTCCGGGCTCTTACGCCCCTGAGTCGACATCTCAAGCTCATGTTTGAGACCTCTCGCGTTCTTGTGAGCAAACTTCACAACCATAGGGGTCCGGACAGCCCCAGTGCGACGGCGTGGGTATTTCGTTCCCATAGCGCTTTTAGCAAGCGCAGCATCATAGTGAAGCTTTTTGTAAAGGGAACGTCTCGGGTTACATGTGTAACCCTTGTTCCCTGAAAAAAGCGGAACGAGATGCTGCGCTTCTTTGCCACACTGGGATGTCCCAGGACTGCTCCTCAGAAAAAAGTAGCTGACGAACACGCTGGTGACGCCTCTATTTATAGCCCGGCCACAGGTGCATCCAATGATCTCACCAACCGAGGCTATAAATTTCCGGTCAATGTTCATTGACGTGTCACACACATATTCACAGATGCTCACAATGCAAGATCGTTCCCATAGTGCTTTTAGCAAGCGCAGCATCTCGTTCCGCTTTTTTCAGGGAACAAGGGTTACACATGTAACCCGAGACGATTTCATTTATGTTCTTTTGGTACTCCAAAATTTTAGTCACCATTTACTTTCACATTCACAGCATTGTTTGGAGATATTCTTTTAAAAATCTTTGTTTCTGTTTGGCAGAAGAAAGGAAGTCATACACATCTGGGATGGCATGAGGTTGGGAAAATTACGAGAGAATAGTAATTGTAATAGAAATAGTTTAGTTTCAGTTTTTTCAATTATGTTAGTTTTAAAATAAAATGTTTAGTTACCATTAATGATAACTTTGATGCGAGTTTGCTAAAACAATGCCTAAATAGCTATTTACCTATAGCTGTCTGACATTATCCAATAACCCACAGGCACGTCACATCAGCGGAAAAGGAAAGTAATTCCAAAGGAAGAGGAAGTTATTACATTCGGATTAAAGATTACTAAGACATTTCATATTTTTATTTGAACATGTTTTTCTTTCAAATAATAACTAAAGACAGTAAGACCAAGAACGTGCATTAAAAAAGTAAACAGGGTCAATTCTGATTTCATGTTGACCTTAATAGCTTTAATATCAGAAGTGGCAAGTAGGTTGTAATGCGATAGATTACGCATGTTCTTATTAGTCCTTCCAAAAGTGTGTTAAATCGGTACCCCAGTTCAAACTGAACGTAGCACTTGAGATGCACCCCACCACTGCAAGCTCTTCTATCTGGTCTCTGGAGGCACAGATGGATGAGTCACCATTGCACCTGTGCACATCTCAAGGACCCAATGTGTGTGCCTGAGTGGATATGGATCCAGCCAAACCAGGTATGATTTTTTTTTCTAAATAACTCCCCATCTTTATCTCAATGTGCCAGCTTCAACTTTCAAGGAGTCTAGAGTCTAAGGAGACTAGCAATTCACTTAAGAGGTAGAATTTAGTGTTATGCTTGCCATAAATTTTGTACCAAGCTCAGAAGTGAGGTACACAAAACACTAAATCTTGACAAAAAAAGCTTTGTGTTTGAAAACATAAGGACAGAGACACCTTAGAGGAATACAACTGTCATAACTAATATGTGAATGTGCTACAGTATTTCTGATGGCCTGCAGGCAGTGGTAGAAAGAGTACAGATGTGTTTTACTTAAGTAAAAGTACTGCTACTGAAGAAATAATTCACTTGAGTACAAGCAGAAGAACTGAGAAATATTATGTCTCAAGTAAGAGTAAATAAGTAGTTTGCCAAAAAACTACTCAAGTAATTACAAGTTACTTTATGAAAATTATATATAGCATGTACTTTACATTTTTAGAACACAAAGACATTTATGTTGTTTCACCAATGATGCATTAAATTGATCAAAAATACTGTCAAAATCATTAATTGCAAATTATTATTATGGTTTGAAATATTTTGTTTAAGTGGTATTTATTAAATTCTTTCTTTCCCATGATGGCATATACTGTGTCACCTATTCCTTAAAAAAGCTTTCTAAAGTGCTAATTTTGTACTCAAGAAACTTTTCTTCTTATTAGAACAATTGAAAATGGTTGCGCTGCCAGGCGGTAATCACAATACATTGGGTTTTCCCTCATTTGCTGAGGTATTGAGTTCTTACATGTTGCTTTATACAATCAAGTAAAATTTTGGTTTTAAAAATATGTAAAAAGAAACACATTTCTCCTGAAATTCTATTTTCTCCAATAATCTACAGTTTTTTGTCTATTCCATGCATTACTGTTTTGAAAAAAGAATCTCCAACCAGGACAGAGAGGGAAGTGGATGGCCCAGATGCATGACAAAAAGACAAGTAAATCACAGTCTCTAGTTTGAGAAACAGACTCTCAGGTCCTAAGCTAGCAGCTTCTAAATGCCAAAGACCTGCATTGCTGCAAGAGGATTCTTGGACAAACAGAATCAGTGGCAGTTTATAAGATGATGCTGTGCCCTGAGGGCTTCCGTCGTGCTGTGCACAACTCGTTTTAATTTATAAACACATTTAGCGCTTCTAACTAAATTCTGAAATATTATGTACTTTTTTGTACTTTGTAATTCTTAATTTGAATACTTCATTTTTAATCAACTCAAGTAAAAGTACTATTATTTATTTATACTTAAAAAGTAGAACAATGTGAAAAATGTACTCAAGTACGGTAATGAGAGTAGTTGTAATTTATTACTTTCTCTGCCTGCAATTACAGTCTCCTCTTTTTGAACAAATAATTTCAATGAAATTCTGAAGCATCGACAAAGAGGCTCTGATTTAAATATTGGTAACACTTTACAATAAAGTTCCTTTCATTAACATCAGTAAATGCATTCATTACCATTAACTAATAATTAATAATATATTAATTACAGAATTTATTAATCTTTGTTAATGTTTGTTAAAAAAATACAATTGTTTATTGTTAGTTCATGTTAGTTCATAGTGCAACAACTAATAATAACAAATATAACTTTTGAATTTTAAAAATACTGTCTATTGTAACCAAGATAAATTAATGCTATAAACATTTGTTCATTGTTAGTTCATGTTAACTTATGTTGTTAACTCATGCTAACAAATGAAACCTAAGTGTAAAGTGTTACCACAATACTTACATTTATGCTGGTAACAAGGCCCGGCAGGAAGCGCTCCAGCTCTTTTGCAAATGTCTTTTCCGTGGTGAACAACTTCACCAGCTCTCTGCAATGACACAGAGTGATAAAGCTGCAAGACATATAATTTAGCATTCCTGTCTCAAGAATCTTATGTAACCAAAACGTGGACAATATCCTGTATAGTCATTTGAAAAAGAACACTTGTTCAAACTACACAGGAACATGGCAGACACTCTACCTGCAGATGTCCAGTTTTGCTGAAAGATTATCTTTGTGGATATATAGTTCTTTTTTGTCTTTCAGGAGACATATAATGTCTTCGCTCTCAAAGATTAGGTTGCCATCTGACACCTCAAGGCGATAATGAATATACAGCTTTCCGACCTGCAAAAACACAAACCTGTCTTTTTTTTCCTCCATTCTTCTCCCCTCTAAAAGAATATGATGCAACAGCCAGCAACCAGTTGGCAGGCAACGAAACATTTTCTGAAGAAAATGCCTCTAGTGTGCATACCTGTCCAAAACTCAGTGAGTTGATCTGTTTAGCAATCCCATTCTCCTTCAGCTCACTGTAAACCTCTTTAAAATCTGCATGGTGGAAAATGAACCTCTGGATGTAAGGGATGATCTGCCGCACCAGGGTCTGCATGGAAGGGCAAGGCCTGTAGCTCTCAGTTTGTGCTTCAGTGGTCACACACTGGGAGAGTCTTTTAATCCCACAGATCTCCAAGAACAACTCTCGGTCTCTCTCACTGAACACCTCCTTCTCACTAAATTGCAACTTGCCTGAGAAAACAAAACCAGGAAAAAGACTTCTAAATGATCCAGATTGTCCATTAAAATGCTAAACCAATATACAGTATGTAGAACATAAATAGGTACGGTGGCAACATTCAAACATGTTGAAATCTAATTCACAGAATTAATGCAGAATATGTGAAAATCATACTTTGTGGGCCTGGTCACAAACAAAAGCATTTTTTTTATATTTTGGCTTGTTAACGCATTACCTTCATGTTTGGATTTGTTGGCTGCTCTCTTAACTGCAGAGGGCAGGTTAAGCAGACAAACCGCACTATGCAATTTGAAGATCTTCTCCAAGTTTGCGCTGTCTGCAATCATGGGCTTACGAGCTAATGTGACCCAGACATTAGTCTTGGTAGGGAACACTCTTTTATGAGATACCATTTCTGTTAAGATCGTAAACAACACAAATTATCTTTATAGACCAGAACAGGAATTTGCAGATTTGACAAGCTCAATAAGCAACAAATGGCTGCTGTGAGTTAATCTCACCTTTTAGAGAGCTGCAGTAGGTGGCGTCTAGTTGAGTGTCTTGATCCTGTTCACCACGAACAGGTATTTTACATTTAGCAGCTTTTGTTGAGAAAGACAAGCGTATTAGAGGAGCAGAATAAAATATCAGTCAAAAAGAAACAATGCAGGCCATCGTTAAAAGAACATTTTTAATTGTCATAATTTATTCACTGTTATGTTGATCAAAATCTAATCTAATCACTGTCTTCCGTGAAATACAAAAGATGTTAAAGGGGTGGTTCACCCAAAAATTTAAACTCTCTCATCGTTTACTCACTCTCATGCCATCCCAGATGTGGATGACTTACTTATTCAGCAGTAACGCATATGAAGAAAAATAGAAAAATATCTCAGCTCTGTAGATGAATGTAAGTGAATGGACATTTCTCTTTAAATGGATTATAGTAAAAAAGTACTTAAACGTCAATCTGTTTTCACACCAAAAGTGATCGTGTCACTTTAGAAAACATTAATTTAACCACTGGAGTCTTATGGATGATTTTTATGCTGACTATCTGTGATTTTTGG
The DNA here is from genome assembly GCA_032164185.1 of Moxostoma hubbsi. Lineage (NCBI taxonomy): Eukaryota > Metazoa > Chordata > Actinopteri > Cypriniformes > Catostomidae > Moxostoma > Moxostoma hubbsi. Next base: position 19,860,370 of record JAVLUX010000039.1, read on the forward strand.
AGCTTCAAAATCTGATCATCATCTACTTGTATTTTAAGGACCTACTGAGCTGAGAATTTTTCTTCTGTGTCCTGCTGAAGACAGAAAACACATCTGGGATGGAATTATGGTGAGTAAATGATGAGAGAATGTTAATTTTTGGGTGAAATATTCATTTTACACCCTCATTTACTTCATCTTTTTTTTCCACACAATGAAAGTGAATAGTGACTGAGGTTGTTATTCTGCTTAACTTCTCCTTTTGTGCTACATAAAGACAGAAGGACACAGGGATTTTGGAACAACATGAGATGAGCAAATGATGACAGAATATGCATTTCTAGGTGAATTATCCCTTTAAATTCTTACCTAGTTTGGCAAAAATGACAGAGACATCTTGGACCACGTCTCCTGTAGCAAGGGGTGCCGACTCACAAACAGCCTCCAACAGGGCAACATACTGCTTCATGGAGGGATTTGACTCCACTTTGAGAGACTGCAATAATAATAAAGGTTGCTTTCAAGGTTATTATCGTAAACACAAAATTAAATGTAAAAAATATTTCTGTAAACTGAAATAAAAATAAAAAATATTTAATTTTCATTTAACCACTGGATTCGTATGGATTACTTTTATGTTGACTTTGTGCTTTAAATTGAACTTCAAGGTTTTAGTTATCATTCACTTGAAACTTATGGACCTACAGAGCTGAGGTATTCTTCTAAAATTCATCTGGTATTCAAGGGCCCCATTGGCCCAGTCAGTAATCCATCCCTGAGTTCAAGCACTTAAATGTGGAAATGTGGAATTGTAGTTTAACTTTTAAGCTCCAATGTTGCAAATTTTGTGCAAAAATGTGAAGCTGACAAGAAATTTTAAGCACTGATAAGTCATATCATTATTACAAATGTAATATGACATCATATGGATAGAATAGTAAATATGGAATTTGTACATTTTACAAATATCTAAAATATGGTTAAAATCGTAAAAAACAATATATAATAAAATTAAATAAAATTTCACACACTAAAATGTTATATTGAATTTATATATATATATATATATATATATATATATATATATACAGTACTGTGCAAAAGTCTTAGACACAAAATAAGTTTAACAAAGACATTTGTCTTAAGATGGCTATTTATATCTCCATCTTTGGTGTGTCAACAGGAAAAATACATTTTAGACTCCCAAACATTTCTTCTGCAAATAGAATAGAACAGGGAGCCCTGCAACAGATGTCATGTCACCCATAAAGCCCCCCACTGAACATTGTGTCTGTCCGAGATTACATAAAGAGACAGAAACAATTGAGACAGCCTAAATAGATTGAAAAAAATATGGTGAATTCTACAAGAAGCTTGGAACATCCAATCAGTCAACAACCAAGAAAAACTGTGTCCAGGTGTACCTAGGAGAATTGGTGCTGTTTGAAATTGGTGAAAATTTTAAGTTGGTCACACCAAATATTGATTTAGCTTTTTTATGTGAAAAACGAAAGCTAATTATAGTACTATTTTTTAAGAAATCTTTTCTTTCTTAATTTCTTAAGAAAAACTTTTGCACAATATTGTATAATATAGAGTTTAGAGTTTTCGTTCAGTTTTCAGAGTTGCAACAAGGCTTACTTTCTCATGTCATATACACTAAACAGGAAGTTGTGGTTAAAGTTAAATAAAAAAAGAAACATTTTTAAATTAGTTTTCTTCTACTGTAATATAAGTAATGAAATCCATTTGGTCTTATTAAAATTAAGATTTTTAATATTATAAGTATTATTTACAAACTGTACATTTGAGTGTCCAGCAAGACGACCCATGTTGCACAAATGCCTGTTGTCCCTATTCTACAGTATATGTATCACTTATCACTATAAAAACTATAACTAAAATAAAAACAAAACTATAAAATAATGAAAAACTAAAACTAAACTATAAAATATTTAAAAACTAAAACTAACAAAAAAAACGAAATCTAAAATAAATTGAAGCGAAAAATTAAAAACAAAATAGAAATAAAAATAAAAACTAAATGAAAAATGTAAAACTAGTATAGCTTTATATTTTGAAATTAGTTCTTTAAAATGCTACTTGTGAAACCATATGTGACAAAATCTAAAAACATACCTTGAACATGCTCTTCATGTCCTGCAAATTGGAATAAAATGGTGCCAGTACTTTGGGCTCCTGTATCCCACTGTCAGGTCTTCGAATCAACTCCTTGTATCTTTGGAACATGCCTGTCGGATCAATCCAGCAAACCTCCTTAAGATGGTAGAACCGCCCAGAGCACCGATCATCAATCCTGTTAGCAAGCATGAGAAGCAACCAGCACCATAAATATAGGGATGGGGTCATCCTAATAATGCACTGTAGTTTTGTTATTATCTGGTGGTGTTTGATTTTGTGGTTAATGGGTGTTCACACATTCAGCGATCTGCAGCAACAAAATGACTTAAAGTAATTGTTTTTAGATTTCTGGCAATGACTTGAGTGACCATGGCCAATGAGATGTGGGTACGTCCATTGATGTGGAGATGAACGTGAGAAGGTTAAAGGAATAAGCATGAGGAAATCTTGTCATTTACTCATGCTTATACCATTCCAGATGTGTGTGACTTTCTTTCTTCTGCAGTACATGAAGAATTTTAGAAGAATATCTCAGCTCTGTAGGACCATAAGTTTCAAGTGAATGATAACTAAAACCTTGATGCTCTAAAAAGCACATAAAGTCAGCATAAATGTAATCCATACAAATCCAGTGGTTAAATCCATGTCTTAAGAAGCTATCTAATCGGTTTTGGGTGAGAACAGACCAAAAATAACTATTTTTTTCACTATAAATATTGCCATTGCAGTCTCTAGACATGATCAGGATTTCAAGCTGGATTACACTTCCTTGTGCTTGACGCATGCAAAGTGCACTAGATGGTGCTAGGAAATGTAATCAAGCTAAAAATTGTCATTGCCAAGGAGACTGCAGATGTCAAAATTTAAAGTGAAAAAGGAGTTATAGTTTGGTCTGTTCAGATTCAAAACCAATTTGATTGCTTCTGAAGTCATGGATTACACCACTGGAGTCGTATACTACAGATTATTTTACGCTGCCTTTATGTGCTTTTTGGAGGTTCAACGTTTTGGTCACCATTCTTTTATATTGTATGGACCTACAGAGATGAGATATTCTATTAAAAGACTTTGTGATCAGCAGGAGAAAAGGTCATGATTTACACATATCTGTGATGGCATGAGGGTGAGTCAACGATGAAAGAATTTTCATTTTTAGGTGAATTCTTCCTTTAACTTTTTTCAAATGAGCAGCAATGCTATGCGAAGACCACCAATTAGTAGTCGCTGTAGTCAACTGTAGGCAAGATGGAGAAGAAGTATATTTTACTGTGAGCGATTCCACTGTTCCATATGATTTGTCTCTGCCCACATGCAGAGATATAATAAAAAAATTATGCATGAAAAACTGTGACAGAATTTGTCAGCACTCGTGAGCTTGATTCATGCAATAGCAATTATTCATATATTCATGGTATGATGCATTACGCACTGCTGCAATTTATATTTAAACGCTGTCTCTGCAGAATTTGTGGCAGCAGGAAAACTGATTCCTTGTCATTATAGAGTGACAGCTTATTTTTTACCTCATTTGTGAAAAGATTTTCAAACATTATTGCCGGTTGTGCAACCTTGATGCACTAACCTTAGGGCATCAAGTGGCAGGAAAGTCTACAAGTACAGCGACAACATCTAGCAATAAAATCGTTGTATGTGTGAACATGGAATTGCACTCAAGGCTTAATTGGTAAAACAATTACATTTTCTTGGGATTTGTGTTAAATGGCTGAGATAATTACTGTATATCTTACCTGACATACTCGATGAAGACAGCGGGTGACTGCTGAAACAAGTCTCTGAGCTGGACACTAGAGCACTCTGCATACAGGTAGCGGTACACAGTATGTATGTGCTCAACTGTAGTGGTGAATTCTGCACCCTCAGTCTCCTCCGACCGATTCTCGGACAGCTTACTGCACCAACACTTCAGATAGTCTATCATGTCCGCCACATGAACAGTATGTCTCATTCCTGCAAAATCAATTAATCTCAATTAGGCTAGTATACGTAAAAAAAGGGCAAAATCAAAACCAACATGAATCTGAATTTACAGACCATTTAGCTTTTTAGCATGTGAAAAAAGGTCTCTGAATAAGAAAACGTTACTGTTTTTCATCAGTAATTGTTTAAAAAAATATATCCGTAAAAGAGGAGGAGCAATTACATTTTCATTACTAAGAGAAACATATTTTGCAACAATACACCAATTAATCTTTCACAACTACACAAGAAATGTGTGTCAAGATAATAATCAGCATCAATTCTGATTTCATGTTAACATCAAAATCAGTACGGTCTTGCAAAGTTTGGCATTTGCAATACAGGCTATACATTTTGAGCTATTAAAGAAATTCTGTTATAATGTATTCATGTTGTTCCAAACCCATATGACTTATCTTATGCAAAAAACAAAATATATTTTAATGAATATCTCGGCCTGTCTATTCAATACAATGGCAGTGGATTATGAACCACTATAAAGCTTAAAAAAAGTTTCAAAAGTATTATAAAAGTAGTTTATGCAAATTGTGCATCATATTCCAAGTCTTCAGAAGACATACGATAGGTTTTGTAAATTTGTTGCACATTCATGAACACTTTGAGTGAATCTTGTTCACAGTGTTTTCACGTGAGAAATTGTGTTTTTTAGCAAAAACAATGCAAGTTCCCTCATGAACAGGCATGGCAATTTGAACTTTAAGAGCTTCTGTAATGTAATACCCACTGCCATTCTATTGAAAAGATGGCCCACGATACGGTGTTCAACACAAAAAAAAGTCATATGGGTTGGAATTACATGAGGGTCAGTAAGATATGACAGAATTTTTATTTTTTGAGTGACCTATTCCCTTAATGATCACAATAATTTTCATGTTAGCTATAGGTTGTCAGCCAAGCTTGGAAATGACTGGTGAGAAAACTTAAAATATCAACATCTCTGGCAAGCTAGTTTCACTCTAATGAGGCTGCTCAACTTTAAAAGCCCTATACATAAATGCCTTTAGCCGGCCATCTACTAGCTATACCTATGGCTCTGGTGAATTCACTCGGGACCATGTAAACATAATCAACGTGGGATCCAAGGAGGCGGTGCACATCAGTAGAAAAGATGTAGACAGACTTAGGGTGCTGGTAGGCTACGGGGTGGCCCTCCTCCCATGATGGCCTGCTTGCTGGTACCCAGGGTAGCTGGGTGAGGTAATGGTAGAAAGAAGATTTGGCCACCCTCATGGATTGTCCCTGGCTGTCCAAGATCTGTGCTTTGAGGTACTGTGAATACTTCTCTCTGTAACAAAACAAGACAGGCTTTCACGTAAAAGGCGCACAAAGTGTTGAGGCTTTATATTAATAAATAATAAGATCCTCTAGATTCATTTCACCAGTATACAGTCTGATTACATTTTTTGTTTAAAAAAAAGAAAAGAAAAATGAATCACTAAACAAACACATTTGCTATAAATCTGGCTGGGTGAACATAATTTAGGTTATTAATGGAAATGGAGCATAAAGGAGGGCAATGTGAGGCAGTTCAAGTGAGGCCAACAGACAGGACAGCAGGATGAGTCACACACTGCAGCTGAGATTGGGGTGGTGGGGGAGGTTCAACAACAGGAAAACTAAACTAAAATACATGGAATCTCATAAGCGCAATTGAACCCACTAATGCCACCGAGTTAAAAACTGAACTCTCTCTCCACTTGCGCTATACATGTCTTGAACACTATAAAATTGAGCAACCAAGAACAGATTGTTGCATGTTTCCTTGACAATCCCAAATTGCACCTGATGTGGTTTTATGGTTACTAAACATAGTCCTTTAAAAGGTACACTATAAAGTAAATGATAAATACACTATGATAAATATACAATTTATCGTTGTTTTTTTTACTAGAAATGAACAAAATACCATTATTGAGCCAGAACATTATAAAATCTGTGTTCAAAATAACATTCTTGTCTTACCCAGAGTCATTATGTTAGGCCTAAATCAATGATTTACATTCAAAGCAATCGGCATCAATTTGGCTGGAAATTTACAGGCTCTGTCATTTGTCCTTTTGTGTTTACATCATGTTCGTAAACAAAGAAAAGAAGGGTCAGGGTTATTTTCCTAACCCTAACCCGACTGTGTTGATGGCCTGACAAATCAATTGTAAATAATGGAGAATGAAGCAACTAGCGAAACGTAAGCGAAGACAGCACCTTACAAATGTAAGTTGAATGATTTACCATCACCCCATGAATATGTACATTATTTGAGATACAAGTGTTGAACTGAGGTTGGCTAACGTGCTAAAACTAGCAGCAACACATTGCATGTTTTTGAAACATCACTTCCATCAGATGTTAAACAGCGAATACTACAGTGTAGTAAAAAATATTAGTGTTCCATTTGGGATGATACTACTCTTTGAAAATTCATACACTACATGGCTGAGTCAAATAATGATAAAATTATATTGAAGAGTGCTTTAACCTGGCATATATACAAATATGCAGTGAGTCAAGTGCACTTTCGTCATTAAAGTGATGATTCAGTTGTCTGGATCACTGTAGTGGAGTGATGTTGTACATTCCCAACAAAGAGTGCCAGATCGCGATGGTCTGGTGCATCAACTGCTATATAGCGTACTGAACCAACCGGCAAGATTGGTACTGCGGTGTTCAAATTGCGTTCAGCACAGATTTTGAGGCAGCTTTTGTGCAGGTGCCTGATCTGCATAATTCTTTTAGTGAATCTGGCGTTAAAGGGATAGTTCACCCAAAAAAGGAAATTATCTCATTATTAACTCTCCATATGATATCCCAGATGTGTATGACTTTCTTTCTTCTGAAGAAAATAAATTATGATTTTTAGAAGAATATTTCAGCTCTGTAGGTCCATACAATGCAAGTTAATGGGTGCCAAATGTTTGACAGACCAAAAAGCACAAAGGCATTATAAAAGTAATCCATACGACTCCAGTGTTTTAATCCATATTTTCTGAAGTAATATGATAGGTGTGGGTGAGAAACAGACCAATATTTAAGTCCTTTTTGCTTATAATTCTTCTCCCTGCCCAGTAGGTGGCGGTATGCATGAAGAATGTGAATGTAAAGAATGTAAAAAACACAAGAAGAAGAATGTGAAAGTGATCTGCTTCTCACCCACACCAATCATATCACTTCTGAAGATACTGATTTAATCAATGGAGTCTTATGGATTACTTTTATGCTGATTTATGTAATTTTTGGAGCTTCAACATTTTGGCACCCATTCGCTTGCATTGTATGAACTTAAACAGATGAGAAATTCATCTAAAAATCTTAATTTGTGTTCAGTAGATGAAAGAAAGTAATACACATCTGGGATGGCATAAGGGTGAGTAAATGATGAGAGGATTTTCATTTTGGGGGGACCTATCCCTATAAACCAGAGCAGACAGCACATGAAAATAGCGCTTTTACTGAGTGCAATTTATTCTTAGTGAATTCACCTTACAATATTGTTTTCCTCTTTAAAACTACCAAGAAAACTGAGCTACCTAAAATAGACTGATGCATGTTTCTATGAAGTCCCAAATTGTGATTTTAAGGTTATCAAACATAGTCCATTAAATAAATGGGTCACTGCAAGGCAGACATATTCTTTCCAAGCTAGAGAATATCCCAAACATAGCACAATATTTTCTCCTCTTTAAAGCTTATGAGATCAAAAAGGATAAAACACAGACAATTAACTTGTTGCCTAACTCTCAAATCTACTGTCAAATCCCCTAATATCCATTTCCTCCACTCAACCACAGAGTTTGAATAATCTAAAGAGTTGTTAGCCGAGAAAATGTGCTAGTGCTCAGCAGACTGAAGTGGAGTGGATTTCTCGACAATCATACAGGATTATGGCATTGCTTGCTGGCAGACGGCTCGGTTTTCAAGAGTCTGAATTCAACTACTTCAGTCATAGTACAGAGCTGAAGAACCACAGTTTGGAAAATTACAAAAGTACAATGTGAACATAGACCAGCGGGAGCAGTGCGAGGAGAGTTGAAATTAATTCTGGTTCAGACCAAGCAATCGAACCAAGTGTGAAAACAGTCGTAGTGTAAACAAATGCAGTTTCTTTACCCTGTGTCCCAGTTCTTGTCCAGAAGACTGATAAGTGCTTGTCTTTGCTTTAGTTTGGTGTCTGCTGTGAGGTGGTTGGCAGTGACCAGGGTATGAAACTCTGCACAGTGCTGATCTTCAATGACATACACCCCATCTGCAGGCTTAGACCACAGTTCACTCTCCACTACCCACGGGCTGGACGCCTGAGAGAGATAGATTAAATAGGTTATTCAGACTCATGTGAGTCCCCAGCCACTGGAGGTTGGTTTAGGAAGAGCATCCTTCCGTAAAACCTGTGCCAAATCAAATATACGGATCAAGGATAGTTCACTGTGACAACCCCTAACGGGAGCAGCTGGAAGATGAATAAGAAGACTCATGTAAGTGTGGTAGATGTGGTGGATCACTGGGAGGAAGAGCTGGGAATGACAATGTTTGGATTAACTGTCAAAGCAGCTTTAGCACTAGCTACTGCATTTTGACCTCTGAAGATAGATAAGTTCAGTATGCATATATACAGTACATATATATATATATATATATATAGTATATATATCTCTTTACACTCTAGAGACTATAGTGTGTGAAAATCCCAGGAGATCAGCAGTTACAGAAATACTCAAATCAGACCGTCTGGCACCAACAATCGAGCCACAGTCAAAATCACAGAAAAAAAAATTGTATGTCCATTATGATGGTTGATGTGAACATTAACTGAAGCTACTGACCCATATATGCATTATGTTATACACTGCACTGCTGCCACATGATTGGCTGATTAGATAGATGCATGAATAAGTAGATACAGGTGTACCTATTTAAGTAGCTGGTGAGTGTATATACTGTGTGTGTTTGTAAACAATTTATATAAACAAATACATTTATTTAAAGGAATATTCCGGCTTCAATATAAGTTAAGCTCTACAGCACAAACAAGAAGTAATTCAAAATAATAATAAAAAAAATTCTTTATATATATATATATATATATATATATATATATATAGAGAGAGAGAGAGAGAGAGAGAGAGAGAGAGAGAGAGAGAGAGAGAGAGAGAGGTTATAGTGACACACTTACAATGGAACTGAATGGGGGGCCAAATTTTGTAGTGTTTAAAGGCAGAAATATGAAACTTATAATTTTATAAGAGCATTTAATTCCTCTATTAATTCTTCTATTAAAACTTGTTTAAGTTGTCCACTTACGTCCATTTTATCATGACAACTCTTTGTAAAATCGGATATAGCTTTACACAAAAAAAGGTTAGTAAGCAATTTTTTTCCACACTAAAATCATGTTAACATGCATACCGTTGATGTCTTCTGGCTACACTTTTGAAAAAGTGACAACTTTAAAGTTTGCAATTGGCCCTTATTTACTTCTAATGTAAGTGCCTCAATGAAATGCAGATTAAAAAAAAATTAAGTAAATATTGATGTTTACTGTGTACTGCTACATTGCCATTGAATTTCATTAAAATTCTACAACTAAATAGCCTAATGTACTGAAAATAAAAAAAATTATAATAATTAAACAAAAAAGCCTGGACTGTAGATTTTTGACTGTAGATGTTCACACAGCACCTGAATGTGGCCCAAATCAGATTTTCTGATCAAATCAGATTTTTTTTGTAAGGCTGTTCACACAACATTTTAAATGTAGCCCATATCAGACACAAGCTTGTCTTGTACGTGTATAACACTGCCCGAACATGCACGTAACAAACCCATGTTCATTATTTTAACATGTATAACGTTATTATCAGTTTTATTTATTTTTTCGACCCAAATAGGACACTTAATGACTATCTAATAAAATATCAGCAAGTGATGGAAGAGATGGGTAATGTCATTTTAAATAAAGTCATTTGCAGTCGTATGTTGGAATTCAATTAATATTGAAGCTCAAGACGGTAATATAATAAGCGAGACATCATAAAATCTAAGAAAAGCAGTAAAAAAGGCAATATATAGATGTTAGGTAAGAGTTATTTATAATTATTTCAGATTTCCACCGACTTGCTTGCATTCGCGTTTTGATACAGTTTGAGAAATATAGGCTGCATCCGAAAATGTAAGCAGCTGACTTGATGCCTAATCAGTCAGTGGCTTAACTGACAGATATTTTGAATGAATGGAACCGAAGTCTTTCTAGTTAGTCAGTTCACTGTCGGCCATCTTTGGAACGCTCCCGGGAGACTATTTCCAGTCATGCCAGTGCAGCTCCTATCTACTTGAATGGGGGAACACTGAAATAATAAAAACGGTTAGTCAAGATCATAAATTGTGCTGCTTTACCTCAGATTACACTAAAAACGCAATATCCCTGCTTGTATAGCTAATGCACACTCGCATTCTAATGTTGACTGACAGGTATCTATCTGTATCTAAAAGGTGATTGGCTCTTTTATCTGTAAGGCAGGACTTACTTTCTATATCCATTGACCATTGGGTGCTTGAGCTTCTTGGTTGGGCGTTCCAATTTCTTCCATTCATTTTAATAGAATAGGCCTGTCTCTGCTAAATAGTCTATGATGGAACTCTTAAGGAAACTGGTCTCTGAACAGTTTGAAAAGCACCTTATTTTCATCCTGCCTCCGTATACAGCCTCCGAAGGCAGCATTTTCCTGTTTTCAGATGCAGCCATAGAAACTGTTTTCTGCACGACTCCCATGAGCAAACAGTGGTTACATAGGCTAAATGTACCTCTGCATGTTTTCATGCACATTGTTTACTATTTTTTACCGCTGAATCCAAATGTTGAAGCCAATAATTTAAAATGAAAGTTTTTAACCATAACAGACATATCACGCAGTAAATCAAGTGCTCAAGTGGCGAATGTTCAGTGAGATTGATGTAATAAATCACATAAAAAAAAAACAGATAAGTGTCTGATTTACTTATATTATTCATCATGTCTGGAATTTGTTGGCTGTTCTCATTTTTATAGAGTGACTCACATTCATAGAACCATGTATGAGCAATGTGTTTTTTAAGACACTAAAATCACAAGAAAGGATGTTGGACAGCGGGCCATAAATGGCAATGGTGAATGTTTAAATACAGGAAGCTGAGGAGTTCAGCTTTAACGTAATCTTTTTATTGCATCCAATTAGTACCAATGGAGATTTTACATTTTCGGTCCATTATATCGTTCCAAGCAGAGAGTGCTGTGATTGATCAAAGAAGGAACATCTCTGGTGCCATTTATGCTCCAGTGAAAGTCATGAGTTGTTCAATAAAGGGTAAAACCCCTCCTCTTGACCCGATCGCTCTCACATCACTGTTGTACTCGGCACAGAACAAAAGCAAACGCTGACATGCTTCATTAGTTTGGCTTGTTCAAACTCCTGGTGACACACTAGGATTTGGTAGGCCATGTGACACACACAAATACTGCAAGCGCTGCAAATCATCAGGCTTTTGTTTTATTTCGTACTGTATCACTGATTCATAAATTGTTTTCTCCTATCCCAGCCTGATATGCAGAGACAACTAATAATTAGCCATTTGTAGGCTGATTTCCCCAAAAAGTGTAAACACTGTGGCAAAGAAGCCCGACATAGCAACTATGGCTCAACCAATGGGGTGAGTTTGGTGCGGAACTGACTGTTTGTCCTGCCAGTGGAAGATGGGGGAGTGTATGGGAAACCTGTTTGAAAACTCAGTCATTTTTGGAATTCCATTAAGGGACACTAGTGGCACAGAAATGACACACTTCACCTTAATGTGAGACAATCGTACCAGTTCAGAGAATGTGAAGGTCCGTTTTTCCTTTCTGAAGATAAGCAGATCTCTCACTCCCAGTACGCTGAAGAACTCTCTCCACCCATTCACATCTCTGTTTGCCTGCACATAACAGGGGTCCAGCAGGACCCAATCCACACCTAGGAATGGAAAATAATTGGTTGAGTCTGAAAGGTTAGCTTGAGCTCAGTGGATTCTGTAATGCTGAGTTTAGGAATTCTGACAGTGTTTCCACTCCATATGCACTCTTTCCCATTACATAACCCCAAGTGTTTCTCCACATTTCATGCTTTTGTAAATCCCTACAAAAGACCTCTAGATCTAAGACTGCTTCCTTTCGAGGCCTGACATCATCAATGAGAACATCAATATGAATGCTTTTCTACTGGTGCCCATTCTGAATCTTAGCTTGTAGAGAGGTAACTGTATTTACCAGGGAGCATGATGGGAAGGTCGATGTTGCCATACTCTATAGAAAATTGGATCTTGCTCTCTGAGGGATAGAGGAAGCCATTGTTGGTCAACACAGGTATGGCTGCGCCCAGGGTCCTGTAATCCTGTTCCAGAGAGTGCAGTTTGATAAACACCAGATAGCTGACAATGATGTCCTTGGGCTTTTTCTAGAGAAAGAGGGAATAATATAATGTGAATAATGTCAGACACATGCAATATAGATGACAGCACATAATGCATTTCACACGCTTGGTTCATTTTCAAACATCCTGAATGGTTATGAATCACCCAATTATATGAATCAACTTTAAAAAGTTCTTGTTTCATCTTGGTTGTATCCAATTTAAAGAACTTTTGAAACTAAGGTGGATAAGCCATAAGAATGTAATGTACATTTTAGTACAATCTTTTACAACACTGTATGATAGCTTTATGCCTGGAACAGTCCAATATTTAGGCCATTATTCACTGATAATCTTACCCTCTGCCAGAGCTCACAAATCTCATTTGTGCACGTTCTATAAAAAAAATGGCACATTTAGATGCATCAAACCCCATTAGTTCTCGTGTTACATGTGACTTAACTTGAAGCGGCAAGTTTAAATATATTAAACTGCAAATGAGATTTAGCAGACAGGAAGATTATCAGTGAATAATGGCATAGATTTCACACTGTTCTTCACACAAATCAATCGCATTGGGATGGGATGATACATCGAATTTCAATACATCAAGAACCAAAAACATGACAAACCACATTGAGGCAAAACTTGAGGCAAATTTGCTACATTGTTTTCGGTCCATGAGATCATAAATGAAATGACCCGTCAATCATCAAACTCTCTCATCACACTTGATTTTACTCCAATGAGTTTTATTCTACACTGTTTACAGGGATTGCACAAGGTCCTTGAAGTGCTTAAAGTGCTTGAATTTAGCTTTTAGAAATGTACACACTGGAATACCTGGAAAATCACCTTGTTTTGTTGAAAAGTGCTTGAAATAAAAACTAACCATTTCTTTCATGTGATCTAAGATGAAATCCCTCACTCCACATTCATTGAATAATATGTCTTTTTTTTTCTCTTTGATTTCCCAATTCCCAATGCGCTCTAAGTCCTCGTGGTGGCATAGTGACTAGCCTCAAACTGTGTGGCGGAGGATGAATCTCAGTTGCCTCCGCATCTGAGACAGTCAATCCGCGCATCTTATCACATGGTTTGTTGAGCGTTACCGCAGAGACATAGCTCGTGTATAGGCTTCACACTATTCTTCGCGGCATCCACGCACTCACCATGCGCCCCACCGAGAGCGATGCACATTATAGTGACCGAGGAGGTTATCCCATGTGACTCTACCCTCCCTATCACCCGGGCCAATTTGGTTGCTTAGGAGTCGTGGCTGGAGACACTCAGCACGCCCTGGATTCGAACTCGCGACTCCAGGGGTGGTATTCAGCAACTTTACTGGCTAAGCTACCCAGGCCCACAATAATGTGTCATTTAATATCCTTTCTGTTCTTTACAGTCAGATAAAAAAAAAATTAAGGTCTCTAAATTATTAATTTTAATCACAAATAGCACAGATGTGCTTAAAACTTGAGACTTCTGATAGTAACCTTTTTAGAGCTTGTAATACAAATGGATGTAAACTAAGTGTTCTTACTTGTAAATTGTACACATTATTTCAAACATAGATTGCTCATATCATTATTATATTTACAATTTCATGATATAATATTTTTATAAAGTCAAAATGTTTTATTATAATAATGATGACAAACAAATTATAAAAAAATAAATATACACTTAAACATGCTTTTTCAGGACAGGTTCTACTGAGTTCTATTGCTTGTTCTGCACCTGATCAGCCTGAATTTAGCCCACTATTTTTGAAGGCTCATTTGTGTGATTTTTCTTATAGAGAATGTATGTGAGAAAATCTTTGAGCATTTATATTATGTATTATAGAACTTTATTTTGATGAGAAAATATAATATGCATTTTGCGCAAACATTTTTCAAAAATAAATAATTTTCTGTCATACTTTTTCATTTCAGTGTTATTATACTGAATTAAGATTACATCGAATTGTGCACCTTATATCGTATATTGAACCAGATCACGAGATAACATTTAGTTCCATCCCTAATCATACGACTTCAGAAGACCTGGAATGTTGTGCACAGAGTCCTATGGAATACTTACAAATATGCTTCTATGTTTGTTTGTTTTGCTTTGCTTTGCTTTTTAATGGACCTTGGCAGCATAAATCCCAATACAGTTTAGTTGTACAGTAAAGAGCAGCTCAGACATTCTGTCTAACACCTTCTATGTTTCAAAAAAGAAAGACAATTAAAAGCGTTATAAATATCTGAAGGTGAGTAAATTACAAAATTGTAATTTTTGGGTGAACTATATCTTTAACCTCAGCTTGCTCCAGGGGTTGTTTCTGTAAGAGCACAATAAGCTTTGGATAAAACCAGCAGCTAAAGTGACAAAAAAATGATTAGATAATGAAGTGCAGGGGCTCTAACCTCCCAGGCCTTGCTCTTCAGCATTGGGTAGATGTGATTGTGTAGAACCTGCTGGGGCTCCAGTTCATGAACATTGAGTCTTCGGAGCAGCTCCCGCACCTGTGAGTTCCCCAGTTCATCCAGGCACACCAGCAGCTGGGGCTCCACAATGTTCAGGTCCTGGTACAGAGCCTTCAGATCTAGACAGGGAGCATGAGTGCACATGAGTGGCTGTATGACCCACTTCCTGTGGTGCCTGCTAAGACCCTTTGGGCCCAAATACTGATGTTTAATTCATCACTTTCCTGCTTTTAGCTGACGTGCCTGACTTTACCTTGCAAAGAGCATCAGCATAGCCTTCATTATTCAACTGGAATTCATTTTTTTACCACCTCTGTGTGAGAACAAATCTCTCATGACTTATCTGACAGTAGCCGGAGAAGAAAAATGGGTCTTTCTGTATGTTCAGAAAGAACTGCATCATGGTGGTCAAAATGATTTCCCCAAAATTAAAATTAGCAGTAGAGTAAATGTAAATATTTTAGATGACAAATGCATTCCTTATCTGTGTTGTGGGTTTTATTCACACAATCGTTTACCCCCTTCTCGCTCTTTTTTTTCTTTGACTGCAATGACGCAAATTGTGACTTGCTCTACCACTTGCTCTCCTATGACTCATAATATTGATGATCCAGAATAAGCAGGAAATGATGAAGATTATTCATTTTGCTGACTGGCCAAGAGAAGTCTTGCTACATGCAAGGGCAACAGATTCATGATTACTGGGACAAAATTGAGTAGAAGACTTGAAAAATAAAAGTTTACCAAGGAATTATTTTGGAATAATGTATTAATGCTCAAAGTTATTCAGTTATTCATTTTGTGGCAACCTCTCGCATCTTTCATTTACCCCAAAATGTGCCTTTTCCTTGCTAGTACTCAATATGTGTTAATGCCTTCAGAAACAAAACAGTCAAATGTCACAGTATTCATTTTCTCTCTGGTGTGGCTATCTGCTTTCTGGGCCTACTAAATATTTTAGAAATTTAATGAATATCCAAAACAATTTCATAAAATTTTGGTCACAGGGTTGACAAATCATGGTTGTGGCAGAAAATATAAGCATAAATAATGTATTACATTTATCATACTTGCAGGAGGTGAAAAAATGAAAGAGCGTCTTCACTATTCCATTGAGAATGCCTGATTTTTTTAAAAGATATTTTAATAAATATCTAAAAACTTTATAAGAAGTAGGGATACAGCTGTGAAACTTTATAAAGTAGTATATATTTTATTATACTTAAAAGAACAGTTCACCCCAAAAATGAAAATTCTTTCATTATATACTCACCCTCATGATTTCCCAGATGTGTATGACTTTCTATCTTTTGCTGAACACGAAAGCTCTGTAGGTCCATATAATGCAATTGAATGGTGGGGCTGAACTTTGAAGCTCAAAAAGGCATAAAAGGCAGCATAAAATAAAACCATAAGATCCCAGCAGTTAAATTTGTGTCTTCAGAAGCAATATGATAGGTGTGGGTGAGAAACAGATCAATATTAAATAAATAATAAGTAATTTGTATTATAATCACCACTTTCAACTCGACATTATTTTGCTTTTTGTTTTTGGTGATTCATATTCTTCATGCATATCGCCAACTGCTGGTCAGTGCTGGTCAAAGGTGGAGATTGATAGTAATAAAGGAATAAAATATTGATCCTATCATATTACTTCTGAAGTCATGGATTTTAACACTGGATTCATTTGGGTTACTTTTATGCTGCCTTTATTTGCTTTTTGGAGCTTCAAATTTCTGGTCACCATTCACTTGCATTGTATGGACCCGTAGAGCTGAAATTTTCTTCTAAAAATCTTTGCTTGTGTTTAGCAGAAGAAAGGAAGTCATACACATCTGGTATGGCATGAGGGTGAGTAAAAGATGAGAAAATTTGCATTTTTGGGTGAACTATTCCTTTAACCTTTTCCTTATGCCAAGAAGAAATAGTACACATTTATTTTAAACATACAAATTTATATTTAGTTTTTATTAAAGGTGCACTCAGTTATTTTTTGCTCATTATAAAAGTTTTACTCATAAAGAAAGAGCCCTCACATGAGATGAAGACCTTTTTGCTCTATATATGGAGAGGGTCCCCTCATGGGGTCTGCCATGTTTGGATCACATGACCAGCCAAATACTACTTGCTTAATCTAAGTAACTGCCCTATTATTGGACATTTTCACACATGGATTCAATTAATCATGACTGACTGTGAATAGTGAACTTGTAACTGAAAACTATTGCATTTGAATGATGCTGCATCCATGCCCCATAGTGGTACATTTGTATCATTCAATTTATTATCTCTAATTCATTTCAAAGTGGAAATTCTGCTGTTTTCAAAACTAATGGCAGATAAATTGTGGAACATTTTGTCCCATGCCTGCAGAATCAGTGTTCTGACTATTGATGAGCTGGTGAGGCAGACTGGGAGGTGGAGAAGCGAGTTGGGTTGATGAATTACCTGTGTGAGTTGGTGTCACATCGCTGAGAGGAAAAAAAACTCCCTCTGAAGTTAGAGAAACCACAGTGCCATTGGCCAGAGGGATCATGGGAACGTCTTTGAGGGACTGAAGCAGGGTGTCCACTTCTCCATACTCTGACTCCAACGCACGGAAGTTACACACTAAAAGCTTGGCAAGCTTCTTCAAGTCATGTTCTAAGAAGAGAACAGACACAATGAAGGCCAGAAATGTGATTTCATAACATTCAAACCCCAGCTGTAACATATGTTAAGGAGTTAGAGAACACAAAAGAAATGCTCCAAGAGCAGTCACCACACAAAAAGCAACAGGCACACATTCAGAACTCTGCAGAATTTGAACACCTGTCAATCACAAAACTCTTCATATTTCCCTCCGCCTGCATGTTCATGTATTGGAATGTTCCATTCAAATTTACATTAAATACTGATCATTGAATTTGAATAATTAGCTTAGCTCAAATCAACACATTTTACAATATTTAAATCCATTTGGAAAATTCTGCAGATATTCATGCATAAACATTTTAATTTTAAGAACACAAAAAAAAAACATGAAAAAAGCATGAATATGGGCCTGGAGATTACATGAGATCTACGTACTCAATAAATGCACATAGCCTGTGGTATACCTGACTTAAGATTGCCGTGCTGCACTAGGTCTCTAGCCATGACGCAGGTGACAGTGATGATTTCTGTGGCTCGTAGGCGATGGACGCCCAGCGCATTGAGTAGAGAGTTGGAGAGGCTTGACTGCAGAGCAGGATGTAGGTAAGAGAGGCTCAAGTTTCTACACAGATCTTCCCCTCTGATGACATCCTGGATCAGGCGGTCCTGACACACAGCAAGCTGGGAAGGCTGTTTGTATTCCACTCGGCCCTCTATGAATGGAGTCATTTTAGTAAGAGCAACTTCTTTCAGTTTTTCAAGAGCTACAACGAACACAACATTACTTTAAGCTGAAGTTTTGAAAGTTGTGTTCCATGAAAAGTGTAACACTGGGGCGCTATCAACTCTAGATCGTTTGAGAATTCCGACAAGCCCGACACAGCAACATTGACTCCACCAAAGGCGTGAGTTTGGGGCGGGACTATGTTTCTTTGACAAATGGCAGACTAGGGTAGTGTTTAGGAAACCAATTTGAAAAAAGCATTATAATTGTTACCGCAAAATATAATTGGACTCATGCCTCCTTTTCTTAAAAAAATCACTCATCTGAGTTATAGTGAAGCACTTACAATGGAAGTGAATGGGGACAGTTTTTGAAGGGTTTAAAGGTAAAAATGTTAAAATTATAATTTGATAAAAAGACTTAAATTAATTCTTCAGTTATAAATCATGTATTATTTGAGCTACAAATTGTTTAAATTGAATTTTTACCGCCATTTTATGTTTTTAGGGTTGTTGACATTACATCATCATGGCAAAGAAGTTGTAAAATTGGCTATAACTTTACACAGAAAAGGTTAATAAGTGATTTTATCACACAAAAATTATGTTTACACGCATACTGTTCCCAATTTAACGTTCAAAAATTTGCCCCTATTCACTTCCAATGTAAGTGCCTCAACGTAACCCAGATTTTTTTTATTTTATTTTTATTTAATAATAATGTATATAAAGTAAACAGGCTGAATTTTGATTTTTGATCAGGATCAACCCTTACCATTGTCCTCTTTTGCAGGTAGGCAAGCTTTGCCCTTTAGCAGCTGAATGATCTGATTGGCCACAGGGTTAAAGAAGTCAAGGATCTCACTTGGCTGAGGGATAAACTGTAGGATGTAACAGAGGCCTCCCAGCCCACTGAACTCTGGGTGTTGCTGTAGGATTTACATTGCATGCACTCATTATAATTGTAAATGCTCAAGCAGATAACAAACCAGAAATATGTAACACAATAAAAGTTTCAATTTAAAACAGGCAGTGAGCAACAATATCCATCACAAGCTGAAGTTGCAATGCAAATCAATTCAGTTTATCTGCATAAATCATGAAATATTCTATTCCACTCCAATCTTACACTAAACACATCCATGGCGTGCACAAATAGGTGGGGTATCTCTGAGCGGAGCCACTGGTTCCAGGGACTGTCCCTGTCCACATCCTCTCTAGAGGAAGGAATGTCAAAATCGCCTAGAATATGGAAAAGAACATGACATTCAAGCAACGTGACAACATCAGCTGCTAAAATAACCATGAGATATATATACACATGTTAAACCTTGGATGATGAAATGGAAACCAAAGCTACGAAGAGGAAGAAAGGCAAAGACGGGCTGTTTCTGAGGCTTCACATCACAGGACGACGTGTCACTGAGCTGGAACGCCAGAGCCAATTCTGTCGACTCCACGTCTTCTTTAATCTGACAAGAAAAGCAGAGCCCCACTCAGACGAAGAAGTTCAATTAAATGTTTTTCAACCTCAAGGTAGAACGTAGTGCTATCATCATTATAAAACATGTTGAAATGCGAAGGAAATATTACGAAAAACTGTGGATGGACACAATCTCTTATGATGTTAAATATATATATAAATGTGTGTGTGAATATATTGAAGCAACATCTAAAAGCATCAGCAATGAAGTTAAATCTAGGTTGCAAATGGGTCTTCCAAATGGACAATGACCCCAAGCATACCTTTAAAGTTGTGGCAAAATGGCTTCAGGACAACAAAGTCAAGTTATTGGAGTGGCCATCACAAAGCCCTGACCTCAATCTGATAGAAAATTTGTGGGCAGCAGGCCAACAAATCTGACTCAGTTACACCAGTTCTGTCTGGAGGAATGGGCCAAAATTCCAGCGACTTATTGCGAGAAGCTTGTGGAAGGTTAACCAAAAAGTTTGACCCAACTTAAACAATATAAAATCAATGCTACCAAATACTAAATAAGTGTATGTAATCTTCTGACCCACTGGGTATGTGATGAAAGAAATAAAAGCTGAAATAAACCATTCTGACATTTCACATTCTTAATATAGTGATCCTAACTGACCTAAGACAGAGAATGTTTACCACAATTAAACATTAGGAATTGGGAAAAACTGAGTTTAATTTGGCTAAGGTGTATGTAAACTAATAAGCAGATCTGCTTCAATGAAGCACTGTACTGGACAAAAGTGTAGCAAACGTTGTTGACATCATTTCAATTGTGTTCCAGTTTTGATATTGTGATCCATTGTGAGTGACATATTGAATCATGAAGTATGTTTATTGACGTGAATCACAACATGATAAAGTTGGCAGTACCCAGCCCAAGTTGGTCTTGTCTCCAGTAAGCAGAGAAGTATGATTTAAATACACTAAAAACAACTCGCAAATTATCTCTGGAGGTCGTAAGAACAGAGAGTACAAACGGTCACTGCAGAAACTCCAAACAAAAGAAACTCTCTCGCTGCACTTTGCTAATAAGTTTTCTTGCATGAAAATTGAATGAGATGGGAGTCTAAAACATTTTGGGTCTCAGGAGTATAAAGCAGCACAGAACATTTGCATAACTCCACAACCTCCAAACACAGCACATTAAAAGCAGCTGCTTGTATGATGCTATTTCAAAAGAACTGAACAGAGCCCAGGTAAAACTGGGACAAGGATGGTAAATGATAAAGTTACAATTGCAAGTCTCACATTGTCTGTGAGATGGCAGGGATATCCAGTGTGTGTGTGTGTGTGTGTGTGAGAGAGAGAGAGAGAGAGAGAGAAAAAAAGATAGTGTGAGATCCCCAACTTACCTTTTTAGGGTAAAGCATTCTCTTGACCACTAGCCAACGCTCTACACCACCAGTATGTGTTACCTCCAGAATATTATGGCTCAGATCTCGGCGGATCATCGACACCATTCGCTTCTCTGCCTAATAAAACAAAATGTTGTTGGGTGTATTTTGAGTTTTGGGTTGAGGCATTAAAGGAATGGTTCGCCTAAAAATGTATTTTCTGTCATACCATCATGCCATTCTAAACCTTTATGACTTTCTTCCACAGAGCATAAAAGGAGAAATTTTGAAGAATATACTGTTTGCTCTTTTTCAAGCCATTACAATGAATGGGGAGAGTGTTTAAAAAAAGATGCAAAAGCACCATAAAAGTATTACACACATATTACATCTTCACATACTGTATATAGTATTCATATACTATATATGACTTCATGCACTATAGTATGTGAGAGTATCTATTTTATTTCAGATTCGCTTTTCATCATTTTAATCACATTTTAGCTTTTTAAAAATGTACAAATATCAAATTCTATCAATTTATGAGATAACATGTAATTGCATTTTTAATAATGATACAAGCTGTTTTGATTTGCACAGGTTTTTACCAAACCACTGCATAGATGCTGCAAGACACTATTTGTAAAATTCTTCAATATTAACAGTGTTTGTTGAATAATTGCCCCATTAAATATTAATAATTGCCCCATTAAATATTTATACACTTAATACATTTACTACATCACACAATTTTGTTACATGTATTTAATATGGATTATTTGTATGATTTATAAGCATTTACATTTATACGTATAATATGTGCTAAAATGGTAATGTCTCTTTAAGAGTACTGGCAGCTCTGCAGGCAATTTTTTTTTTTTTTTTTACAGTTAGGTGCACATTAACACAGAGAAGCATATAGAGAAGTTGCATGGTTGTTTTGAACACGTCTGTGCAATGTGTTATTAGAATTCATGTTTATTTTTACTTTTTGATCAACAACGGACTGTAAACAATAGTAAGGACCATAAATCAGACATTATGAAATGAAAATGGAGTGCTTGGAAAGCATAATGCATATGTACATACATTCTTAAATTCAAATCTACAAGCTCTCGAGTATTGCAACACCTTTACCTTCTAACAGACGTCCAACAGATGCATTATACTGTTCTGTAACGATACTGCAAAATGGAGAATGTTGTGAAAACTGTCTGTGGAAAAGTTTAAGCAAATCACAGTTGACCCAATAAAGTAAATTTCCTTAGCGTCCACACTCGTGAAACAAAGAATGCAGAGAAAGGATCTCGGTGCTAAAGTTCTTCTTCATCACTACACAACTCAACCACTGGCGAGTGAAATCATAATATTTTCAAGCCAGTGGCTAATAACAGATATTATTAAGTCGCACAGCACAAAATTTGGGGGCATATGCGAGTGATTTATCCGCAATAAAGAGGGCTGATACAGCAGTAAATGTGACTTGCGCTCTACATTTAAAGTCTTCAGAAATCATATGATAGATTTGGAAGATAAACAGACTGACAACTAAGTCATTATTCACTGAAACCCTTGACATCCACCCTAGCTCATATGAGAGTATATAGTTCAGACAAGTTTCATGAACCGGATCAACTGATTCATTGGAAAGATCTCAAAAGAATGAGCTGTTCATAAATCTGCCGTCCCTACTTCTCTGCTTCAGGAACACTGAAAGTTCCAATTCCTTTTATTATAAATGCATGAAAAACAGCGTCCAGCTCATTTAAAAAACAGAACGTTTAGAACAACATAAAGGTGAGCATATAGTGACAGAATTTTAAGTTTTGGGTGAACTATCTCTAAGTTTCTGTTGGAGGGCACATTCTTCACCTCATTGATGATGGTGATGGAACGAAGGCGATGGAGGAAAAGAAGTAGAGAGGGATGCACATCATGGAAGAGGTTTTTTGTCTGGTAGCTCTCTGATCGCAAAGGGAGGTGGATATGTGTGGCCCATCTTAAATAAAAATACCACAGGGCTTCTTAATGACAACAGAAAAAAACTTAATACTTTAATAATTAAAACTATCAAATGTGTGGTAGATTTAAAGTAAGTCAAAATTTAAATTCAATGTTTTTTGTGCTTTTTTTTTTTTTTACCTGTGCTCAGCAATCTCCTTGGCTACAGAGACCACAGGTCTTTCCTGCTCGACCCAGTGAGGCAGGATGTATCCCATGGGGCCGCTGGTCTTGTCGAATTGAATGTGGAAGCCATTGGAGTGGATCTCAGGACAGTCAGTGACTTTGAAAACCGATTTAAAACCAATGCCCTTTTGACCTGTATTCAAGTGGAGGGTTCGAGTTGTTTGTAAAAACAAGACATGGGAACATGGTGACAGATAACAAAAAGCAGTGAGAACAGAATTTCTTGATTCCTAATTAATTTGAAGCTGCAAAGTTGAAGCTTTACAACATATTGTACAATATGAATACCAAAAAAGACAGTATTTCAAGTACCGATATAGCCATATTTGTGTTTTCCTTTTGTGCTCCTGCCAACATCACAAATGGCACGAATGTTCTTCTCCTGAAATCCACACTCGTTGTTCAAGATGGTAATGCAGTCTTTCTCCACCACAAAGGTCAGAGCCGGCTGCTCTCCCCCATCAGGATAACTGTTATCATCAGCATTCTGCACACAACAAAAACTGTTTCAGTGGCTGTATGAAGTGATGCTTTCTTCTAGAGCAGTGTTTCCCAAACTGGGGTATGTGAGGTGACAACGTGGGTACACATATACAATTCTGAGATTTACCGTTCCTTTAATTTCATCACAGTCTAAAAGAACATTCAAACCCAGTTCATGTATTTCTCACTGGCAAAAATAATTTTGAGTACACTCTAGTGTAGAAACACCAAAATGGCTGTGTCATAAAGGTCAGATAAATATGCAATGAAATAACCCTATCTTTTGTGGTTAACAAAATGCATCTACTCGTGCGTTGTGCATCACACATGTTTATTTTTTTGCCAGCTCAGCACACTTAGCTTAGTGATAGCAAGTCAAATTTATACTTCACTGTTTTACCATTTGCACATGTCAGTCGTCCACGGTTTTTGTTTGTCTGTTTATTGTTGTTGTTTTTTCACAGTTTAAAATGTAATTTGTATTTAAGGTTAGATGCATAGGGAGTACGTGAAAGGAATGTTTGGAGGGGTACACTACTGTAAAAAGTTTGGGAACCACTGCTCTTCTAGAGAAGGTATGGGTACTGACCTGAATGAGCTCTAGAACAAAGTGGGTGTCCTTGCTGTAGAGCTCGGTGGAGAGACGTTCCAGACTTCGCCCCAGTCTCGCCTGTTGCTTTTTCATTAAGTTCTGACCCTCCTCGTTTAGCTCGACACCAATTCCGAACTCTGTTTTCCTACAGTATCAGAAGGGCGGCAGTGGCAACAGCATTAGTTCAGACCAAAACCAATTGTTGCTTGTCACAAATGTTGCTGGTTAGGATCAAACATGGAGGATACAGTTTTCAGTGCTTGTCACTTGGTTAAGACACAGTGTGAGAGCTGAATGAACCTGATGTCCTCTATGATGTCTTTGTGCTTGCTGTCTATTTCTTCCTCCGGTTGTGTGGCAGGTGTCTGGTCTTCAGTTTGAATTTCAATGTCCTCATCTCCTCCCTCAACACTGATGTCCATCTCTTCATCATGCTCAGACAACAGTTCAAACATCTGCTTCTCTTCATCATCATCGTCATCACTTTTATTGTCTGAAAGAAGAAAAGTATTTTCAGGACAAAGGAAGTGCTTTGCTGGACTATGTCCTACAAAAAAAATGGCCTCACTCAAGTCCACGAATATTAAAGGTTTCTTGCACGTAACTGTTGTAATTTCCTTTGACATGACTATTTTCCATTTTTATCTCGTATCAAATGAAAAAACAGGCTGTTTTGCTAGTGTTCCAATGTGGCCCCGCCTATACATTTTTATAATTGTAACAAAATTAAGACATTAGCAGTACAGATTTCGCGGCGGGCACTACAGAACTGCTGAAATGCATTCTTGTAGGGACTTTATAATGGGGCTCAAGCACGTTTAGCAGATACTTAAATCCTGTGTTCTCAAAGACTGAGTATGGTCACATATCTACAGCAAAAAATCATCCTATGCCATTCGTTATCGTTTTATCTCTGACTGAGCTTGCAGCAAGAGGCTGCTTGAACGCTGTGTCGAGACTAATATGCACAGGCTGTTTATGATTTGCTCCTATAAGCTCAAGAGACACAAATGAGTCATCATGTAAGATGTGCTTCCTGAGACAGACTCAACTTCGGTGAAAAAGAGCTGACACCAGCCTTCGTCCTGTTTACTACTCGTTGCCCAGTATAACTGTAGTTTACTGCAAAACCATAATGCTCCCAAAAAAACTGTCTCATTATGCATGAAACCACGGAGACTCCGCATGTGGAGGCTCATGCTACTCTCCGTGATCCACGCACAACTTACCACATGCCCCATTGAGAGCGAGAACCACTATCGTGACCACAAAGAGGCTATCCCATGTGACTCTACCCTCCCTAGCAACCCGGCCAATTTGGTTGCTTAGGAGACATGGCTGGAGTCACTCAGCACACCCTGGATTAGAACTCACCACTCCAGGGGTGGTAGTCAGCGTCAATACTCACTGTACCACCCAGGCCCCCACGAATGGTGGTTTCTAAGAAATATTTAAAAGGAATATTTTGGGTTCAATTCAAGTTAAGCTGAATTGACAGCATTTGTGGCATAATATGTGAACAATATACCACAAATATTAATTCTTACTTTGTTGCTATGCCGCCGTAAACCCTGCAATTTTGTAAAGATATCTTGTTTTCTATTCAATTGCTCCTTTATTGAAAACATTCTTAAATGGACTGAAAATGCATCTGTCGGATTCAGAAGTAGCAAAGCTCACCTTGCTGACAGGCTCCTCTAGGGCTGCTAGAGGAAGTGCTCAGTACTGTTTCTTTTTCATTGTCCACCTCATTCAAACTCCACACAGATGACATATCACTCATAGAGTCTTCTATCATCACAGACTGCATGGGAATGTAAAGTGTGTCATGAGTAACATTTTCAGTGACTTACTTCCTATGATTTACACTGATCAGTGATCAGGCTGATCGGTGATTTCAACTGGAATTCAAACCTTGTTTATCTGTGAGGGAACTTCAGGAGCAGCTGGTAAAACAAGTTTGTTGTTAAAGTCAGCTCTCCATTCGGTTATACCGAGCAGGAGGCCCATCTGATGGAGTTTGTTCAGGTAACGTGTGTCTGAACGTGCGGCGTCCAGGAGGAGGTCTTTAGATTTGGCTTGACCGAGCACTTTAGAGAGAGGCTCCAAAAACACCTGCAAATGGTCATCAGAATCAAATTATTAGAAACTCCTAAACATAATAATACAACTAAATGTAGCTGTATGGAGTTCAGACAAAATAAATAACTCATAGGTAGTAGTCGACCAATATTTTTTTTTTAAAGGCCCATGCGGATGATGACATCTACAGAGCATATACTAATATATAAATAATTTAAAGGGTTAGTTCACCCAAAAATAAAAATGATCTCGTAATTTACTCGCCCTCATGCCATCCCAGATGTGTATGACTTTCTTTCATCTGCTGAACACAGTGAATGCAGTGCAAATGAAGATCTTTAGAAGAATATCTCAGCTCTGTAGGTCTACGCAATGCAAGTGAATGGGTGCAATAATTTTCAGATCCAGACCATTCTGGTGGTTAAATCCATATCTTCTGAAGCAATATGATTAATATTTAAGTCTTTTCCCTTCACTTTCTCCTCCTCCTGTTTTTGGTGAGTCACATTCTTCGGGTATATCGCCCTCTACTGGGCAGGGAGAATTTATGATAAATAAATCACTTAAATATTGATCTGTTTCTCACCCACACCATGTGTTCATGTCTGAACATATGGATTTAACCACTGGATTCATATGGATTTCTTTTATGCTACCTTTATGTGGATTTTGGAGCTTCAAAATGTTGGCCACCATTCACTAGCATTGTATTGACATACATACCTGAGATATTCTTCTAAAAATCTTCATTTGTGATCGGCTGAAGAAACAAAGTCATACACATCTGGGATGCCAGGAGGGTGAGTATATCATGAGAGAATTTGCATCTTTGGGTGAACTATCACTTTACTAACAGCAAATGAGATGTTAAAAAAAATGAAATTAAATGAACACTTACTTTACACAATGTTTACTCAAAATTTACTACAATAATGTTTCTGTTTACAGGGCACTGTTATAACATTAATATTGACAATTGTCTGACTAAATGGCCGTACTATTATAGGAAGCACGAAACAGTACTAGAGTTGTTAGGGAATAAAAGATTGATCTTCTAACCCCCCGAAGAATGTGGCCCTGCTAAATGACACTTGCCACTGGTTGCCATGACAACATCCTAGATATAGCAGGTTTTTCCCCTATGAGAGCCTTTGCTACCCACCCACCTGCTGCCAAGACATCATCTTGTCTCAACACATTTGTCTCCAGCAACTAAAGTTTACTTGAACCTTCAAGTCATGATGGGAAATTATCTTTACCTATTAATATTTGACTTAAACTACTGATCTCCCACATGAGCTGTTGGTCTTATAAAGGCTGGTGGCTTTCAGGTTGAATGAGGGAAATTTGAAGACAGATTAATTTATTTCACTTTTCCAATCAAGGAAATGAGCAGCAATGCTTGGTACCTGCTGCAGGAGTTCCTTGCAGATTCTTGTAGGCATTCGTGTGATGCATTCAAGCACAAACCTAGCCACGGCACTGAACGAGCAACCATCTCCCCCTGGCATTATTTCTGTATCCAACCAAGAATGCAAGCAAGACATTTACTATTATTAAATGGATAGTGCACCAAAATAAAAAGTGTTGTCATTTATTCTCACCCTCATGTGATTCTAAACCCATATATACCTTCCTTTCTTCTGTGGAACACAAAAGGAAATGTTAGGTAGAATGTCTTTTCCATACAAAGAGAGCGGATGGTCATTCTGCCTTAACATTTCCTTTTGTGTTTGACATCATACAGGTTTGGAACAACATGACAGTGAGTAAATGATGACTATCCCTTTAACTTATTTTAATCACCAGACACCTGTGTAAACTGTGTTTATGGATGGAGAAATCCACTGAGTTAAAGCCAGATAAACAAACCAGTTTACATGAGTTTGGTTTAAAGGACAGTGATTAAAGCTTGCGAATACATGATGAAGTGTGGTGACACTTAAGATGTGAGAAGAGCACATCCTACCTTTCTGAGCAACTGCTACATTCAGTGCACTTTCCATGTGATTGGCCAGAAGTGCTGTGGGGGTGTTAGGTATCCCATAAGCCACCACAATGGAGACCAAGTGGCCAGCTGTGCCGACGGGGTCCAGAACCTGTGCTGCTTCTGAAAAGTGTTTGTCCCCTGTGTCAGCACTAACCCTCAGTAGCACACCAGGACACAACTCGAGGGCCAACAGTTCTGTCTTATCTGAAAAAAAAAAATCCGATGAGATCCAATGCACAGAATATTACATTTTACCATTCAATCTTTACAACAAAAGAGCCCTTTGAAAATGTCTCTTTCTTCACTGAAATCAAAGACAGAGTCTCTTTTAAAGAGAAATCCAATATAATAGCTACCTGAAAATAGCTAGTTAGTGAACTCTCTCAGATGCTATTTCCTACCAATTTCCAAAGCTGTATGGATTTCTTTTTTAAGTGGAACAAAAAAAGGACAAAAATCTTTTGCATTTAACCCAATGACCAGGGGCAGTCAAGCTGCAAAAAACACAAATAAAACACCATCAAAGTAGTCAATATGACTTGTGTGCTTTATTCTTTAAGTCTTCTGAAGCCATACTATTCTGTAACCATGCGGCAGGAACAGAAAGCTATTTATTTCATCTACTATGAATTCTTGTCCTCAGGCATAGCTTTCCATTGTTTTGCATATTCAAATTAGCATAGTGAGTTTAGTTGACAGACATGAGAGGACAAATGATTTCTCTCATCACTGATGCAAAATCTGGTAGAATGCTTTAAAGAGGTTGTTCCTTGAGGTTCACATATTATTTGTAAAGTTTTTTGCACAAAAACAGTTAAGCGTGATCTTCATAATCCATCTTCATTCTGACCCTGTCAGAAACCCTCAGTTTTGGTGCAGATTCTCCTTTAAGACCTGACAGTAAATGCCCAATGCATTTTTTTGTCCTTTTTGGTGTTTGACTGTCGCTGGTTGCTGTATGCTTTTCATGTATGCAAAAGAGCAAGAGAAAAATTCGTACAGGTTTGGAACAACATGGGCGTGAGAAAATTACTTTAAGATCCCTTTAAGCAACATGCTTTTAATGTTTCCGCCGATGACCTACCACAGTACTTATAGATGAAGTCTTTGAGAGGACCATGGTTGGGCTGAAACACCAGCTCCCACTGACTCCACTCCCCCAGTTCCTGCAGCAAAGGGGCAGTCAGCAGACTCGCCAGTGCTTGATCACGGCTCACCTCTCCCAGCAAACCCACTGTATCTGCCACACAATCGCTGATATCACACAAACACACACACACATGTATCCAGGATCAATCAACCAGCATTTTAACAATCAAATCAAATTTATAGATTTCAACAGGGTTCCCACACTTTTTGACCAATGAATTTCCAACGAAAATACTAGAAAAATTTATATTCACTTTAAAATTTAAAATTTAAAATTTATATTCACTTTAAAACTTTGCTAGGTCTGGAAAATAGAAGACTGTTAAATAGGTTTAACCGATTCATATTTGCTGATAGTTGCTTTTCGGAACTATTGGTTATCGTCAAAAAACTATGTTGATTTTTGCCAATAGATTTTTTTGTATTATTATTTCTTCCGTGTTCCTCTGTGGCCAACGCTGAAGGAGTCTACCATTAGAACTGCTTGGTTCTACAACAGCGGCCTCTAGAAGTGAAATAAAACAATCCTTTACATCTCGTGGGGATTTGCTGTATCTAAATCTTTCATTATTGACAATATAAATCCATATTTTAATCCTCACTTCAATGCATAATTTTTTATTTTGATTAGATAATCAAGTGTTTTCAATTGAAGTACGGACATGCAAGGAAAAATGTGAGATAAGGTGCTTCTCAAATGGAAGGCTGTAGCCTCGTTAGGCTGGATATCTCGCTGCCACATCATCAAGCATTATCGAAGGCCGTCTCAATTGTGAGGACACTTGAAAGGCAGCATCAGTTCGCTCAGTTAATTTGTTCTGGTTATTATTGGGATATTGGTTAAACAATATGCAGCATCCAGGATTTTTTTCAATTTTGACTCTTGTAGCCTCTGGCCCCATTTACTCCTGGTATAAGATGCATCTCAGTTGACCCAATCACATGTGGTCACATCACTGTTTAAACCTGGTCACTTAAATGCATCCCCTGTGACCACTTGTGTTCGGATTTGGAGGGGAGGGTCTCTGATTCCATGATGGCATACATCAATCACTATGTTACTGTGTTACTGCATGATATTAAAGCACAACAACGTCAGAAAAGACAAATATAGGGTGCTGTTTCTCCCAAGATGCACAATCACAACATTATTTTAGTGGATTTCCTGTATCAAGCTGAGCTTCAGATGTGTGTACAGCACATCTGTGTCCCTGTATGTTGATATTAGACACACTAAGGAAGATCTGTGATGTTCTTGTACTTGTGTATGAATCCACTTTTTCCAATTTGTATTTTCCAATTTATTTTCAGCTTCAGTGCTGTCCAGAACCCATTCAAGACACATGCGTTTTTGACTACCTTCATATGTGGTTTTTGTGACCCGATCACAATATGTTTTAGACCCCATTTAGATCTGTATTTAAGGCTGACCACTTGTGATCGAATCACCCTAAACGCATCTTAATACCAGGTGTAATCGAGATCTCTGTGTCTGTGTCTGTCATAGTAAGGAAAGACTGACCCTGTCCCAAATGGCACACTTCATGTGGACTTGCGGTCTCGTGACATTCATTTGCACGCTCCCGTAAAGTCCACGAGATCGTAGGTTGTCCCATTTGCATTTTAACGCTCCGAGGGATGCTCACGAGCACGCCCTTTGCACCCTCAATGTACCCTATGGCTGAGACTTTTATATTTAGTTTTCCAGAAATGTGGAATAATTCCTATTCAGTTTTTATTGAATTGTTTTTCTTGAGGACGTTTTGCATTTATAAAAGTAAGAAACCTAACAATAAACCTGTGCTATTGTTTTTTCAAAGAGGATTTTAGAAATATTGTGAGTCTCTAAAATATCAAGAGAGGAGAGAATACTTTAGCTTGTAAGATTGTTTATCATATATTTATTGATATAGCAAAATTCAGTCTACCAGTAATATTAACACCTGCAGAAGTGAGGCTGTGTGTATTTTATAATGTTTTTTTGCGATGGTGATATGTTATTTCTATATATTTGACTGTGTTCTAAGCACATGCCTGTGACCATCCATGTGTCTGAATCAAATTTATTTGTTCTCTAAATATTTAAAGCAATGTTTGTTTGTTTTTTGCTGTTATATGTGTGCTTTGTTTTTCAGAGGTTCTTGATTAAATTGTTAAATTCTTTATTGTCAGTGCATTGCTTGAAATTATTTAATGAAAACAAATATTCAAAAGTGAGTTTGAAGTGTGTAACTTTAGAACCCTGTTTCAAGTTTGTAGTGAGAGTAATGGGTACTTGATGAAAAGTAGAGACTGCCTCACCCTGAATTGATAGGGAGCAGAGGACACTCATAGCGTACAACACTGGTGATAGCATCCCCGATAAATTCTTTTTGGCGCTGGGTGCAATTCACAAGAAATGTGAGGGTACCATGACCAAGCTCTCGGCTGTCTCTTATCCTGTAATGGTTTCTCAGAGCAGCTTCAATGAATGGCAGCTAATCCAAGAACAAGAACGAAAGAAAGAAATCTTTGTGAAGCCAATTCCTGCATCTATTGTACTTGCATTTTTGTAGCAATTAGTCAATTTAAGATAAGCACACTTGTTTGTTACTCTGTACATGATCAATGTTTCTGTAAACAGGAGGTGGGTAGATAGTCCTTTGTGTGTCATGAACAATATTAACCAGATTAGTCTTAGTGTGCAAAGCCACTTTGACACATAACATGCACAGACAAGCTGACATCATAAACTCACTCTGCTGGCATCTCCCTCCCCACACTGTTTAATAAATTCAAACACATCCTGTCTGCAAGGTCTGAAGCCATGCATTCCGGTATCCTGGGTGTCAACAGAGATAGCACCCCCTGCTGCCTCCTGGAGGACCTGCAGAAAGAGTAACACCAGATATGTTATGACAGACAAGTCAAGAGAAACCTGATGTTGGTGAAAATGAGAGGTGAGTAGGAGCAAACACCTTTTTGTTTTTGACAATGAAATCAAAGAAAGTTCCTTGTCGTAGCTGACTGAAGTCTTTGAGCCTGAAGTGCTCTATGATCTTCTTTTCCAGCATGCGAAGACAGGCCAGAGTAGGTGTGGTCTTCAAGTTAGAGACACGCTCCTGAAAGAAGCTCTTGACCTCAGCTGCGCAAAAAAAGACCAAAAGATATTTAAGCTTTTTGGTCAGGTATCTGAAATTAGCATTTCAAACATTCATCCTGCTAGTTTGTGTGTGATAAAATCGCTTGCGAATCGAATCAAAACGCTTTGTCACATCACACTTGCTGTGAATAGGCCTTCATAGTTCAAGAGATGGAAAGCTAAACAAAATAGTATCAGATAACTGTCAAAGTTGTCACCTTCAGTGGGGAGTGTCTCTATGATTCCCGCTTCCGCAGCTTGCGTTGCCTCTACTTTTTTCTGAGGTTTTTCTTTAGCTACCAGATCCTGGGGAGCTTCCAAGGTGCCACAGCATATGGCAAGCTGGAATAAAGCTCTAGCCAGCCTGTCTTTTTCTATAGAATATAGGAATGTCTGAACCATCTGTGGACAAAAAATTTTTATATTAGAGATCGACAGATAATGGATTTTGCCGATATGATAAATAAGGTGGTGGGAAAGGCAGATAACCAATTAACCGCCACCAATTAATCGGTAAAACCGATGTATCGGTCTACCTTTAGTTAATAAGCCTATAAACATGCCTTCTGATCAACTCCGTTGCTCTCCATCTATATCTTTAAAAACTAGAGCAGGGTCCTGTGTGCACAGTTAAAAGGAATAAATTTGAAGATGGTATTCATTCCATGCTCTCATTAAAAATCAATTAATCAAATCAGAGAAGATGTGGGATTCAAATTTTGGGTTATTTCTGGTGGTACATTTCTGTGACAATCACATTTTAATCCCTATAAAAGTGAATGAAGTGGAAAAGGTCAGTCCAAATAGTGACTAGAGGAAAAAAGCACTTAAGAGCGATGACGCAAGTAGCAACGGTACATGACAGTTCTGGATGGGATATGCAAATGACGAGTGTAACGTCATATTAACGAAGAGAGCAGCCAGTACGTTCAGATCCTTCTCGCTCTCCTGCCTGCCACCTCTTACATCGATAAACAGTAGCTGAAAATAATTACCACTGGAATTACCAAGAATTTGACATGAAATAAAAGGCATACTCTTCTATATAAGCCACACAATTTGATGTATCATGTCCACAGCACAAACATAAAGTAAAAAGTTGCTAACCTTAGTCATACTTTTACTAAAGATACCATCAGAATTTAGGAAGATTTCCAGGACTGCATCAGAAGCGGTCATATTTGCGTATTTTTTCCTGAGCTCAGAGCATCCTGTCTGGGAGTAGATCACAGGGCCTTGGGCTGGTTCTAGCAGGTTCTTCTTGATCTTAAACAATCTGGCATCCACCTCCTCCAGAATCTCCTTCTGAATGGCTTCTTTGGCCCTGTCCATGTAGCAATGCTCAGCAGCTGATGCCTTATTCAATGTCTAACAACACAGCATGGGAAAAGCAATGCAGACATTCATATAATAGAGCCTTTTTTTAACAGACCTTAGTTAGAGTGGATAGTATATTTAATTTGACAAAAACAAGGATGTATCAAGGATAACAAGGATAATCTTAGGCCACGTTCACACTAATACATTTTCTGTTGTAAATGTATTGATTTGGTCACATTGGCCTCTCGTCCATACTGGAATGCCACTTTCCTCCACTGAAAACAGAGACTTTCATATACACTCTCAAGTACCACATACTTTGGAAAATGACAATGATAGGAAATGTAAAGTCTTGTGGAGCCAGACTAAAATGGCAAAGGTCTGGACTGTATTGCAGCTTAAAGTAATAATCAGTGTTCAATACAAGTTAAGTTCAATAGACAGCATTTGTAGCAAAATGTTGATTGCCACAAAAGATACATTCGAATCGTCCCACCTTTTCTTTATAAAAAGCAAAAATCGAGGTTACAGTGAGGAACTTACAATGGAAGTGAATGGGGCCAATTTTTGGAGGGTTAAAACGCAGACATTTTAAGCTTAAAAATGCTATAAAAGCACTTAGGTTAATTTTTATGTTAAATCTCATGTATTATTTGAGCTGTAAATTTGTTTAAATTGTAATTTTTACAATCCTTTTATGGTTTGTTGACATTACATCACCATGGCAATGAAGTTGTAAAATTGGCTATAAATTTACACTGAAAAGGTTAGTAAGTGATTTTATAACTCTAAAATCATGTTTACACACATATGGTTTATATTTTGTGGCTATACCTTTGAAAAAGTGAGTATTTTAATGTTCAGAAACCGGTCCCCATTCACTTCCATTGTAAGTGCCTCAAACCTAGATTTTTGCTTTTTTTTTTTAGAAAAGGAGGGACAGGTTAAAATAAATGTTTGTTGTAATCAATATTATGTCACAAATACTGTCAATTGAGCTTAACTAGTACTGAACCCAGTATATTCCTTTAAATTGGCCAAGAACCAGCCACTTATGCAGGAATAGCCAGTGGAAGATGTACAGTGATCAATCACAGATGGTTTAGTCATTATGTGGTGTTTAGGTGAAAGGTTATCAGAGATATATCATACCAGAATACAAGACCAGCGGGGGAAAAAAATTTTATGTATATAATGCCACGCAAGCTCAACAAGTAACTGCACAGAAGTTCAAAGCTTATTAAAGTCCTTGATCATGTCTAAGTTTCCATTGTTTTTTGTCAACTGTAAAATGTATTAAAAAAAATGTATTTCCAATATTCTGTCTACAGAACGATCAACACTACATGGGAAAGTTAAAGGAGAATCTTACCGAAATGGGCAGCCCAAGACTTTGGATTCTGATGCCTAGTTCATATGGTGACTCACAGCTGTACTGGTCTGCAAGGTACTTCAGGAATTCAGCAAGGTCAACTCTAGTTGTTCTGCTTTTTCTCCTGAACATCCAGAGACTCTACAGTGAGAACCACAATGCACAATGGGTAAGGGTGAGAACTAAATTCGAGGAAATGTGAGTAGATTGTTGTGTCCTTGTGTCGACTGCATTGCAGGGTCTTGAAGTAGACAGCCACACAGCCTAACTCACCCTAAGAATGTCCACAGTTTCAATCTGATGCACATCATCATCTTTAGTATTTACATCTATTTTGAACAAGCGATGAATAAGAGGGATCTTGCAGAGAGGGCCCAAGTGGAGCTCTTCAAAGCGCTTCTTGTTCTTCAGGTGGGCCATTGCCTGTCCAAGTTCGTAGAGTGTGCACACTGAAGATTTTGCCTCCACTGACTGACATAGAAACACACACATCATCACATGAAAACCATTACAACCAGTGGAGGTCCTTTTCTAAATGTAGCGTGACTTCAGAAGAGCCACTAGAAAAAGAAAAAAAGACTCCACCCTTTGCTGGAATCAAATACATTACAAAACTTGACAGTCAATGTATTTGGTACATGAAACTGCTCCAGGACTTTTGTTAAACACTTCTTACTTCAATGAACATGTTGATCTCTTTAATGGTACGTTGAAGTTCCTTCACTGCAGGCAGATGCCAACGAGGGTCAATATTCAAATCTTTTATAGAGGACACTTGTAAAAGTGAGCACACTCTGCTCATCACCTGGAATATAAAAATGATGTCATGGATTGATCATAATGAGTCAAATATGGGTTTAGTTTGCTATATTGCAAGAAACAAACCCTCTCGCTAGTGACATGCTCTCCCTCGGCAGAAAGAGCTCTCATGACGTCTTCTGCCAAACTATTCATATCATTTGGGCTCACGGTTTTTCGCTGTCTTTTAACAGTGTCTTCATCATTCAGCAAGGCTTCTGCTGCCCTTATGTTGGCACCATGCACCTCCCTCAGCTGGCTATAGAAGGAGTCATTAAAGACTGGGCCCCTATCCTCCTTCAACTTCTTCTCCTCATCTTTTGACAGTTTAGAACCAAGAGCAGGGAAGTCCCTAGCGAACAGATTACCAGGGGTTGCCATGGGGGTGACGGTTAAAGTTGGAAACTGTAGTAAAGGAGATCCTATCTTAGACCAGACTACTTGTTCATCAACCCCAATGGGCATGGGTTTGGGTTGCACCATCTTTGGCTCCTCTTTAATATTCTGTGGTGGCGCTACAAGAGCAAGTCAACAAAGTGCTTTTATACATTTGAGAACAGTCTGGTGTATTTATTAAAAAGAAACATTCATATTTCTTACCAGCAAGACACTTTTTTCCTGCTTCTCCCTGTTCTAAGATTGGACCAGAGGAAGGGAGCAGTTTAGCTCTATGGTTGTCATACAATGACATGTAGAGTTTCAATGGCAGT
This sequence comes from Moxostoma hubbsi, assembly GCA_032164185.1. Lineage (NCBI taxonomy): Eukaryota > Metazoa > Chordata > Actinopteri > Cypriniformes > Catostomidae > Moxostoma > Moxostoma hubbsi. The sequence goes on from JAVLUX010000039.1 coordinate 19,897,355, forward strand.
GCTGTTCCAAATAAGCGCAAGTAGCCATTCTGCAGTTCACTAATGGAATGGCTTGCAGCTGGATACGCACTAATAACCTCTTTAACTTTTTTCATCAGTTGTTCTTGCTTCATTTCGCTTTCTTCTTGAGCAGAGCCAGCTCCAAAAGAGATTGGAGGGTTTGTTAGCAAGGTTGAGATTGCAGGAGTTGGTTCTTCCTTTACTGTTTTGGGAATCGCAGGTGTTGGTTTTTCCATTACAATAATTGGGATTGCATGTGTTGGTTCTTTCTTAACAGTTATTGCGTTTGCAGGTGTTGGTTCTTTCTTAACAATTATTGTGTTTGCAGGTGTTGGTTCTTTCTTAACTGCTGTTGCATTTGCAGGTGTTGGTTCATTCTTAACTGCTGTTGCATTTGCAGGTGTTGGTTCATTCTTAACTGCTGTTGCATTTGCAGGTGTTGGTTCATTCTTAACTGCTGTTGCATTTGCAGGTGTTGATTGGTTTGCGAAAATGTCTCTGTATGGCTTGTGGAATACTTTCTCATGTTTCACCAATAGCACATCTTTCAGAGAATCAATGAAAGAGGCGATTGAAAGGAAACCGTGGTCTGACACTGTAAGGTTCCTCTGGTACCTTTGACTAAAGAACACAGACAACTCCTTGAGAGGAATGCCCGTTGGGTGTTCTTGAACCAGCTCCACAACATCCTTACATGTTTTTTCATATTCTGCATCTGCAAAATATGTGAAAGCACTGTCATTCATCTCAAAAAAGTATCTGGTAATGTTATGCATTTGAAGCTCATTTTCCCTGACAGTTCTTAAGCAATGTCCTAGATCAAATTATATTTGAACTGGTGATTCACTATTGAACATGTTGATCTCTTTAATGGTACGTTGAAGTTCCTTCACTGCAGGCAGATGCCAACGAGGGTCAATATTCATATCTTTTATGGAGGACACTTGTAAAAGTGAGCACACACTGCTCATCACCTGGAATATAAAAATGATGTCATGGATTGATCATAATGAGTCAAATATGGGTTTAGTTTGCTAAATTGCAAGAAACAAACCCTCTCGCTAGAAATGCTCTCCCTAAGCAGAAAGAGATCTCATGACGTCTTCTGCTTGCAAATGATGCATTTGAAGCTCATTTTCCCTGACAGTTCTTAAGCAATGTCCTAGATCAAATTATATTTGAACTGGTGATTCACTATTGAAACTTCCACTAGATTTAATCTGTTAGGAAAATCATTCACTGAATAGAAGTTAACTTACAAGTAGTTCCAAAATAGTTTCAACAATATTTTTTTTCCAGTGACTCACACGAAGTAAAATTCTGATCCAGAGGTGACAAATACTGCGATATTGTTACCTGTCAGAAGTGCATTGTGGGTCCTGTGAAAGATCATGCCATCTTTAATCCTCAGGTCTTTGCTAAGAGAGGCCACAAAAGTTTTCATCGAGGGGAACCCTAGTTCAGTTGGGGAAAGGTCCTGTTTGTACCTCTGAGCAAAAGTGTCAGCTAACTTATTAAGAGGAACTCCATTGGGGTGCTTTTTTACTGTCTTGATAACTTTCTTACAAATTACTTTCTTAGAACTGTCATCCATGTTTATACCTGAAACATACACAGAGTGAAAATGAATAACTTTTAGGCCTAGTTTATCTTTACAAAAAAAGATACAAAATGTATCATGACAAAGTCTCCTCTAAAAAGTGATCAAACTAAATAATTCATCATTTGTTTTTTCCCCAATAGGTAAATTATCACCGACATCATTATATATCTGCATTGCAAATTAAATTCAAACTTCTCTTTAATTGAAGAATATAAATTGTCAATATACTAGCCAACAACATAAAACTTGAAGACATGATAAATTAAAATGCTGCATATATAATTGTCAATCTTATGCATGTTAAACTAATTTCATAATACATTAGCAATGTGTTTACAAGCTGTTTCAAAAAATCATTACATGAATTACATTTTGTTTATTAGTATTACTCATTACTTACAAATACATTTCACCGCAACATGAACAGAATAATGTAATTTTTTACCAAATAAATAAACCATTTTAAACGTATTAAGAACTCAATATGAGCTATATTTCTATATTTCTATAACCATATTTAAATACAATTGACAAGTATTGTTACAAAAAAATATATAGTAGGTCTCACCCAGTGTATGCACTCAAGGAAAACCATCCAAAAGTAATGACAAATATGATTGTGTGAGGTTTAAAACTAGTCAACTCCCTTCCTCATAAACCAAAAAAAAAAATGCAGTGCACCATGAGAAAGAAAACTGAAACAAGATGCTTGAGCCATGCAGATAATTGTTAACTTTCATTTCATCTCAATAAAGACTGGTTTAAGTCAATCCTGTTTAAACAGACCATTAAAAAAAAAAAAAAAAATCTTCTAATGCTGTCAGGCTGTATCAGGACATAACAACCATATCATCACAGTGAGCATTTAATGAGTTTGTGACTGATAAGGCATGTGGACACCCTTAGGTTTCGTTTCCTACTCACTCTCACAGCTGATCTAATACTCTTGTTCTATGGGCGGTCGTGTGGCTCAGAGTATGTTTAGTTGCCAGCTAGAGCCTGTGTCGTCATGCTTACATTTCCTGAAACATGATACTTAAACTGGATTGCAGTGAATATCTAACACTAAGGTTGTATAAGAACAATAAAGGAAAATATGCTGTTTACAAGCTGATTACAACTGGCTGACAAACTGTCAAAATGAGAAGAACAACCTGTACTTATTCTGCTAATTATGCAACTGTTGACAAGACAACGGAAAATTCTTTTCCAAATAAATATGTCATTTAGAGTAGATACTTCTATTCAAAGCAACTTACAGTTGGATGATTCACACAAAACCCATCAAGAAAATATCCTGGTCCATTTTCACTCCAAAATCAAAAGAAATTACATTTGCATATAGAAAATGAACCAATTTTTTTGGCCCTTTATTTTTTATTCTGACATTATTTTCATGACAGTTAAGTGCATTTTACTCCCCAATTCTCATTACCACAATGTAAAAAGATGGTCACTATGATATTTTTATTAACGCGATGTGAAATTTTTGAAGTTCATTGTAGAAGAGCATATTTATGAGCAATTAAGAGCACAGAAATGCCTGTGATATGGTAATCAGACAAATCTGTAAATATTAATAGTTATATATATATATATATACTGTATATATAATGGCAAGTAAGATGAAAACACAATTCAAGAAATTTGTATTATTTATTTTACACATTATTTGTTAACTCAACATTCAATTAAACAGAAATTAAAAATTCATGAAATATACTTGAAAACAGTAAATGTGCCTGATGAACTGAGATGCATGTTAGATTTTAAAATGAACACAAGGGGGAACTAACACTACTATTAATGGTAATCAGACAAGCAGGCATATTATCTGGCCAGTGCCAATAATCTCAAAATATTCAACACATTCATCTCCATTTAAAAAATCAGAAGTCAGTAATTTAATTTCTTTCATTTAGATTAAGCCAATTTCAATGATCCAGCATAATTTTGTTGGATTAGGTCATATTAATGTACTATAATAGCTTTAATTCAAATATATTAACTCTTCATAACTTCATAAACACGATTTACTAAAAAAAAACAATGTTGGACCTACTTAATTTATTTTATTAATCATTATTACATGGCAGATGAGCTAGTGTTAGGACAGTGAAACTGTTGTACTGTCATACTGCTTATAGAGCTTAGAAGCACTCAAATAAAGCGCCACTTGAAAACAAAAATGTATCCTCAACCTTGCACAAGTGCCATTCTTCACCACAATGGTACCCTCCAAAAATACAGCATAACAGACACTCTTTTTAAATACCAATAAAACAGAACATTAAACATGAACAAATCTCTACCTATTCTCATCCTGCTCGAAAATAAATAAAATTACACTTAATTTCAACACTATTTCTTCCAATCCAGTCCCATGCAAAGCATGCTGGGAAATCATGTAGTCCCTACTCAAATGGATTAAGTAAACTTCCATTTTACATTCTACAATTTAAATGGATAGAATGAATTTGTGACAAAATGTTGTAGAATAGTGTTGCTTTAGTATGTAGCGACTTTGTTAGCAAGTCACTAAAACATCATTAAACAATGAAGGTTTTCAGTTCATACCTTGATCCATGAGAAACTGCAGTGGAACTGGCTTTACTGATTTGATCATGTTTTTAATGTAAATCCTTTCCACTCGCAATTGGTGAGCTCCTCTAACAGCTCCTGAAGGCCTGCCAAACCATAACTGCTCAAGGGTCCGACCTCTTGCCATAGACTCTCCTGTACATATACTGTAGGTTAACCTGGAAACCTCTACCCCCTCTGGCAATGTCTGTATCAGGTTGACAACCTCCTCTTTTCATTTCTGCAGTGAGGTGCCTGATAAAGCAAGATTTGATAATCAATTCCTAAATTTTACTTGAGAGTTTTCTTGAAAAGACAGGATCAGACCAGTTCTTTCAACTTGTACGGTGGTTTTACAATAGTAAAACTGCAGCAGGAATGGACATTTTCTCTTCTACAACTATGGCAGCTGTATAACCTTGTAAGTGACTTCATGCAATTGTTTTTACATAATCCAAGACATAATCCAGTCATTAAAATCACAGCCCATTGTTTTACATGTGGTTACTACAGTCTAACACAAATACCACAATTTGTATAGTTCCTATGCAAGAACTATGGTAAATAGTCATAATGGAATGAAAAAAAGAATGAAAATGCCCTCATTATTTACTCACCCTCATGCCACCCCAGATGAATCCATATCTTCTGAAGCAATATAATAGGGTGTGGGTAAGAAACAGACCAATATTGTTTTTTGTAAATCTACACTTTCACTAAAATTTCCACATTCTGGTGTGGAAGTGACTTTCACTTTCACATTCAGCCCCCTACTGGTCAGGGCTGGTAAAACACTTAAATATTTATCTGTTTCTCACCCACACCTATCATATCACTTCTGATCAGTGATTCAAAAACAAATGTTTTTCATTTCGGTTCATTCTGAGCAAAAACTGTATTTTTCCCTTCCAGTTCAGATGTTCCACAGCCTCCCTTACAAATGGTTTCCAGTTAGAACTAAATAAAAGAACAGTTAAAAGTGTTTTTTTTTTTAATTACACTCAGCGCTATGTTGTGGGTGAAATATGTTGCATTGCCAGATCTTGCAAGAGGAACAAGCAACCTGGTCTGGAAAAAAACAAGACCAAAATAAGGCACTTGCCTCACCATAATAATTGACAAGCTTAATAATTTTTTTTTTTCTTGTGTGGTGCATTTATCAGCATAGAAATCACAACAAGCAGTTAATTAACAGTTAAGTGTAATTTTAGTCACAGATCTGCTTCTGAGTCAAAACCCGACAGCATCAAATCTGTAATGATGCATCAAATTTAACCATAATTCAGAGACTTGTAAACTAGGGCTGCAACAAATAATTATTTAGATAAGTGAATAATCTAACAATTAGCTCTTAATAACTGATTATTCAGCTTGTGCCCCGACTTAAAAGGTTGTATTAAACTCACTAACAATAAAGAGGACAAAATCATATTTTAAAAATACCTCAAAATGACATTCACTGAATTAAAGGGAAAACAATACTTTTAAGTTTAATTAAATAAAGAAATTCACTGCAAAAAATCCTATTGTTACCAAGTGTTTTGTCTTGTTTTCCATTTAAAAATAGTCTAAAAATCTTTAAGATAAATTTACTTGAGAAGCATCATATAAGATATTTAGACTTGCTTTAAAGAATGTATCTTACATATACAGTAAGTGTATTTTGTATACAAGTGTATTTTTTCACTTGGTTATACTTCTGCGAGTGCAGTAAAGACTAAATATACTTGTATTCAAGATCTATTCTCTAAAAGCAAGTCTAAATATCTCATATGCTGCTTCTCAGGTGAAAGCATCTTTTTTAAAGGATTATTAAATGTATTCAAATATTTGTATTTTTAATATTATATTCAACATTCTCAGATAACAATTTATTCGTCCGCAGTATAGCTGCTAAAGTAAAAGTACATTGTTTTAAAGGAGTTTTAGGTTTTGGTTTATTGTCTTATCAGTTCTAGTTTGTCATTGGTTTAAGGTTATTAGTCTTGTTATCATGTTTATTGGTTTTCTTGTTACTGTTTTACCCAATGTTTGTGTATTTAAGCCCTCATGTTTTCCATTGTCTCTGGTCAAGTATTGTTAATGTAACCGTGTTTGTTAGTCAAGTCATAGTCCAGTTAAGTCTAGTTCACGTTTGTTTCAAGTGTTGATTTACGGTTGTTTGGATTTCACGTTTTGTTTAATAAACTGCACTTGCACTCGTCACTCCATCGTCAACGTCTCCATCATTGCCATTGCCACCAGCAGCATCGTTACACATACTTTGCGATCTACATCAGCTAAGCTGTTAGGAAAGCATATGGGCTGTGACTGTGTTTTCTTCCTCTCCTCTGTCAGGTGGGAGCTGCTGTGCTCCTCTCACACGTCATCATTAATGTTTATATGATCTCATGTTACGTTAAATGAGATCAAATGATTATTCGACAAGGAACATTTTTGTCTACAATTTTTTATTGTTGACGTTGTCGATAATTTCGACTAATCGTTTCAACCCTATTGTAAACAATAGAGATATTTATTGTTACCTCCTAATAATGTTTTCCTTGAATTTGAATTAGCCATAATTATATATAGCTGTTAAAAAGGTCTTCATTCAGAGAATGCAACATCCACAATGGGCAATTAGGCAAAGAAATGTGTGATGCAGCAGGTTCCTTCAGGAATAAAGAACATGTTTAATTTTTCAGGCAAAATGAAGTGGTGCAGTTCTAAAAACATTCTGATAAAATTATTGAAATGAAATTAACCGGTTGCCAGCATTATAAAATAATGTTTTCACTTTGAAACAATTAAAAATAGCTTTGTTCTTTGTGGGTTGTGAGTGACAACAAAGGATACACCTCTTGTATCCTCCGAATTCCCATGAAAGATGGTCACTTTCGAAGGCTGCATTCAAAGTGTTCTACTTGCTTTCCTGAAACGATACAGCCTCAATGACGTATGCGGCCAACAAATGCAACCTTGTTGGCCGCATACGTCATCGAGGCTGTTTCGTTTATTTATAAAAAATTTTATCTATTGTAAATTACTTTTATGTATATGCACTTACATTTATACAATTGCTAACCTTTTTTGCATTCCCAATATAAAAATTATAAAAAAAATTAAACGAGACAGTGTCCGGAGGACGCATCCTTCCAAACGAGACACAGGGAACGAATGTTTCGAAGCGCTCGGAAAACTGCACGCTGAGTATATATAGTTTCATTTTTCGGCCCTTGAGCTGTTTTTAGTCCCTGCTTTTGAAGACATAGATTTAACCACTGGAGTAGTATGTATTGCTTTATAGTGCATTTATGTGCTTTTTGGACCTTCTGAGTTCTGGTCTGGTGAGATATTCTTCTAAAAATCTTAATTTGTGATTTACAGAAGAAGAAAGTCACACACATTCGGGATGGCATGAGGGTGAGTAAATGATGAGAGAATTTTCACTTTTGGGTGAACTATCCCTTTAAGAAAGTAAGTTACTTTAAGTTAACCAGCCTATAAAGTGAAGTTTAACAAAGCAAATGCAGTCAAGGAGAAATGAAAGGTACAATACTTTGATCTGCTCCTGATGTTGAGGGCTCTTCTCCATCATTCTGGGGGAGAAAAGTCCTAAAGAAGAACCTTTGACCTCTCTGGTGGCCACTAGTCCATCTGCGTCTGTTTGCCATTGTCTTCTAAAAACATAAGAAAAATGGTCGTGGTAGATACCTGACTATAAGTCCAAACAAAACCTTTTTCTTCTAATTTTTTTTTAATTTATTTATTTTACATTTTGTATTCATTAATTTGTCTAAGAATAGTTCCGTTTTCCCATAAAAGCTAAAACCTTTTGTTGATCTTATGGATAAATGCATTAAGAACTATTTCAAATACTGATATGTCTATTTTGTAAGTTGCGGCTTTTAAAACAGTGTTCAGAATTAACGTGCAGCGAATGGTTGATAATTAGTAATAATGCTGTCGGAAACGTATGAATGCAAGATAAAATGCTAAGTCTTGATGAAGATGTTTTGCAGCTAAATTAAATACCTCAAGAAATGCTTGTTCATTGACATTGTTATAACGCTTATTATGCTTGTTATAAAGCAAGTTACGCACGCTCTTCACAGCTCCTGTATTTTGTTATTTGAGCGCTAACCAGTTTGACGTTTGAAGTGTCGGTCACTACCTCTCACATCTGCTCGTTGAATAGCGCGAACTGTTTCTAACGCGGTTCTTCGTTGATTTCATGTCTTTGAGTTGTCCAGTAGATCTTCGTTGCCTCTTAGCGTTGTGGAAGAGAGTCGCAGAGACATGCACCAGAGCCAGAACCTCTCTGCCTATTGTCAGCCTATAAGGTTAGCAAAACAAAGCATAACGCAGCGGCACATTGGTGAGGAGGCCAGAGGCCCTTCTTTTTAATGGATGTCTATGAAGGAGATGCTTGATAATGCAGAATAAATTGGTTTTGTTGAGGAAACAGCTCTTCACTTAACGAATTGACCGCCAGTCCACTAATTCTCAAAATGTTTTACACTATACAATCCATTTGGCAAATAACTTTGTATGGAGAGTTTGCTACAATAAAAGAGCCCTTTTATAAGAGAAGACATGGACAGTTTTGCGACAGGAAGTTTTCCGTTTACGGCTCTCCTTCGTATGGTATCCGCAGGGATTTACTGGCGTGACATGCTAGTTGGTCGTTTCGCTCTCTCCTATGGTAAAAAGTAGTGATGGCAGAAACAAACGCTGCGTCCCAATTCGCATAATATCCGTCCTAAATAGTATTCGAAAATAGAATTAGTACGTCCCAAATCGTAGTATGTTGAAATGAGTGTTCCAAAGATACCCGGATGGTCTACTATTTCCGGTCAGAATCCGAAGTGCAGATCGATGCACACTCTAACGGCTAATATTGCCCACAACCCATTGCGTGCGGGAGGGAGGAGCTTTGAGATTATGCAAACATGGCGGCCGGATGCGGCAGCGGAGATGCGCCCTCAGTTTTTAAGTGTAAGAACTTAAACGTTTAGCGCTAATTAAAGTTATATTTTATTGTCTCATAATATTAATGGATTTGTGTTGTGCTAAAAAAGTACCGTGTTTATCTTGTAGGGTCCGACGAAGACACTGAGCGCCTCATTAACTGGCGCATTGCCAACGACGCCCTTTTCACAGGGAAGAGAAACGCGGCTATCAAAGGTTTTGAGTAAGTAGCGGTCATTGACATTTGTATAAATAAATAAATAATAAATAAATAAAAAGGCTCTAGTACAGTATCATGCAAGTGTCCTGTCTTTTTTATGCATTTATTCTTTTGATGTTTCTGTCCTAGATTTATACTTTACTTGATACACTTATGAAAATAAACACCTTTTGCTACACTAACCATAGTTTAACCATGGTAACTTGTTTATTTTAGTAATACTGGGGCTGTACAAATGATAATCAGTCCAACAAAAAAAAAAAATAAACATGGTTACTACACTTTTACTATAGTAAAAACATGGTTCATTTTTATAGGGGTATATGTGTGTAATATACATAAGTATAAAATTAAGTATAAAATACGTTAAACAATTTTTATACTATATACTTTACATATCTTAACTCAGAAAATAAGTAGCTTTCATTGTTACACATTATTGCACATGAACATCAGCACCAGCCGCCTCACTAAAGACCTGCGTCTGGTAGATCTACGACGACGCCCTGCTTCACTCCTCAATTTGGTAGAACACATTGCAAACAAATTGTGGAAAAATAGATGAAGAAAAAAAGGTGGGAATAGTAAAGAAAATACGCATGTGCAATAACAATAGTGATGCCTTGCCTTTGTGATGCACCACTAATTATATTGGACATATAAGAATGAATGGAATGTAGAATGTTTGTTTAACTGTGGCGGTGTGCGTAACTAGGCAACCACGTTCTCTTCCATTGCATGACGTCTTCGTAGTATGTCCCAGAACGTGCATACTCTTTTGCTACACACTCAAAAGTATGTACCTTTTCTTCAAAAAAGAGTACATACTTTTAGGTCGTAGTATAAGTAGGCGAATTGGGACGCAGCCAAAGCTTTCTGAAACTTGGAAATGGCTGCGTGCTAGTTAGGACGCGTCCTTTGAAGGTTGCAGTATACCGAGGCGGGTCCAAGTATCGTTTAAACGAGACGACCTTCATACGTGAAACGGAAACGAAACGTAACATGGTTGCTATGACAGCACGCCACACTTTAACAAGCGCTTCCAATGAGAAGGGAACAAATTCCCTTTTGAAGGGAATGTATGAGGCACATTTTAGGGTAATTATGAAGATGTAAAGAGAAAAGAAAATAGATTTTACATGTGTATTTTAGTTTAATACTTTATTTTACTTATATATTAATATAATTATGCATATTATATACTCTGCACTCATTTACTGAGGTACATCAACTTGGGAATTAACATTCCTTGCATTTGAACATCATATTTATGGGCAAATTTGACATTTCCATTGAAGTGGGTTTGTGAGTGCCCACGAAGAATACACCTCATGCATCCTCCGAATTCCCGTGAAAGAAGGTCGCATTCGAAATGTCCTGCTCGCTTTTCTGAAACGAGACGGCGTCGATGACGTATGCGGTCAACAAATGCGTCCTCCAGAGCGCTGTCTCGTTTCGTTTTTTTTTTTTTTGTCTTTATTTTTCTTATCTTTTACAATTATTTTTAAAAATTTCTTATTATTACAATTATCTATTGTTCAATTGCCTTTTATGTATATGCACTTACATTTATTCAATTGCTAACCTTTTTTGCATTCCCAATAAAAAAATTAAACGAGACCTTCCAAACGAGGCACGTTGAGGACATCATTTCGGTACATACATTCTGCAAAAAAAAAAAAAAATAAAAATATATTTATATATATATATATATATATATATATATATATATATATATATATATATATATATATATATATAGTTTGTTTTCATTTTCGTTCCTTGAAATGTTTTTAGTCCCTCCTTCTGAAGACATAGATTTAACTACTGTAGTATGGATTGCTTTTATGATGCATTTATGTGCTTTTTGGTCCTTCTGAGTTCTGGTCAGCATTCACTTGCATTATATGGACCAAGTGGGAAAACCGCACGCTGGGGATATCTGTTGGTCACAGGCGTGTAAATTCAAGGAGAAGACTTAAGTCAAACGCAGCTACAATGACACACAATGCATTTAAATCCATTTACTACCTTATATGTCATATACTGTATTTTTCATGGTTGTCTACAATATCCTGGAATACACAGATCTGAATATTTGTAGAATATGTAGAACTTCTTTTATAAGTTGTCCTTTTTATGGTTTAAATTTTTTTTTAAAATACCAAACACTTTTTTTTTTTATATATATATATATATATATATATATATATATATATATATATATATATATATATATATATATATATATATATATACACACATACACACACACATATACACACACGTGTGTGTGTGTGGTATTTAGAATTATATATATACTTTGACATATTGTGCAATAAACCTTGAGACTCAAACATGGAGTGCTTTTCGAACATGACAAGCACGTTAACCACAACTTTATGCAGCATTTCTAGCTCTCCAAATTGGGGTGTACTAAATTATATTAAAAAAAAAATTAATGACAAAATAAATGACAAAATCTCTGTCTCTCTTACATTTCTTTCTCACAAATGCAACATTTAGATTTTCTTTCCTTTGGGAACATGTTAGCAGAGTAATTTACGCAGACAACAGGGAATACTGTTTCACATCAACCAGTCTCTTTCTGACTGGCGCACTTTATTTAAACAAACACATGTGCATTCATTCAGTCATTGATTAGGTCACATGACATACACTCTACAATATGATTGCCTGGTTCAAAAGAAAAAAAAAAAAAAAAGTAAACAAATGAAATATAAATGAGAGCACAATATTTATAAATCTCAACACCCCCACTTGCTCTCACATTTCTATTTCATTATTTCCAGTTCATCACTTCAATACAAGTACAAAATTCATACACCAAACATAAATGAGTTAAATTTCATTAACTTGAGCTTTGTTGCTGGTTTTGTTAGCACATCCGCAACCATATCATCAGTTGGACAATATTCCAGATTAATTCTGCCCTCCTTTATCACAGATCTCACAAAATGAAATTTAATGTCCACATGTTTACACCTCTGTCTATACACAGGATTCTTTGCTAAAGCAATGGCACCCTGATTGTCCTCATACACTCTCGATTCATATTTCTGACCATCAATGTTTTCTAACAATTGCTGTAGAAATAAACACTCCTGTATAGTTGCAGCTAAAGCCATATATTCTGCTTCACAAGTCAACAGTGCAACAGTAGGCTGTCTTTTGGTCTTCCATGAGACCAGTGGACCATTTTTGTTTAGGCTAACACAGTAACCTGTAGTACTCCGTCTATCAGTTACATCAGCTGCCCAATTCGCGTCGCTGTATGCATGAATCAAGTTATCATTTTCCCCTTTTTTGTAACACAGTTCTTTGTCTTGTGTCCCTTTTAAATATCTTAAAACATGCTTGACAGTGTTCCACTGTTCTGTGGTTGGTCTAGTAAAATACTGTGACAGTTTGCTCACTACAAAACTTAGGTCTGGTCTTGTGCATGTTGCCAGGTAGATTAAGCTACCTACTACCTCCCTGTATTTTCTAACATCACTCATTTCCTCAGCATCATCAGTGTAGTTTAGTTTCTGTTCACATGGAGTTACTCTGGACTTACAATTTTGCATGTCAAATCTCTCAAGTATTTTCTTAATATACTTATGTTGTGACATTTTAACACAACCAAAATCTTGCTCATAATCAATACCAAGGAAATGTGTTAATTTTCCCAAGTCCTTCATTTTAAATTTTGCATTGAGTGCCTCTTTTACATGATTAAGCACATACACATTGTTGGCTGCAATAATCAAGTCATCAACCCATATGATTATAAAAACTTTCTCAGTTTCTGTAACCTTTGTGTAAACACAATGATCAGCTGGGTTTTGAACAAACTTCATTTCACAAAGATACTCATGCAAGTAGTAAATATAACATACTTTGTGACAAAATGATTGACAGGTGTGATTGATGACTTAATTGCTAACCTTTGACCTTTCCCCCCTCCCCATCCCCACACCACCCCTCATACTTTGTGCCAAAAGTGATTGATGGTCTATGATTGATGACCTGTTTGGTGGTCCCCCTTTGACCTTTCCCCCCCACCTCACCCCACCCCTCCCCACCCCGCCTCACCCCTCCGGCAGTTGTACAGGCTGTGGTATGAATTGGTTGGTCAGCTGTTTTGATGCCCTCCCAGCGCTGTACCCGACCCATCTGTGTATTTAAAAGAGTAGACAAATTATTAATCTTTAATGATGTAAAATGTTAATGGAAACTGAGATGATAAAAACATTGTTATAAGAATTGTGTTCCTCATCCGTTCAATTAAATAATTGACGTAATCATTGAGATGTTTTTTTCAAAAACATGATAAGTAATGCGGGTGGTGTTATTGTATTTATTATTATTATTGTAGGGGGTAAAAAAGTGTCTATTACATTTAAAATGTCTCTTTTAATGGTTGCAATGCTTTGTGCTAAAACTTGGTTGAAGATTTTAATTTTTAACAAAAGTGATGAAAATGTGTTTCTAAAACAGTGGATATTAGTTGAATAAAAACTCATTCAGACACAAAGTGATGAAAAATGTGTTTCTAAAACAGTGGATATTGACTGAAGCAAACCCATTCAGATGCAAACTAAGACTTTCTTTATTTTTAAACAAAGTGTATCATATTCTCATATGGTCTAGTCTTCCCGGTATGGGAATCTGTTACGTGTTCGCACCTGGTTAGTTGGGATATGCGAAAACAATTGCATTTTCACTGACTCTGTAAGCGTACAATGACAATAACGTTGATATAATAAAAACTTTTATATAAACATGTTATTTTCAAAAACATGATAAGTAATGCGGGTGGTGTTATTGTATTTATTATTATTATTGTAGGGGGTAAAAAAGTGTCTATTACATTTAAAATGTGTTTAAACGGTGTCTCTTTTAATGGTTGCAATGCTTGGTGCTAAAACTTGGTTGAAGATTTTAATTTTTAACAAAAGTGGTTAAAATGTGTTTCTAAAACATTGGATATTAGTTGAATCAAAACTCATTCAGACACAAAGTGATGAAAATATGTATCTAAAACAGTGAATACTGGTATTCAGATGCAAAACTAAGACTTTCTTTATTTTTAAAACAAAGTGTATCATATTCTCATATGGTCTAGTCTTCCCGGTATGGGAATCTGTTACGTGTTCGCCCTGGTTAGTTGGGATATGCGAAAACATTTGCATTTCACTGACTCTGTAAGCGTACAATGACAATAACATTGATATGATAAAAACTTTTATATAAACATGTTTAACAGTTAATTTCAACAAACACCATTTCATTGAAATAGTAAAATGCATCTTTAAAGAAAGAATCTTACATCTCTCGCTCAAAGTCCTTTCACGAGCTCATCCAAATGAAAATGAAGTCACAGACGAGATCCCCATGCTGCGGCTGGGCGCGGTGTAAGATTTCATTCACAGGAGTTAACGTGTGTGTGTGTGTGTGTGTGTGTGTGTGTGTGTGTGTCAAGAGCCCTTGTGTAAGAATTCATTCACAAGAGTTAACAGGTGTGCGTGCATGTGTGTGTGTGTAAACAGTGTCTTGAGGGTTTATTTTTATTTACTATCCTGTATGCATTGGAGCGTCAAGGTGGGTGGTCAACGGTAAATATTGACATTCTATCATCTCACAGGCGTAAGTTAATGATATCCCTATAGGCGTGAGAGTCAAAGCATCATTGTATCAACGAGAAAAGTGCTGAGAGGCCAGAAGTATACCAATATCAAATATACCCATGCTGCATTAAGAGTTTTTAACTAATCATATCAATATTGTAATTTAACAGGTTCGTTTCATCACACGCAGTCACCTGCTAAAAATAAAACTAATACATTCAATAATATTATAATTAAACAGCTACAACCCATATGTTATTTTAATTATGTAAGTGGTTAAACAGTTATTAGGTAGCCTAAGTTATACTCTTAACGGCATTTATTTCATCCATGTGTGTGTTTCTTCAAGCGCATTCGTCAACTAAAAATAAATAAAAACAGAAACTTTCACGAATATTTACGATCAGATAAAGCTGTTAAGGACGTGTGTGTGTGTGTGTGTGTGTGTGTGTGTGCGTCAAGAGCCCTTGTGTAAGATTTCATTCACAGGAGTTAACGTGTGTGCGTGCATGTGTGTGTGTGTGTGTGTGTAAACAGAGTGTCTTGAGGGTTTTATTTTTTATTTACTATCCTGTATGCATTGGAGCGTCAAGGTGGGTGGTCAACGGTCAGCATTGACCATTCTATCATCTCACAGGAGGTATAGGCGTTTTCGGACAATGGATGTATATTCAACCAAGTGTCCGAAAGGTGTAAGATAAAGGTGTTATTTCGCATCAGTATTTCTTCACGCTCATTCGTCAACTAAAAATAAATAAAAAGAGAGACTACCCCATAGTAGCGCCGCCCCAGTTTTCCTGCTGTGTTTGCGGTCATGTAAGATAAGCCATTCTGGGGTTTGTGTACGAAGCGAGAGCATCTGTGTAACACATAGCATTATTCTTTAAAATGGCTTTTATTTTCAGAAGTATGTGATGCATGTACGATGATTTTAAATATTTGTACTTTACAGGTAAACTTGCATTTTGGTAAATTGATGTTTAAACATTTTTCTACGTAATTCAGGACCGATAGATGAACATGAAATTTGAACACCATCGATCAACTGTGTAAGTCACGTAAAGATTTTAATGTAATTATTTATATATATTAGACGTGTTTAAATATTATGTGACTATATTCTTTTATTTTCAGCGACTGAACCGTTAATTAATAATCCAACGGGTGAGAACAATACAGGAATCCGATCGGCGCTGCAAGGTATACACAATTTTGAGTTAGCTTGATCATGCAATATTGATTATAAATAAAAAAAAAAAAAAAAAAAAAAAAAAAAATGTATTTTCTGGTTGCAGATATTTCAAACTTTGACGCGGCTACGCTTGTCACACAATCCGGATTCACCACTGCTGAACCAAAGGCCCAACGGTCGCTCCGTACACCATACAGCAAGAATAATATCCCGAGGAATCAACGTAAACCCCGCTTACATATTGCATCTCCAGCTGGAAATGGTACAAGAGGGGATTTTGGTAAAAAACAGACTTCGGTGTTAAACGAGTCAGTTGGTGAGTGGGGTTTCACGCTAACATTATTTAAAATAAATAAATGACAAATCCTCGCTAACACACATATTCTGTACACATTTTTATATAGATCTGTACACTACCAGTTTGCAGACTGAGGACCCCGCATTGATATTCGATGATACATTTTTCATGAGACGCTGGGAGGCCGGTAGTTTCAGCAACGAATTTGTTCCAGACAACACGGATAACGCAGTCTCATCTCCCGTGATACCGGCGGTGCCGGATGAATCTCTGTTGGTTAACGCTACAGGGGATTTGCTTTCGGCGAATAACACAATCTTGGATGGCACGGACGGTGATACGACCCGTCAGGAGTTTGTGGAAGAGTCGGCGGTGATTGCTGGAGAATCTATCCGCTCAAATCAGCAGAACTTTCATCATGATTTGTTGATTGAACTGTGTGAACGGATTCGAAGGGGTGATGAGAGATTGGATATCATTTCAGATAAAGTGAATATCATTTCAGATAATGTCAAACGCCTTTGTGACTGTTTTCATATGGTTATGACGAACTCAGAAGAGCAAGGAACTCTTACAAGGATTACGCTTGATCGTGTTGGAGCAAAGAGATATTAGAGATATTAAATAAATGTGATCGTGTTCTTCAGAATTCCTACAGAGAAAACCAACTAATGGTAACTGCATTATCCAATATTAATAACGCTGTCAATGCTGGTAGATGATAACTGATTTATGTTAAAATGTGTTGTTTTGGGTTATCTAGTTGATTTGTGATTGTTTTTTCATAGTGTTTTGTGTAGTTGATGTATAATTAGTGGAGAATAAATCTAAATTGAAAAAGATTTTCAAATATGGCTAGTGAAAAAAAAAGATTACGTTCAAACGATGATTTGCAAGATTGTCAACCAGACTTTGAACAAACCCCTTCAGCAAGAACTAGATATGATCATTTGTCAAATATTGAACGGTTACAAAATATTATAGATGATCAGTTGGAATGTTTAGGACCTGCCTATTTGGATTTAAATGGTAGATTAGAGGCTATTATTCAAACACAGAGAGAGCATATAATTGCTTCCAATAACAACAAAGACAGTGAAAGGTTAAATATTTCGTTAGAGCCATCATCACACAGATCCGCAAGGGGTGAACTAAACGATACAGAGACGCAAACATCAGAGCCGCCATACTCTAATTTATGCAAAATATTAGAAGATATGATTAAAAATCATGAAGAAATGGCCTCAACACCTAGTCTGTGTGAAAGATTAGAAGCGCTGATAAAAATGCAAGAGGCTGGTAATAACGGGGTTGATAATGAGGCTGCTAATAATGAGGATAATTTGTTTGTCGATGCAGTACAGATTGGTGGTGTAAGCAATATTTCATCAGACACGAATGACCCCCATGTGAGTTTAAGTCAGAACGATATTGATGAATTGGCTAGAAACGGTGGAGTTTTAAACGAATTCACGATTGTGTCAAGACCGCGTTTCAATGGTATAGAGATACACAGAACTCTAAATTTAAGGGAAATAACATCTACAGACCTTGCTGCATACAGTACATCTGTGCATAATGCATTGTCTGAGATGGTGTCATTCTCCAGACAGATGGCAAATGAATCTGGTATTATTAATATATCTCTTAGAGGTCCCAGTCTGAAATCTGATGTAAATTGTGTATTATCACCTAGTAATGGCTACGATGAAAACATTTTTGTTGAACAATTTGAAAAGATCATGCAGAGCAATGCGAAAGTGATGGCTGACGACAGTTTGCAGTTACATGCGTCCATAGCCAGAAGTAAGAACGGTGGCGCTCGTCGAAAAGCTGGTTGATATAACACATGATGAAGTAGTTAGAAGAAAACGAATGCATTTATTTTCCCCCGCCAATACAACAAACAATCGTGCTTTTCAATATGCCTCGCATATTTTCTCGACACACAGATTTCGCATGACACCCGACACATACCAGCATACACAGACAACATCGTGAGGAATAAAAAGAACTTCACCTTGCAAAACAAGTCAGTTGTTAAAAAGTTTCAAGTGGTGTATAATAAAAGACAGCTATTCCCTGATTATACAACACTACCATATGTCTACTAATAATTTTTTGAACCACCGCAGTGTGCGGGAGGTTGATGGTTTTGATTTTAGACTTCAACATCCTTTTTCATGTGTGATAAGCGGACCTTCAAATTCTGGAAAGTCTTATTTTGTAAAAATGTTGTTGGAAAATGCTGTAAATATGATTTCTAAAAAGATTGAAAACATTGTGTACATTTATGATTGTTGGCAACCGCTGTATGATGAACTGTATAAAATGTATAACATTAAATTTGTGGAAGGAATACCGCAATCTCTGAATGATGATGATTTATTACCTGTCAATAAAACTAATCTGTTGATAATTGACGACATGATGAAGGAGGCCAGTGGAAACTCTGAAGTGGAAAAACTGTTCACTCAATATGTTCACCATAGAAACCTCAGCGCTATTTATATTGTGCAGAATTTATTTTTCCAAGGTAAATCCAGCAGAACCATCAGCTTGAATACAAATTATTTAATATTGTTTAAGAATCCTCGTGATAACAATCAGATTAATGTGTTGGGAAAACAAATGTACCCCGGAAATACAAAATATTTTATGGAATGCTATCAAGATGCTACCAACCAGCCTTTTGGATACCTCATGATAGACTATAAAGCAAAAACCCCTGAACATTTTCGTCTCAGAACGGGGTTACTTTCAACCCAACCAGCAGTTTACATTCAAAAAAGAAAGCAGTGATTTTGGTGAAATGTCTACTAGATTGTCTAGAAACCTCCCCCTGTTAAAAATGCTATTTAAAGCGACCCCGATGCAAAGACGTCTTATTATGCAATCAGCATCTGACGATCTCATTTTAACATTGTGTGAGGTTTCTAGACAATCTAGTAGACATTTCACCAAAATCACTGCTTTCTTTTTTGAATGTAAACTGCTGGTTGGGTTGAAAGTAACCCCGTTCTGAGACGAAAATGTTCAGGGGTTTTTGCTTTATAGTCTATCATGAGGTATCCAAAAGGCTGGTTGGTAGCATCTTGATAGCATTCCATAAAATATTTTGTATTTCCGGGGTACATTTGTTTTCCCAACACATTAATCTGATTGTTATCACGAGGATTCTTAAACAATATTAAATAATTTGTATTCAAGCTGATGGTTCTGCTGGATTTACCTTGGAAAAATAAATTCTGCACAATATAAATAGCGCTGAGGTTTCTATGGTGAACATATTGAGTGAACAGTTTTTCCACTTCAGAGTTTCCACTGGCCTCCTTCATCATGTCGTCAATTATCAACAGATTAGTTTTATTGACAGGTAATAAATCATCATCATTCAGAGATTGCGGTATTCCTTCCACAAATTTAATGTTATACATTTTATACAGTTCATCATACAGCGGTTGCCAACAATCATAAATGTACACAATGTTTTCAATCTTTTTAGAAATCATATTTACAGCATTTTCCAACAACATTTTTACAAAATAAGACTTTCCAGAATTTGAAGGTCCGCTTATCACACATGAAAAAGGATGTTGAAGTCTAAAATCAAAACCATCAACCTCCCGCACACTGCGGTGGTTCAAAAAATTATTAGTAGACATATGGTAGTGTTGTATAATCAGGGAATAGCTGTCTTTTATTATACACCACTTGAAACTTTTTAACAACTGACTTGTTTTGCAAGGTGAAGTTCTTTTTATTCCTCACGATGTTGTCTGTGTATGCTGGTATGTGTCGGGTGTCATGCGAAATCTGTGTGTCGAGAAAATATGCGAGGCATATTGAAAAGCACGATTGTTTGTTGTATTGGCGGGGGAAAATAAATGCATTCGTTTTCTTCTAACTACTTCATCATGTGTTATATCAACCAGCTTTTCGACGAGCGCCACCGTTCTTACTTCTGGCTATGGACGCATGTAACTGCAAACTGTCGTCAGCCATCACTTTCGCATTGCTCTGCATGATCTTTTCAAATTGTTCAACAAAAATGTTTTCATCGTAGCCATTACTAGGTGATAATACACAATTTACATCAGATTTCAGACTGGGACCTCTAAGAGATATATTAATAATACCAGATTCATTTGCCATCTGTCTGGAGAATGACACCATCTCAGACAATGCATTATGCACAGATGTACTGTATGCAGCAAGGTCTGTAGATGTTATTTCCCTTAAATTTAGAGTTCTGTGTATCTCTATACCATTGAAACGCGGTCTTGACACAATCGTGAATTCGTTTAAAACTCCACCGTTTCTAGCCAATTCATCAATATCGTTCTGACTTAAACTCACATGGGGGTCATTCGTGTCTGATGAAATATTGCTTACACCACCAATCTGTACTGCATCGACAAACAAATTATCCTCATTATTAGCAGCCTCATTATCAACCCCGTTATTACCAGCCTCTTGCATTTTTATCAGCGCTTCTAATCTTTCACACAGACTAGGTGTTGAGGCCATTTCTTCATGATTTTTAATCATATCTTCTAATATTTTGCATAAATTAGAGTATGGCGGCTCTGATGTTTGCGTCTCTGTATCGTTTAGTTCACCCCTTGCGGATCTGTGTGATGATGGCTCTAACGAAATATTTAACCTTTCACTGTCTTTGTTGTTATTGGAAGCAATTATATGCTCTCTCTGTGTTTGAATAATAGCCTCTAATCTACCATTTAAATCCAAATAGGCAGGTCCTAAACATTCCAACTGATCATCTATAATATTTTGTAACCGTTCAATATTTGACAAATGATCATATCTAGTTCTTGCTGAAGGGGTTTGTTCAAAGTCTGGTTGACAATCTTGCAAATCATCGTTTGAACGTAATCTTTTTTTTTCACTAGCCATATTTGAAAATCTTTTTCAATTTAGATTTATTCTCCACTAATTATACATCAACTACACAAAACACTATGAAAAAACAATCACAAATCAACTAGATAACCCAAAACAACACATTTTAACATAAATCAGTTATCATCTACCAGCATTGACAGCGTTATTAATATTGGATAATGCAGTTACCATTAGTTGGTTTTCTCTGTAGGAATTCTGAAGAACACGATCACATTTATTTAATATCTCTAATATCTCTTTGCTCCAACACGATCAAGCGTAATCCTTGTAAGAGTTCCTTGCTCTTCTGAGTTCGTCATAACCATATGAAAACAGTCACAAAGGCGTTTGACATTATCTGAAATGATATTCACTTTATCTGAAATGATATCCAATCTCTCATCACCCCTTCGAATCCGTTCACACAGTTCAATCAACAAATCATGATGAAAGTTCTGCTGATTTGAGCGGATAGATTCTCCAGCAATCACCGCCGACTCTTCCACAAACTCCTGACGGGTCGTATCACCGTCCGTGCCATCCAAGATTGTGTTATTCGCCGAAAGCAAATCCCCTGTAGCGTTAACCAACAGAGATTCATCCGGCACCGCCGGTATCACGGGAGATGAGACTGCGTTATCCGTGTTGTCTGGAACAAATTCGTTGCTGAAACTACCGGCCTCCCAGCGTCTCATGAAAAATGTATCATCGAATATCAATGCGGGGTCCTCAGTCTGCAAACTGGTAGTGTACAGATCTATATAAAAATGTGTACAGAATATGTGTGTTAGCGAGGATTTGTCATTTATTTATTTTAAATAATGTTAGCGTGAAACCCCACTCACCAACTGACTCGTTTAACACCGAAGTCTGTTTTTTACCAAAATCCCCTCTTGTACCATTTCCAGCTGGAGATGCAATATGTAAGCGGGGTTTACGTTGATTCCTCGGGATATTATTCTTGCTGTATGGTGTACGGAGCGACCGTTGGGCCTTTGGTTCAGCAGTGGTGAATCCGGATTGTGTGACAAGCGTAGCCGCGTCAAAGTTTGAAATATCTGCAACCAGAAAATACATTTTTTTTTTTTTTTTTTTTTTTTTTTTTTATTTATAATCAATATTGCATGATCAAGCTAACTCAAAATTGTGTATACCTTGCAGCGCCGATCGGATTCCTGTATTGTTCTCACCCGTTGGATTATTAATTAACGGTTCAGTCGCTGAAAATAAAAGAATATAGTCACATAATATTTAAACACGTCTAATATATATAAATAATTACATTAAAATCTTTACGTGACTTACACAGTTGATCGATGGTGTTCAAATTTCATGTTCATCTATCGGTCCTGAATTACGTAGAAAAATGTTTAAACATCAATTTACCAAAATGCAAGTTTACCTGTAAAGTACAAATATTTAAAATCATCGTACATGCATCACATACTTCTGAAAATAAAAGCCATTTTAAAGAATAATGCTATGTGTTACACAGATGCTCTCGCTTCGTACACAAACCCCAGAATGGCTTATCTTACATGACCGCAAACACAGCAGGAAAACTGGGGCGGCGCTACTATGGGGTAGTCTCTCTTTTTATTTATTTTTAGTTGACGAATGAGCGTGAAGAAATACTGATGCGAAATAACACCTTTATCTTACACCTTTCGGACACTTGGTTGAATATACATCCATTGTCCGAAAACGCCTATACCTCCTGTGAGATGATAGAATGGTCAATGCTGACCGTTGACCACCCACCTTGACGCTCCAATGCATACAGGATAGTAAATAAAAAATAAAACCCTCAAGACACTCTGTTTACACACACACACACACACATGCACGCACACACGTTAACTCCTGTGAATGAAATCTTACACAAGGGCTCTTGACGCACACACACACACACACACACACACACACACACACACGTCCTTAACAGCTTTATCTGATCGTAAATATTCGTGAAAGTTTCTGTTTTTATTTATTTTTAGTTGACGAATGCGCTTGAAGAAACACACACATGGATGAAATAAATGCCGTTAAGAGTATAACTTAGGCTACCTAATAACTGTTTAACCACTTACATAATTAAAATAACATATGGGTTGTAGCTGTTTAATTATAATATTATTGAATGTATTAGTTTTATTTTTAGCAGGTGACTGCGTGTGATGAAACGAACCTGTTAAATTACAATATTGATATGATTAGTTAAAAACTCTTAATGCAGCATGGGTATATTTGATATTGGTATACTTCTGGCCTCTCAGCACTTTTCTCGTTGATACAATGATGCTTTGACTCTCACGCCTATAGGGATATCATTAACTTACGCCTGTGAGATGATAGAATGTCAATATTTACCGTTGACCACCCACCTTGACGCTCCAATGCATACAGGATAGTAAATAAA
The DNA here is from genome assembly GCA_032164185.1 of Moxostoma hubbsi. NCBI lineage: Eukaryota > Metazoa > Chordata > Actinopteri > Cypriniformes > Catostomidae > Moxostoma > Moxostoma hubbsi. Next base: position 19,921,158 of record JAVLUX010000039.1, read on the forward strand.
AATAAACCCTCAAGACACTCTGTTTACACACACACACATGCACGCACACCTGTTAACTCTTGTGAATGAATTCTTACACAAGGGCTCTTGACACACACACACACACACACACACACACACACACACACACACACGTTAACTCCTGTGAATGAAATCTTACACCGCGCCCAGCCGCAGCATGGGGATCTCGTCTGTGACTTCATTTTCATTTGGATGAGCTCGTGAAAGGACTTTGAGCGAGAGATGTAAGATTCTTTCTTTAAAGATGCATTTTACTATTTCAATGAAATGGTGTTTGTTGAAATTAACTGTTAAACATGTTTATATAAAAGTTTTTATCATATCAATGTTATTGTCATTGTACGCTTACAGAGTCAGTGAAATGCAAATGTTTTCGCATATCCCAACTAACCAGGGCGAACACGTAACAGATTCCCATACCGGGAAGACTAGACCATATGAGAATATGATACACTTTGTTTTAAAAATAAAGAAAGTCTTAGTTTTGCATCTGAATACCAGTATTCACTGTTTTAGATACATATTTTCATCACTTTGTGTCTGAATGAGTTTTGATTCAACTAATATCCAATGTTTTAGAAACACATTTTAACCACTTTTGTTAAAAATTAAAATCTTCAACCAAGTTTTAGCACCAAGCATTGCAACCATTAAAAGAGACACCGTTTAAACACATTTTAAATGTAATAGACACTTTTTTACCCCCTACAATAATAATAATAAATACAATAACACCACCCGCATTACTTATCATGTTTTTGAAAATAACATGTTTATATAAAAGTTTTTATTATATCAACGTTATTGTCATTGTACGCTTACAGAGTCAGTGAAAATGCAATTGTTTTCGCATATCCCAACTAACCAGGTGCGAACACGTAACAGATTCCCATACCGGGAAGACTAGACCATATGAGAATATGATACACTTTGTTTAAAAATAAAGAAAGTCTTAGTTTGCATCTGAATGGGTTTGCTTCAGTCAATATCCACTGTTTTAGAAACACATTTTTCATCACTTTGTGTCTGAATGAGTTTTTATTCAACTAATATCCACTGTTTTAGAAACACATTTTCATCACTTTTGTTAAAAATTAAAATCTTCAACCAAGTTTTAGCACCAAGCATTGCAACCATTAAAAGAGACATTTTACCAGAGACCACTTTTTTACCCCCTACAATAATAATAATAAATACAATAACACCACCCGCATTACTTATCATGTTTTTGAAAAAACATCTCAATGATTACGTCAATTATTTAATTGAACGGATGAGGAACACAATTCTTATAACAATATTTTTATCATCTCAGTTTCCATTAACATTTTACATCATTAAAGATTAATAATTTGTCTACTCTTTTAAATACACAGATGGGTCGGGTACAGCGCTGGGAGGGCATCAAAACAGCTGACCAACCAATTCATACCACAGCCTGTACAACTGCCGGAGGGGTGAGGCGGGGTGGGGAGGGGTGGGGTGAGGTGGGGGGGAAAGGTCAAAGGGGGACCACCAAACAGGTCATCAATCATAGACCATCAATCACTTTTGGCACAAAGTATGAGGGGTGGTGTGGGGATGGGGAGGGGGGAAAGGTCAAAGGTTAGCAATTAAGTCATCAATCACACCTGTCAATCATTTTGTCACAAAGTATGTTATATTTACTACTCATGCAACATTTGGTTCCAGTTCCTACCCCGACTGTTTAAGTCCATACAGTGATTTTTTTCAATTTATACACCAGTTTTGTATTACCTTGAGATTTTATCTCGTAACCCTCTGGCTGTTTCATATAAATGTCACACTCTATTGGCGCATGTAAATATGCAGTGGTCACATCCATTTGATGAACAATCAAATTTTCCTGTACTGCCTTCTGTATCAACACTCTGATGCTTGTCATACTGGCAGTTGGAGAAAAAGTCTCATCATAGTTCACACCGCTCTCTTGACTGTAACCTTTGGCAACATATCGTGCTTTGTATTTGTCTGTTCCATCACTATTTTTCTTAATAGCGTAGACCCATTTACCCCCCACTAATTCTTTACCTTCAGGTAGAATGGTCAGGGTAAAAGTTACACTTTCCTTTAATGACTTCATCTCTTCACTCATAGCCTTAACCCATTCATCTGCATTCACTGATGTTACTGCTTCTTTGTATGTCTGGGGTACATTACATACAAGTCTGTAACAATAATCAATGTCAGCTTCGTCACCATCAAAACCACAAACATAATCACTTAAATAACCTGGCCTTTTCCTCTCTCTGGCAGGATTTCTCCCTTTTTCAGGTTTATGATCTATTTGTGTTTGGTTTTCGCACATTTCTGGCTCTTTTACCATGACCGGTTCCTGAGAGTTCTGCCGATTAATTTCAGGACCTCCTTTTTTCGATTCTTTAAGATTATTCCTAACCCTAAAATGGTCAAAATCATCATCAATCGGGATCTCGTCCGCCTCGACACTTATTCTGGGTAAAAACTCAACTAGTCTGCGCTTCTGTATTTTCCCGCTATCAGGATAGTAGATCATGTATGCTGGACTATTCTTGTCATATCCCACAAAAATGCCCTTCTCACATCTCGAGTTCAGCTTACTTTTCTCATGTTGATAAGCGTAACACGAAATACCAAACTTCTGCATTCTAGAAATGTTCGGTTGTCTGCTTGTTAACATGAAGTAAGCTGTCTGTTTAGTTCGGTTATTAAAACATCTGTTTCTCACTACAGCAGCAGTCTGGACTGCATAGGTCCACAATGTTTTTGGTAACCCACTTTCTATTAACATGCATCTAGCCATGTCAAATAAGGTTCTCCAGTTTCGTTCCGCAGTGCCGTTTTGGTGTGGAGAGTATGGTGCAGAGGTCTCATGTCTAATACTATTTCTACTCAATAATGCCTGGTACTCCTTTCCTGTGAACTCTGTCCCATTATCAGATCTGATGCATTTAACTCTCCCATATGGAGCCATATCAGCAAGGAATTTCTCTGTGGCGGTTGTTGTGTCACTCTTGTTTCTCAAAAAATATACAAAAATAGCACTAGAATAATCATCTGTGAAAGATAATGCATATTTATGTCCGTCTTTGGACATTGGGTCTATAGGTCCTGCTAGATCAGTGTGTACCATTTCTAGAGCTGCTTTGGCTCTCGCATCAGGCTCTCGATTTCTAGTCTCAATAAACTTGCCTTGTATGCAAATCTCACACGGTGGGGTAAGTTTGTCTGCTCTATTCTCAATTTGCATACCGTCCACAACATTCTCGAGCTTAATTACATCCCCATAGTTGCAATGACCTAATATCTCATGCCATGTCTGCAAGTCATAACATTTTCTACATTGGTCATTACACTCGTTGTCTATTGTGTGCAAATAGTACAGTTTATTGTGCACGTGTATGGGGAATTCAGTACCGTCTTTATGCTCCAGAACGTTCTTCCCTTCTCTGAAGATCACGGTTGCTCCGTTAGAGGTGGCTGCCTTCACAGAGAAGATGTCCTGTGGATATGTTGGGATGTACAGCGCGTTCCTTAGCGTTGTTTTGAAACGTCGTCCAGTGCTGTCCACTAAACATACTGCTGCGTCTCCTCTGCTTTTAGCGACTCCGTTGCACCTCGTGCCGTCAGCCAACTCCACACAGTGTGTGTCGGCTTGGAAACTGCTGTCAAACCACCGGAACTTTGCGATGTCTGTGATGATGTGTGAAGTTGCACCTGCATCCACCATTAGGCCTCTTCTCTCATTCTCATGCCTCCACATCTCAGCGTCGCTTGCCCGAAAAACATATTCCTTGTCACCCGGCTCCTCCTTTTCTTGCGTTATCCCGCGGTTTTCTCCGTCTGCAGGTTGCATCGCGGTGAGTGGTATTTTTACATTGACTGCACCACTGTTTACGCCGGCATGTGTTCGCTTTATGGCCTTTTGTGCCACACCTGTAACAGATAATGTCAGCACTTGCAGCCGCACAGTCACCAAAAGTGACTTTCGTTCCAAGCTGTGCTCTTGCTTTCATTACGTTGTCCCCGGTAGCAGTTGTCCGCATATTTTCGATATCCTCATAACTTCGAAGTCTTGTTTTAAATTCGGCAAAAGTCATTTTAACATCACTCTGAGTAACATGGATAGTAAATGGCTTAAATATCTCTGGAAGTCCTTTCAAAACCATTGCTGTCAAGAGTTCGTCACTCAGATTCTCACCTGCATTTCTCAAAGCAGTGATTGTAGTCTCAGCTCTGATGACATATTCCGTAACACTCTCACTTGGCAATTTTTGCAGTGAAGTTAGCTCTGTATACAAGCTTATTACCCGGGGCTTTCCTTTGCCAGCATAATATCCACGTAAAATCTCCAGCGCCGCACGTCCGTCATCTGCTGCTTCTCTCATGACCAGCGAAAGGCTTTTGTCATCCAGGAACTGTATCAGCTCAGCATAGGCTTCGGCGTTTTTCGTCTCATCTTCCTCATCCGCGACAGAAGGTTCATTTAAAATAGTCTCTTTTAGTCCTTGCAAACAAAGGTGACCCACAAATTTCGTCTCCCATAGCTCATAATTCTTCTCATCTCCGTCGAAGACAAGCCTTGACCAGCGGCTTGTCGATACCGCTGCTTTTGTCTTTCTGCTCATATTTGTAGCCCCTTGTCTTTTCTCTCACAAACTTAAACTCGGGTACACGCGTTTTCGTTGCGACTTTTACCCAGCGACTTAACACCCGTATCCTGGGCCCATAACCTGTTAGCAGAGTAATTTACGCAGACAACAGGGAATACTGTTTCACATCAACCAGTCTCTTTCTGACTGGCGCACTTTATTTAAACAAACACATGTGCATTCATTCAGTCATTGATTAGGTCACATGACATACACTCTACAATATGATTGCCTGGTTCAAAAGAAAAAGAAAAAAAAAGTAAACAAATGAAATATAAATGAGAGCACAATATTTATAAATCTCAACAGAACACAACGCAATGTGATCAACAGAAAAATTTAAATTACTGAATTGCATTCAAATCAGCAACTCTTCTTTGAATCTGTATGATTTTACACACACAAGTTATTGCTGAATTGACTCGAGATCAGGTACAGCCTGCATTTAATACCGATTCAGAGTTTCACTGTGGGATCAATGCCCCCTAGTGTAACCGCGAAACATTTCGAAACTGTTTCGAAACAGTATGACATAACGAAGCCTCGTTTGCTGAAATCACGTGACTTGCCATGTTTGATACGCGGTCCGAAGTATTGTTTTAAAACAAATGATTTGTAAAGGTTTCGAAGCTTTACCAAGCAGTGTTTCGAAAGCTGCCATCACTAGTAAAAACACGAAGCTTGTTATCTCAGAATAGAAGATATCTGGTAGCTCTGAACCAAGCGTGCCGCACAAGCCCTCAAAAGTGAAGCCAAAACGTCTCGATCGCCCCCCAGAGGCCGGTCCTAGTATAGGTCATAAACCCCGCCTCCCCATGTTATTCAACGGGACGTGAGACCAACTAAACAATTAAATTACACTTCACATATCTTTTTTCCAAAGACAGTTTCTGTCATTTACTGTAGTTTTTATCACGCTGATGTAATTTCAAGTGTTTGTTTTTAAAATAAGTTTGTTTTAGTTAGTTATTTGATGCTATAAAAACGGTGCTGTTACGTCATGATTGACAGCTGTGATTGACAGGTTCTCTGAGCGAAGTAGTCACTGAAGCACCAACGGACTTTTTTTCGGGATATTCGGAGGATTGAGGAGATTGGAGCTTTAAATTACATATCTAAATTTCTATAATTAATTATTTCACACCGACATAATGGGTTGTTCTGCAGTAGAATGTGCTAACCGATCTGGCAGGGGCGTGTGCTTGCGATTGATTCTGCGAGAGTGAGGGCGGGGCCTTGTTTTCGCGGCTTTACTTCCTGCTCACTACTGCGCATGACTGGTCCCGAAAACGCAAGTGCGCAGACTCAAGTTCCAAGATGTCAGCGCCATATCGGGACACTGGCGGCTTCAGTTCTCTCCGATGGAAAAGAGCGAAGGGGCGTCGTCCATCTTTTTTTACAGTCTATGCTCTGAACCCAGTAACCCTTTTGTTTGTCATCTTGGACTTACAGTGCCACCTAGTGGTGTGGATGCAGCATCATTTAAAAAAAAATAGTTTTCAGGTAGTAATTTTATTGTAGAAACTTCACAGTCAGCCACGATTACAATTAGTCTAATAACAGGGCAGTTACAGAGATTAAGCAAGTAGTATTCAACTGGTCATGTGATTCTAAAATGGCAGCCCCCATGAGGGGACCCTCCCCATGTAGAATAAAACAGCTTTTATAAGGTTACTGATATGAATGGAATCTTGAAGTGCTCATGAATGTATTCATAGGTTTCCAAATTACTATTAATTTATTTGAGAAACCTTTTTAATAAGGAAAAAATACTGACTGCACCTTTCAATTTACATCAACGAATAACACAAAAAGTTGACCTAGGGATGCAAATCAACCTATAGTTCTGTTAGATCTATGCATACTAAAATGTCTTTATGCTTGTCATTTCACAAAAAAGTTAAAAAAAAAGTTAAAAAAAAAAAAAAAACTTGTATACCTATGATATTTTATTTTGCCAATTAATTTAGTGGCAGAGTGGTCTTATTAAAACATTTCATTATTTTTTTATTCGGTTTTTTTTTTCTCCATTTGGTATTTTTCAAATGCCTTTTATGTAGACCTCTAGATTTTATTGTTGTTGTCCTAGACATAGACTTTTAATCTTAGCATATGAAAATCCATAACAAAATATTACTGAAAGTTAAGCATTTGAGCAAATTATCAATTTTGAAATTAAGTCATTTTACACCAGTTAAATGTTATTTCTATCACAGAATGTTATAGAATTATGCAGTTGGTTTAGGAAAAATGCATTTTGTCAGTCCCACACAAATTTGAAATTCACATCTTTCATTTTGTCTTTATAAACAGCATTAAATCGCTGCTCTTGTGCCTCAGTGAAAAGATTCTTCCAATCACCAACCACTCCTAAAAAATAAAAAAAATATATACAAAACATAAAATTAAACTGCAACTTGAGTAACATGAAACTCTTGCATACAGCCAAATAACTTTTCAGTGAAACAATCCTCTAAGTTGTTGGACGGGTTTTACGCTGCATTTTTTACCTTTCCTCAGAAATTCAGACTTCTTTTGGTCCATGTACTCCACTGGAACGAGAGAGTAATTAGACATCTTGTTTTGCTTCATGTTCTTAAAAACACAGTGGTCAGCTATCTTTTCGGTTACTTCAGGGCTCAGAGATTTTCCTAGAAACTGGGCCATTTTCTCCACAGATCCTTTCAAATCCTGTCACAAATTTGAACGATCTCATGTTAGAAAGCAGGAAGTATTCACATCCAGTTTTCTCTGTTGCAGTGACAGATGTTAAAAGCAAGCTGAGAAACTAGACCTGCAAAGTGTCTGTGGTCTATTTCTTAATGTGCGAAGAAGCTACTTACAGATATCATATCCTCATAGAAAATGAAGAGCGTGTGTTCTTTATCTTGAACATTTAACCATCCTTTCACATGATCAAACCAGGAACCAAACATGACTGTGGAAAATGGAATGGAAAATTGTTTCTCAAAATGAAGTGCTGACATGATCATGACAAGATAATTGAAATAGTACAAATGTAATTATTTCATCACAAGGGAAAGAGGATTAAGATTATATAAATATATTCCTATTTATATAAATGTATACCCATTATATACAGTAGATAGAAATATGGTGCTATACATTAAATAGGATAAATATAGTTAAAGTTGAACAACTGGCACACTTTAATCAAATCACTGTGTATATTCTAGTGTAAAACAAAAACATTCATCATTAAAAGTTCATCCTAAATGAGGATAGAATGACACTGATGTAGTCATTTGGAGCATAATAGAAATCAACAGCAAATCAGAAAGTGTCCCACTTTACCTTTATTTTTAAAATATCTCAACTCTGTAGGTCCATACAATGCAAATGAATGGTGACCAAAACTTTAAAACATTTTAATGCTCCAAAAAGCACATAAGACAGCATAAAAATAATCCACATTACTTAAGTGGTTTAATCAATGTCTTCTGAAGCATTCCAATAATTTTTGGGTGAGAACAGGCTAAAATGTAACCCCTAAAATGTAAACAACATTTATGTTTCTTTTGGGAGCTTCAAAGTTCTGGCAACCATTCACTTGCATTGGTTGGACTTACAAAGCCAAGATATTCTTTTAAAAATATTTGTGTTCTGCAGAAGAAATCCACACACATCTTGGAAGGCATGAAGTTAAGAGAATTTTCCTCTTTGGGTGAAACATTCCTTTAATTTGAACTTACTTTTTCCATTAAGGAACTTCTCCATAAACTCATCTTGGGTCCCTGGGTTCACAAGGTATGAGGCCATTCCATAGTAGTGGAATGAAGATGTGAATACATCTTTTGGGTTGCGCATTACATAAAGAACCTGAACCACAATTCAAAGGACAAAATAATCATATTTTGACCTTTGGAGGTACTTTATTAAACCATTCAAATGTGTGATTCATTAAATCTTAAATATTTTGCATCAAGTGTCAATGAGCATTAAGAGCAGTCTAAGTGTACAAAGTTGTCAAAATAATAGTTTTTACCCTCGGTTTTATTTTGAAAAAAGACTCATTCATCATTTGGTGGTGATAGTGAGTTGCAAAGATGCGAGGAGATGGTCTTTGCTCTAGATTGAGCAATATTGCCCGATGTTCCTCCAGCCATGGTGTTCTGTCCCAGTTTGGCACAGTCAGCACTGGAGTTAAATCTCCTTCACTCACTATGAGAGGCACTATCTCTTGCATCCATGTTGTACCTGGGCAAAAATAAAAAAAGGCATAAGTGGGTATCAAGTGCAACAAATTTCTATTTTCAATTTACAAGCTTACATGAACCTGCTGATGCACCGCTCATGCATTTGCATTACCTTATCCGTGTCTTAAAATCTAGTGAGCTGCATCAAACATTTTTAAACTGTTTTCTATTAACTTAACTACAATATAACCTAATTTCTTAAAGGAATAGTTCACCCAGTCAATCATCATTTGCTCACCCTCAAGTTGTCCATACAATGCAAGTGCATGGTGACCAAAACTTTGGAGCTCCAATAAAGGCAGCATCTATACTACCCCAGAGGTTTAATCAATATCAAAGTTTGCAAAGTTCAAAAGTTTAGGCCACCATTCAATTGCATTGTATGGTCCTACAGAGTTGAGAATTCTTCTAAAAAAAAAAATCATCAGCAGAAGAATGAATGTCATACACATCTGGGATGGCATGAGGGTAAATGAGAGCATGTTCATTTTTGACTGAATTCTGGCATTGTGATAACTTTTAATGAAGTTTATCGAGTTGTTCATGGCTCTTTAAGTGTTGCCAACTTCAACTTTTAACAACTTTTCAGACCCTTAGCTAATTACCACAGAAAAAAAAAAGTCGCCAGTACTATCCCGCGCGTACGAGAGCTTGCTTTCCCGCTGCAGGCACACCTTTCTCTGCATCTACTCCGTTCAGTGAGTGCCAGAGAGGAGCAGCATATTCAGTTGACAGCACGGCAGATGACAGAGACGTGAATGAGCATTGCATGTGCAAACAGTGTTGCCAAGGACCAATCACTAACTGTAATTGTTAATTTAAACAATTTAATTTGACCGTTTAATTCCATTTTTATTCTTTTCATGCGCTCACTGCGTTATCACTCACTATCACAGAGGATTTGTTCATTGCCATTTCTGAACTCTGAATTCAGATAATTTATTTAGACAAGTCGGTAAATTGTACTTTATTCAAACACATAATAATAAACTTTAAACTTTATTAAACAAAATGGCGTACTTCCAAGCGGGCGTGTTGCAAGTACTTTCTTCAGGCAGTTCCGATATATACACATGATAATACGCAATATAATCCCGATTAATTTCTTTGTTTGACAAGTTAAACAGCTCCACGTTATCTTGTGCATTTCGGCAGACTCATATGGGTAAGAAAAAGAAATAGAGAAATGGACCAAGTTAAACGAGCCAATATGGCAGCTGAAGCAAAGATTAACAAACTTTCTATGGAGTCACTAGTGGAAGAACCACTTGCAACGGCACTTCTGTGCACTCCGTGCAAAAGTCCTCCAGGAAGAAAAGGAACATTTAATGCAAATATTGATGAGAAAATGGACATTCCTTGAGGCTGCACTCACATCGAAATGTGATGGCACGTTTCAACAAGTTGGGTCTATAGAAAAGATCATGGAAAAAAAAACACCTACATCTATCACTGCTCTTTCTACCACCTTAAGCAAGTTGATGCTAGAGACTACATCTCACAAAGAAAAAAACATTTCCGGTTTGCAGCAGGAAATCAAGCAGTTAAAGGAGATAAGTAAATGCAGAACTACAAAAGGAGATGGGATCTTAGGCTATACGGTGTTAGAGAAAATGGCTAAGATGGAGAATAATATGCAAGATCTTGTCATCTTGGCAGCCCAAGAATGATAATTATACAGTTCGCCATGTGCCTTTACTGGGATATAGTGTGGAGAGATGCCAAAGAAAACCAGTAGCTGAAAGAGAATGAGCTGCGCATTAAAGAGGAACTGTCTTCGGCGGAGAGAGCAGCAAGGAAGGAGGCATGGCTCCTAGTGAAACAGGCGAGGGAAGAGAGCCAGCTTTCAGAGAGGATTTGCCTTGAAGTGCGTATCGTCATTCCAGTCATTACTTGAACAAATGAGTGGATGGTGACTGTCAGCTTTTCTGCAAGTCTCATTGTCTGACATAACGTTTTATGGTATCTCGGTGTTTGCTTTCTACAAAGTATTATTCTTCATTGTTCTATTGTTCAGTTCAATTATCTTATGCAATGACCGAACACAAGTTTGGCAAGTTAAAGTTTCTTTAAATGTTCCGAGGTATTTGCGATGCCACTAAATCAAAAGCTGTTTTTCTTTTAAGTAGACATACAGAAGCTCAAACATTTTCCAAAAAGACTCATTCTTGTGATTTTTGGAAAACCCAGTGTGGAGATTGTCCTTTTCAGCCATGGTTCAAATCGCTCAGCAGGGGTCACTAACAAATTTAAATGTGATGTGCTGGAAAGTATTTGCTCAGAAAATGGGAGATGGATAATAATGGTTCTCTGATTGAACAACTCTATTTTAATTACTTAAAGTGTATATGGATTCAATGTTGGAGCACATCATTTAGAAATGTTTAAGAAAATCTGTGAAATATTAACAGATCTAAAAAATAAAAAAAATAAAAAATTACAAAAACCAAATTAGCAATGCCAAGTTCAAACATTCTCCGATGCCTCAGGACTCCAGTTATACATGTCAAAATGTGAAATTCGTTCACTGCATTTCAACAATTATTGTTTAACATTTCAGTAAGGAGTGTATTAAATATTTAGGAATTTATACATCCAAAAACCATGTCTGTTAGACAACAGCTTAATTTCAACCAAAAACTTAAGAAAACAAAATACATTTTTGATAATTGATTACGGAGAGATCTGTCAATTTTAGGGAGAGACCTATTATCTAAGGCAGAAGGTTTATCTAGAGTTATTTTCCCTGGCCTTTCATTATTGTTCAGGACTCCACTTGCAAAAAAATTAACAGCTTGCTGGTTAATTTTTGTTGGGAAATTAAACATCATCTTAAAAACAATTATAGCTGGAAAGAAATGTGAAGGAGTGTATGAAACGCTTGATTTTGTGGATATAAATAATACTTAATTATTAATATATCATTATATTATTAAGATATTTATAGTAAGGTCAATTGGATCAAAAAAAAATTATCAGTGAACCTGAATTGATTTTTTTTTTATCCCCCATAATATTCATAAGAAAATTGGTGGTCTTGATTTTCTGTTAACTTATAATGTTTTACCAACCAATTTACCCATAAAATTGTCTAGATTTCATGAGCAAGCACTTTTGGCGTGGAAACTGTGCTTTCTGCTTCTGCTCTTTGGAATAATGAACCGATTACCATCAAGGGTAAACGTGTTTTTTTTTTTTTTTTTGGAATATGGGATAATTTACTTGAGTGATCTTTTTGATTCAATATCTAAAATGTACTCTTGCGATTTTTTTTTTTTTTATGTCCAAGTATAATTTTCCTTTAAAATATAAAGAATTTCTAGCATTGATCAAAGCTATTCCTTCTGAGCTTATTAATTTAATGCGTAGCCACCTGGCCTATAATGAAGTAGAAAATAAAGACAGTCATTTCCTTGTAAAAGGCAAGGAAATATGTGCCTCGTGCTGCAGCCATGGGAGCCAACAAAGTAGATCAGAGATTACGGATTCCACCCGACCTAAAAATCATCGCCATCCGTCTAAAAAAAACACCATGACCAGAGGCGTAGTAAAACAGGGATAAATATTGGAGATGCCTTTGGAAGATTGAGACAGCTTAAATCCCAGAAATCCTTTAAAACGGATGCTGAGTTGGCTAATTACCATGTCAACATTCTGGCATTCTGCTTGAGCTTCGAGTCTTGGGCGGGGCAAACAACTCCAATTCAACTGCAGTACCATTTCAAACGCTTGTTGTAAATCTTACTTATAGCACCTTTAAGGATATGACAAATGCTTAAATATAAATCTATTGTAAAGTACCATGAATCCGTATTTGGTGTCATGTGAATACTTTTTTTTTCTTGAAAATTTTTCTTGACGGTTATTGACATTTTGTGCCTGTTTATATATCAGCTCGTCATTACGCACATATCTCAGTGCAGAGTGCGCACGCTCACCAATCAGAATAGAGTGCACCGTCTAACTAAAGGTAACTAAAAGGCTACTAAAATTATCTTCTTTGCAAATTCACATTTCCAAATTACTACTAAACGACCGTTATCATGTTAAATTGGTAGGACTTTTAGGCTACTTGAGACATGAGAGCGTGAGTTGGTAAATACCCTAATTGAAGGATAATTCAAAGTTACAAATGTACTTACCCGACTTGGGATAAGTGGCGATCAGGATGTCATCCGGGCGAAAGGTGAAGTCCTCATAGTATTTTAGACTTTCTGGAGGGTGCAAATGCGATGGCACGTAAACCCCTTTATATACCGCGTACAACTCGGCCTCAGTCATTTTCTGGACCAAGCAACAAGTAAAACAGGTTTTGGTGAAATACCGCGAGAATTCATGGATTACACGGTCCCTCCTCTACTCACAATGTCGTACTGTGGTTCAGTTGTTAGCAGGGCTTTTTTATTTAATTATTTTATGAAGTAGGGCCTACCCATTAAAGCAGACTTACAATATCGTTTAATTGTGGTGCTTTTAAATCATGCTGTACATTTGACACATTATTAAAAAGTGTGAAAATATTGCGTGTATCTCAGATGCATAGAACACGAAAAGGGACACAGTATATTAGATAGGCTGTGTTATATGTGTATACTGTATATGTGAGGTATGTGTGTCATATTTCACATATACTGTATGTGGTGTATGTCCCTTTTTTCACAATAATAATTTGCAGGCTCCTTGCACATACATATTTGTATTTTTATGTCCTGCACACCTATAATTGTGTTCTTTTTAAAAGGCACGGTGAGATTCTTACAACTATTCATAATTTCTATACATACAGTAAAATGCTAGCTATAAAGTCAGACTAAGCAAGACAAAGGAGTCACCTTCTTTTTTATGATTTTTATTTTCAAAAACATTAAAAATATTATTTCCATTGCCGTCTTTTCTACCAGAAATCTATTACACACAATACAGAATTTAAGATGTGCTGGAAATGACACAGTGGTGGGAATTTTAGAAAAAATGTAAATAAAAATTCCTGTAATGCATGTACTGCACATACATTGAGTGAGTGTGGAAAATGTTTTAAAAAGACTTTACTTTCTACATGTCCACAGAGCTAATAGTGCCAGAAGTTGAATAAACACCCATATATTTATTATAGTAAATATTTACAGTTAATAAATTAATAGTTCATGTCTTTGGTACATACAGACAATCATTCCTTTGCTGTAGCTGTCGTATGCAAACAGTGTAGTTTGCTGGTCAAAGCAAGCCGGCAGGTCTTCTGGATATATTGGATGTATATCCAATTGAACTGTTGCAACTAAATCAAATGTTCTTATAGCTATTCATTTGAACTATGTTCAGTTATTGGTACAGTTGTAGTTAGTGTACAACTTGTTTATGTTTGTAATCAAACTTGTATGCACAGGCATGTTTACTTATGTGCTTTATGCCTGTTATAAGCCATGCTGAAAACTATACCATATATATTAAGCTCAAGTTCAACAGTCCTCTAGGAAAACTGCAGGACATTAAAGGGATGGTTTACCCAAAAATGAAAATAATTTACTCACCCACATCCCATCCCAGATGTGTATGAATTTCTTTCTTCAGCTGAACACAAAAGAAGATTTTTAGAATAATCTTTCAGCTCTGTAGGTCCATACAATGCAAGTGAATGGTGGCCAGACATTTGTAGCAACAAAATTCACATACAAAACATAAAAGTACTTTCATGTTTCCTTTATGTGATCTTTGGAGTTTCAAAGGTCTGATCACCATTCACTTGCATTGTATGGACCTATAGAGCTGAAATATTCTTCTAAAAATCTTCTTTTGTGTTCAGCCAAAATAAGAAAGTAATACACATCTGGGATGGCAAGAAGGTGAGTAAATGATGAGAATTTTCATTTTTGGTGGAACTATTCCTTTAAATATGCAGAAAGTGAAAACTGAAAGGCTGTCCAGATGTAAGAAAACAAATGAACACTTAAGGGGCCAAATATATCCATTAATCCTATCCTAAACCAAGGTTGCTTTTATTTGGTCTATAGCAGGTGGATTTAATACATTATCATAATTTTATAGTTAATTACTGTGAATAATTTCAAGAACAATACTTTAAATCACAAAATTCAACTATAAATGGAATAATCATACAATTATGATGGCAATAAAATTAGGCATCCGTACAAATAAAACTTGTTGTTTAAAAGGAAACAAAATGCGCGTTTTTCCCCCCAGAATTTCTATGCAGGTATCTCTGTGGATGGACCAAAAGCAGATTTTTTTAGTTAAGTTTCGACTCAAAGTGCTGCAGAGGATTATGCGGGAAGTTTTGTCCTTTTTTCCTTTGTTGTAGTGCTGTCAGATCTGGCAACTAGTAACCGGGTCCTTTCTCCCGACATCTGAATGAGCTCCCTGCCACTACAGAGGAAGAAGAAAAATGGTTGTTTGTTGCTAATCTAAAAAGTAATATGTAGTTTAATAACATATTTAATAATAATAACATAAAAGTTCTTTAAAAATGTCTATAGGAATTAACATGATGCATTAACAGACAACTAGCGCTGCAGTTTTCGCAGGCAGTGGCTTGATCAAATTCTACTCACATTTTGTGGTCCACCCCTAAAAGGCTGAGTCCATTTACTGCCAGAATGCGATCCCCTGCTCTCAGCCTCTGGGACAAAGCAGCTGGAGAATCTGGGATCACTGTTTTGATGTATATCCCACTGACTTTAAATGGTGTTTCCTGTGTAAGAAATTATTATTGTTCAACAATTTCTGTAATTCTGTAAGACAGCTCAGAAAATGAAAAACACTTTTTCACACTCTTTGTTTCTCACTGTTATAAGTTCCATATGAAGTTGCAAATAAATACTCTATTTAAAACCACTTGGAGATGCTGCTGTCTATAAAGAAACTACAAAGCTAATCGTGATAAAAGAGTCACTAAAAGAGTTAGAGAAGTTGAATTTTCATCACAGATTCTGAGTAATTTACAGTGTTTCACAAAAAAGGACTTGCAAACAGATGCAAGAGTTTTAAATAATTTATATCTTATATAAGATATAAAATCCCAAAATGTCCAGTTTTGAATAGAAATTGCTTCTTTTTTTTTTCAACAGGCTTATATTCATAAACTTTAGCACCAAAACTTCTGGAAGGGCATTTAAATGCACAGAGGGGTGACACAGGAAGTAAAACATAACTCTTCAGCCTCTTAAAACCATCTCTAATAACAGTCAGTGATCCTTTAGATCTACTAACCTCTACATCCACCAGTGCCAGACCCAGACCACACGCGCCTCTCTGCAACTCAAGCACAAACACATCTTCCTCTCCAATATCATGTTCTTCACTCTCGCCTACAAAGACATCAGCCTGAGACTTTAGAATTCATCAAATACAGAATTAGTAGCACTGGTAAAAAAAAAAAAAAAAAGAAGTTAAATCCAATTAAAGCAATGCTCCCGGTCAACAGAATTTGCGGCACAATGTTGATTACTACAAAAATGTATAAAAAAAATATAAAAACTAACTTTGACTTGTCCCTCATTCATGAAAAAGCATAAATCATGGTTAATATAAGGCACTTACAATGAAAGTGAACAGGGCATGTCCATAAACGTTAACTGTTTCAAAAGTATGTTAAAGGGATAGTTCATCCAAAAATGAAAGTTCACTAATCATGTATTCACCCACATGCCATCCCAGGTATGACTTTCTTTCTTCAGCAGAACACAAACTAATATTTTTAGAAGAATATTTCAGCTCTGTAGGTCCACACAATGCAAGTGAATGTTGATCAGACCTTTGTAGCTCCAAAAATCACATAAAGGAAACATAGTAAAACAAAGTAACCCATAAAACCCCAGTTGTTAAATCCATTTCTTCAGAAGTAATATAATAGGTGTGGGTGAGAAACAGAACAATATTTAAGTCCTTTTTTACAATAAATATCCACTTTAATTTTCAATTTCAGATGTGAAAGTGAAACTAAACAGGCACCACACATTACTTTCAGATGTGAAAGTGAAAGTGTAGATTTAGAGTAAAAAAGGACTTACATTTTGATCTGTTTCTCACCCACACTTATTATATTGCTTCTGAATATATGGATTTAAACACTGGAATCATCTGGATTACTTCTATGTTTCCTTTATGTGACTTTTGGAGCTACAAATGTCTGGTCAGCATTCACTTGAATTGTATGGACCTACAGAGCTGAAATATTCTTCAAAAAATATTAATTTGTGTTCTGCTGAAGAAAGAAAGTCATACACATCTGGGATGTCCTGAGGGTGAATAAATGATGAGAGAATTATTCATTTTTGGGAGAACTATCCCTTTAATATGATTTCAGTGTGATAAAATCGCTTAATAACATTAACTGTTTGCAGTTATGACCAATATTACAACATCATTGACATGATGACATAAACCCAGTAAACCCTGTAATCCCAGTCAATTATTTAATCACAATAAAATAATGTAACATGTCTAATGCTTATGTACAGTATGTGGCCGTACATTTGAAATAGTGTGTATATTAATATTCATAGACTGACAACTTCCATTGTAAGTGCCTTAGTGTAACTATGATTGTTTTTTCTTTTATTTCTTCTATTTTGACCAGGGATAGGTCAAAATAGTTTTCTGTGGTAATCAATATTCTAACATTGATACTATATATTCACTATACCTTGTATTTAACCTAGAACATAACTTTATTTATATTTGCATGTGCTTTATAATTTGATGCTTAATAGAGTATTGCTTTATTAGCAATATGTTAGTGCAAAACTAACTAAATTAATTCTGTTGTGCAAAGGAAAAATGCCACATATTTTGTCAAAATTGACTGTATGATCAGTCTTGTGACAGTTGGTATTGGTAATGCTCAGCAGGGTGAAAGCAGCAGTAACTACAAAATGCAGGCTAAAGCAAGTTATTTTAAATCCATTTTCCCACTTTTTTGATTTTTTTTGTTTTTGATGTAGAGCATTCCAAATCATTCCAAATCTGAGTTTCTATTTAAGTTAGTATACTGACTTATAAGGCAGCTGCCTATGTAGGCAGTAAACAGCAAGGCAGCTCTCTAGATTGGAATGGAGCTTCACTCAGAAAATGTACATAATGTAATTCCTTAAGGAGTTAAAATCTTAGACAAACAGTGCTTTTGAGTGGCTACACATACTGTATGTTGCTATTTTAAACATCCTGGTTCCATAATGGTTACATACAATAGATTTATTTAGGTACAGAGTACACAACATCATGTCACCTTCGTCTTGTTTGATTGCACCAAGGTTTTTGAACTTTTGATCTGCCTCCTGTTGGTCTGTTTCAGAGTCCATCAGCTCCAGGTTCTGTGGCGTGTTTGGTGGGGTAAGTAAACACGACGGGTCCAGTGTCAATCGCTCCACGCTGCTGTGGTTCACTCTGTTATTCTGCAGCTCAAGATTCTGCAGCTTTTTGGTTAAAAGAGCTTCACAAAAACTCAAGTCACTCATTCCAGCATGAGGAAACACAATCTCTGTATGGCCTATCTCAAGCTGAGCTTTTGGGTGAACTTCCATTTTGGTAAGCTTGGCCTCCATTGGCACTGGAGAGACAAGCTTTAATATGAACAACAAAAGCAGAAGACAGTTACTGGTTTAAACTTTAACCGTCCTTATAATACAGTTTGTTCAGAAAATATAAACATACAGTACAAGTCTAAATAAGGACAAAATGTGCATGCAAGAAACTTGAATGGTCAAATACATTGGCCTTCCAAGCCATACTTTAAAATGTATCATTAATTTAACTAGACAACAAAATATCAAACCAAGTGGCATCTGCACACAGAAGATGCGAGTCATTTTTGCAATTAGTAACAAAATGGTCTTAAGTTACTTTAGTGGCTGTAAAAAGACATTTTCTGTCCTGATTTTAAACAGTATATCAATTGTTTTATAAATTACAACCCAACAAACTGATTCTGAGTGCTTATACTTTCTATAAAATAAATGCCACTTGGTTTGATATTTTATTATCTAATAATTGCAATGATATTTATACACTTTTAAGTGTCGCTTGTGTCACAATACTTTTTGGAGCCACTGTATGTAGGCCTATAAAAAACGATGTACTGTACCGGTGGCGGCTCTGTGGAACATGGGTCTGATTCTGGGTCAGTGAGTTTTCTGATCAGCCTTTGAAATTGGCTCTGTTGTTTAATAAGACCTGCATCACTGATTGTTTTTTTTAGCTCCAGCAAAAAGCCATCAATGGGGAGGATAAGAGGTGGATGGTTATCAAAACTTTCCAGAATGTCAACTGTGAAGAACAGCAAACAAACAAATCGGTTGATAATGTTCACTTAAAAAAAAGAGTTTAACTGTGTTCCTTTTTCGCATGAAGCATTATTAAAAAAATTAAGTAGGTGATAATTCAATAAATAAATGAAGGCATGTTTCACATATCCTGCATCTGCAGCGTATGGTGTATTTCCTTAAATATATGATGTATCTTCTTTAATTAGCTAGACATGATGTATTTTCTTTAATAAGTTAGATGTATGATATATATCTTTAACACATGATGTGTTCTCTCTCATTATGAGATAGTACTGCTCATAATGAGATGGTATTGCAGGTGAGCGGGCAAGACTAGCTCACTATAATGATATATTGTGACAGAGGGTAAAAGGTATGTTAGAAGTAAGGGCTGTTTATCCCTTATGCAAGTGATTTAAAGTAACATGTCCTTTGAATGCACCATGACATAAGCTTATTCTATGGCTATAAGTCAATCATTAAGTGGAAAAACAAGTCAAAAGCACATCCTTTCTGTTCATTATTTTTAAAAAAGGAGTTAGGTATGCTTTTTCCACCAATAATTAAAAAGTTGGGTATCTGAGAAATAATGTTAGAAAGGTGAAGAGGTGATGTGGATGAAGTCATTGGTTAGAGATAACGTATATGAGATAAAAAACAGTATAAAACTGAGAGCTGTGCAGAAGGTAATCAGAGTGGACAGCTGACCATTCTCAAGTTTGTTGGTGATTCAATAAACTGTAACTTTGGCATCTGGAACCCGGGAGAGTTTTTGCATTTTAGAGAGATTCTTCAAAGATTTTCCCAGACAAGCGCAAAAGCGATGCAGCAGCGTAACTGCAACTGTAGGCGTTGGTTGTGCTTTCACACTGACAGCATTTCTGCTGCGTAACATATACAGCAAATAAAGTGACTTATGAGTTACTATTTTGAGTATTTCCTTTGATGTAGCCATAAACTTTTTTTCTTACATGGAACACAAAAGGAGCACTTTTAAAGTAGCTCAATCAAACCTTTGCCTTAAGTTCTGTCTACGGACGATTGCCAGGTATTTTATAAATAAATGAACTAAGATGCACTTGACAGTTCAAATCAATAGATTAAACTGTTTCTTTATCTTCACTATGTGTGTCATCTTCCATTTTAATGTACTGTACAAGAGTATCAGAATGAGATGATTATCGCGGCAAAGCGTTCCCAGTTAATGAGGAACTCCGTGCTGTTCAGGTTACTCCTAGAGAATTAATGTGTTCAACTCAAGTCTGAAGAGACCATGTGTAAACCCAATCTTGCTTGTAATGTTATCGTTTTCACCATTACAGCAGGTTCATTTCCTGTTTGCATTTTTGATGCAGTTGTAGACACTGACGTTTTCATCTCAACTGACCCTTCGCTAAGCTCCCTTGTTTATGGTTGCTCGCTCTGACAAGCTCTACAGAACTCCCCATTAGAATGAATGGGAGACTGTAATGAACGACACGGTTTTGGCAAAATATTCTCACGTGATATTGTAAGGCACAATTATCTAAAGTTTTTGTAAATAAAAAAAAAATGGGGTTATGGGCCGGTTGGCCGTGCACATTCATGTCACCAAGCATGCATTAACATTCCTGCCTGGGTGTTGTCTTTACTGTATGCCGCTGGGATGATTTTTATGTTTGGCCCACTAACATGTTATTTATGTCCTACCTGTACACAGTTCTCACTTGTGTGCTTCGGGGTTGCCATGTGTGTGATTATGGGACGTGTCAAGCACCGCCTCTTTGGGGCGACCATTCCCTTAACTGGCTTGCAGGACCTCAATGTGAGTGTATTGTGCAATCGGGGAGCTGTCAATGTCTCCCGTAGGTGGATCTCGAACACGAGATGATGAAAGAGAACAATAGGTTACTCACGTAAAACATCGAGTGGAGAGATCCACCAAGCTTACCCCGCTTGCTGCACAAGAAGCGAATATACTTACTGAGGAGCAGCAGCGCGTACAGGTCATTATATGCTCTTAGGTAAGGGGGTGGGTCCTTACCGAGCATAAGTCACGTGCTTCTGTCTGTCTAGCCAGACTTTTGCAATTGGATGCTTCTGGAGAGGTCAGGTACGGATGCCCTTCCCATAGGTGGATCTCTCCACTCGATGTTTCAGAGAACCGGGGTTACGTGAGTAACCTATTGATTCTTTAGTGTCCGCAAATACTACAAGAGTGTGATAAAATGGCGCTACCTGCAGCTGCGCAGCGCATTTTGTGAAGCAGAGCAGACTAATCTGACGAACCTGCTCTGTTATTCATTCACAACAGTAATTGCCGGCTTTTCATTCCACAAATCATCACCCTTATAGAAATATACTGTAGTAACATTAACTGCAGTAGTAACTATGGTATTTTGCCAGAAATAGTGTATATATTTGTAACAAATGTTAATATTATTAACCTACAAAAATATGAAATATTGTTGTGGAGTGGAGGGGGGCGGGGCCGGGCCGGGCCGGGCTAGAATGTCGCACACACACTCGTATATTAGGGCAATAAAAGTCACTTTTATGGAGGTTGTTTTTATTATTTCTACATGTGTTTAGGATATTGTTTTTATTACAAATTCCATAGATTAATTGGATTTTTAGATGTTTTTTTTTTTTTTTTTGCAAATAAATTACATACAATAATTATTTAAGATTTTACCTGTGATTAACATGATTTTACTAATATAGTTAAGAAAAGTTAAACTGGATACTATGCACGAATAATGGTAAATTGTCATAAAGGCAGATTCAAAGCACAATTTAAGAAAAAAGCTTTAAAGCCTGGACTCTCAAGTATGAAGTTATTACTTTTTCTCCTTTGTAAATATGTTTAGTTCTAATGAACTTAATTTGAAAAAATGTGAATAGTAACTCTTTGCTCATGTCATCTTGGTCTTACAGTGACACCTAGTGGAGTGGATGCATCATCATTCAAAATCAGCAGTGTTCAGTTACAGATGCCATTGTAGAAATTCACTATTCACAATCAGCCATGATTAATTTAATCCAGGAGTGAAAGTGTCCAATAACAAGACAGTTACTGAGATTAAGTGTGTAGTATTCATGTATAAAACTGGTCATGTGATTCTTAAATGGCAGGCCCCATGAGGGCACCCCTGCCCCATGTAGAACAAAACAGCTTTTATAAGGTTACTGATATGACTAGAGTTCTCATCTCAGGTGAGTGGTCATGATTTTATACATATGTTTCAAAATTATAATTAATTTATTCAGGAGTAAAACTTTTTTAATGGGGAAAAAATTATGTGTGCACCTTTAAATAATTAAGAGTCTGGGAAAAGTAAAACAACTGATTGTAGTTAACATAGTCCTAGATATATTAGTGTTAATATGAGTAAATTCTGCTGCCCAACTCAAAATCAATGCTTTATTTTAAAATGTGCATTTCTATGTGAAAAAAAATTCAGTATTAATATTGTTAACTGCATTTGTCCTTTAATTTTGATGTTTAATTTTGATGTATAGAATATGTTCAATTTGTAGGTTTAATTTTGGTAAAAGTATTGACACCTCACCATGCACCTCACTAATTTTCAAACCTGGCTACGGCCCTGTACAGAAGTGTGATAAAGGCCTATATGGGTGTATATCTATAAACATACTTTATGTGCTGCAGATGTGGATGCGTAAAACAGGCCGTAGGCAACAAAATTCATATTGTTTTCTCTATTATGAGAAGACCATTATATTGCAATATTAATGGAATATATTACTGGTTCTGAGAGCAGCGCTGGCCTCATCACTAGAGGGTGTCCATGCTGCAGAGCAGGACCGCCGTGGATTATACTCTCTCAGAATGTGGTGCAGCTGAGCCGGATTCAGTGACATAAACTCCATCCGCAGAGTGCCCCAGGACATCTACATTGACACAAACACATTTTACTGTCATTTTCACATACTATTCATACTATTAAATTAGATTGTAGTAGGTCATTTTATTTACAATATGAAATTCCTTCAATACTGTTTCAAAAGCATCCCAGGTTGCACCACATGAAGTTGGTTGAATGCCAAGGTTGAGGAGAGCTGTAAACTAGTCAAACGGCGCTACTTTGAAGAAGCTAAAATATATGATAGTTTTGATTTGTTTACGTTTTTGGTCACTACATAATTACCATACTTACATTTGTGTAATTTCAAAGTTAAGATGATTTAACTACTATTCTAAAACATGAAAGGTAGAAATAATAATGAAAGAGTAGGTGTGTCCAAACTTTGACTGGTAGTGTAATATCAGATTCCCGCTATTTTCAGTACGAAGACTTAATACATCACAATTAAATATTAAACTCCAAACACTGACCTTTGATACAAAAGACTTAATTTTATGGTCTTTTCAAGAGGCAATTATTCATGTAATCTAAATCAAAGATGATATATATTTTGTAATATATGTATTTATATATTAAATATTTTGAATTTGTGAAATTGTCTGTCTGACAGCAAGTTAAGCCCTTGTTTTTCATTGTTTTCACATGAATAACACAGCTACAGGCAACGTCTCATAAATGAGACCTAATAATTTAAGCATGCTAGGCCAGATTCGTCAAGTAGAACAAAAACCAAATAAGCCTTAAAAGTCTCTCAAAGTAATGGAATTCACTAAAGTTTTTATTTCCTTCAGCAGAATGTCCCCTCAGCTAGATCGTCTGTTACCCCCACATGTCAGATACAGACGTGGCTTATCCTGCATCTTTATCTACCATGAAAGAATCTTTGTGCTCACAAAGCTTTATCCTTTAATGAGTAATACTTCCTGTTAATTATTTCTGAGGACTATACTAATTCCTGATTTCCAAAGAGATTTTGATGAAAAAGGAATGCATTTGTAATAAGATGGGAATGCTCAGAATGGTGGATACTATACCAAAAGCTATTTATTTTTACATACAGTATTTAGAAGAATTATTCTTTTAGAAGAATAGTTCAAATTTAATAGTAAATTGAAGAGTAAAAAAATAGGTAATGTACTTGCATGTACATGTATGACTTTTTTCTTCCATCGAACACAAAAGGATTTTTTTAAAATAATGTACTGGTCAATCTTTGCTATGCAATTACAATGAATGGGCACTGCCAAGCTTTCAAGCCTAAAAAAGGATACAAAAACACCATAAAAGTATCATA
The DNA here is from genome assembly GCA_032164185.1 of Moxostoma hubbsi. NCBI lineage: Eukaryota > Metazoa > Chordata > Actinopteri > Cypriniformes > Catostomidae > Moxostoma > Moxostoma hubbsi. Next base: position 19,945,488 of record JAVLUX010000039.1, read on the forward strand.
AAAGTGCTTCATAAAACATGTGCACTCTATCCTGAATCATCTGAAGCCATATGACAGCTTTGTGTGAGTAAAAATGCACATTTTAAGTCATTATTTACTGATAATCTTCTCCTCCAGTGAGCTGTTAACTTGAGAACTCCTGAGGCCAGACCATTGATTGAGTGAGTTGAACAGATTGGTCCGTTTTGTGAACGATTGTGACCAATTTTTTGAACCGCATCAACCAATTCCTTGAACAGATCCAAAACAAAGGAACAATCAATTCATGAAATTGTCAAAGAAGCTAAGAATAGCTAAGGCTGATGTCAACATTTCTGTCTGTTCAACAGAAAAAGCTTTTTCTGACATTTTATTTCATTTTTCAAATTAATTTTGTCATCATGTTTGAAGCTTTAAAGCTCCAATCCCTTTTAATTGTAATAGCATGGAAAATATGTAGCAAACTGGCTGTACAACATTCAAAAAGCTTCTCTTTTGTGTTCCCTGCAAGAAAGACATTCACACAGGTTTGAGGGTGAGTAAATAAATAAAAAACTCATTCGTAAACTAACAAATATCAGAGAACTGAGCATCCCTAAAGTACTAAAGCACTCACTGTACCTTATCATTGAAACATCATAAATGTAGAGATACTGCAGATAAAACGCACCTGTAAGAGGTTTTCCTCTGGTGTGGCTAATAGATTGACAGCTGATGAGAGTTTGAGAAGGTAGCTGTGTGCCAGATCACTCAGTCCTGCCCTGTGAGCCCAGTCCATGAGTATATCCAAATTAGCCCTGATCTGGACCCCACGGGACCAGTGGTAAAATGTCCCTCCTGTTCCTTCACACAAGAAATTAGCAGATGTGTTGAGTTTTCAAAGAATGAACAAGAATTATTGCTGACTGATGAAGTTGACGTTTGACAGTTCTGCAGGGCTGACTCACCTCTCTCCATCAGCTGATTAAAAAGCAAAGCATTGATGAAAAAGAAGAGGTATGCGAAGAGCTGCAAGGTGATTTCTGGGTGCACCTGGAACACTCTGACTAGCTGTAGTGTTTTGGTACAGATGTCCAGGACTCCTTTGACATCCTCTGAGATATTCAGCTGCCCACTCTCTGAGAAAGGATTACTATCTAACAAGCTTGGGAGAACCAGGTACAGCATCTGGGGGACAAAAAGGAAAATACCAAAAGATAAGCATTATAAATCATCATATCATTAAACAATCCCACTAAAATGGCTCCTATAAAATTGATAGGTCCAGACCCGGACGTTGATTGGTCAGAAAGCGTTCCAGTATATCAGACTTTCTAATAATAGTCATGGGGTCACTTTAAGCACCTTATAGAAGTAGTGAACATTGTGATGTCACAGATTAGCAAAGATGTTAAAGGAATATTCCGAGTTCAACACAATTAAGCTCAATCGAAATTTGTCCCATTCACTTCCATTGTAAGTGACTCACTGTAATACTGATTTTTGCATTTTTTAAAGAAAAAGAGGTACGAGTCGGAATACATTTTTGTGGTAATCAACATTATGCCACAAATGCTGTTGATTGAGCCTAACTTGTATTGAACCCGGAACATTCCTTTAAAGTGCTACTCCTGTGAACTTAATATTAAAAATACAACAGATATTATTAAACATTTAAAACGCTGTTTTGATTGAGGTATGTAACATTGTGTTGCAAGCCTCTGTTTTTTTTTAGTAGTGCGAGAAATGAAAGTCTTGATGAATGTTAATCTGGTTCCTGCTTCGTCCTTTCCCTACCGAACAAGAGGATTGTCTGCCACACACATATACATAGATTGTTTTGGATTGCATTATATTTTTGCTTTTTTACATTTGGGTTTACTTGTTTATTGTTATTTTTTATTTTTTCTGTATAAAACAGTGCAATATGGTGTGATATGGTGCACACGATACTGAATGATGCATCATGATACTGAAAGATACACAGCAATGCAGTTTATTGAAAATCTCTGTGTCGTTTTCATCAAGGGGGTTCCACTTCCAACAATGACCTTAAAGTTAATGGATACTGACTAATAGCCACAAAAGTCCAAGTTGATTCAAAGTACATGTAACAGATATAGGGCATTTAAGAATGAAATGGATTAAAATGGATGAAATTATCTTAAAGGGATAATTCACCCAAAATGAAAATTCTCTTATCATTTACTCACCCTCATGCAGGTCCATACAATGCAAGTGAATGGTGAACAGCAAGTGAATGGGGCACTGGGTGTGTGTGAGAAACGGAACAATATACAGTGAAACTATACAGGCACCACATGTGACTTTCAGATGTAAAAGTTAAAGTGGATATTATTTTGAGTAAAAAAAAAAGGACTTAAATTTTGATCTGTTTCTCACCCACACTTATTATATTGCTTCTGAAGATATGGATTTAACCACTGGAGTCATATGGATTACTTCTATGTTTCCTTTATGTGATTTTTGGAGCTACAAATGTCTGATCATCATTCACTTGCATTGTATGGACCTACAGAGCTGAAATATTCTTCTAAAAATATTAGTGTTCTGCTGAAGAAATAAAGTCAAACACATCTGGGATGGCATAAGGATGAGTAAATGATGAGAAAACATAATTTGTTTGGGTGAACTATCCCGTTAAGTGGAGCACAATACGCTATACACGCAAAGTCAGTGGACATGACCGTGAAGTTTTAATATTTTCGTGCAAGCATTCACTAAATCTTGGCGCAAGTGGGTTGGTGAAACCAAGCGCACAATGTGCTAATGGGCTGGGTCAAATGTAACTTAATTTTCAGGTCTTTCTACGGTTATTGCACCATCTGCATCCTCATATATTCCATTTCATGTCAAGCAACGTCGATATAAATAAAGACAGCCCGTTCATAAGAACTGCATAGTGTAAATGGGCTGTATGCAATGCATACCCTGCTCTGTTCTTTTACATGTGCTGCTACAGACCGCATTTAATGTTGTATGTTCTCTATAATCCTCTCTGAGACTTCTCTCGTCTTGCTCATCCATTTCTCACCTACCTGAAATATGCTTTGCTCTCTCAAAGCCTTAAGACAGCAAGTAGTTTTACAGGAACTATATCCTCTTGCAGAATGATGGCACTTAATGAGTTTTACTGAACATCTGTCCTTATAATTTTAATTATGTATGTTGTTTTACTGAAGCAGTTTTATTAGGAGGACAAGACACTTAAGGCCAGGCTCTATTGTGAAAAAGTTACAACTGAACGCCCTTTTTCTGTGACTCTATTCAAAATATATCCTCTCACAGCTTATTGCCTCTGTATGCACCAGATTCAAAGTTCATTCCTGCTATCTCAAATAGTTAGATACATCTTATTGCCAGACACAAAAAAAATGGGCTGAAAAACTGGAGGAACTTCCTCCTGCCTAAGAGGATACAAGGGCTGCTCAGATGTCTGGCGATCATCTCCATACTGGACAGGCCATATGCTCATACAGAAATGTCTGCGATAAGATTACTCTACTTAATCATCCTCTGGCCAGAGGTGCCGTGTCACTGACTGAGTCCTTTTACAAATCACCAAACAATGGGACGTCTTCTTTTCATCTTTCATCCTTCCTTCCCTTGGCTTGCACTCCCTGATACTCTCATTGCCTAAAAAGGAACCAGAAATACTCTAATAAAGATTCTGATTGTCTGGAGTAAGTTAAAGCACATATGTTTGCCATTTATTGCCTTCCCTGTTACACTCTATATTCAAGTAATAACCATATAAATACATTTCCAGTTGGATTTGGGTATTCGCAAGTGGGAAATCCTTAAAGAGCAGCAGATTGCTCAGAGAACGTCGGGCCGTGTTCCAGAGAACCCACGAGAAATGTAGAAAGAGGAGACTGTCTGCTTTATGAGATGTGCCTGCTGCGATGCAGCCCCCGCTCCCTCCATCTCAACACTCTTTTATGTGCCACACATCAAAATAGCACAATGCTGGCTTTGTTTAGTATAATTGTGTGCAGACAGCTGTATCCAGTCTACATTTGACACTCGCAGCCCTAACCATGGTATGTGTAGATTCTTGAGGAGATGCGTCTATCTTGGCAAACGTTGTCCGCTTTGACAGTTTGTTCTCAATCCTACTGACACAGAGAGTATCCACCCAAAATCATAAAGTGGACAGAGGAAAAAGTGAGGTATGAAATCAAAGTACTTCCCATTTTTAATCTGAGAACAAAAAGAGACATAACATTTTTCTGTGAGTGTTCAGTTGTGATTTATTATTAGTTTAAAGGAATAGTTCACCCAAAAATGAAATTTCTGTCATCATTTCCTCACCCTCATTTTGTTCCAAATGCATACGACTTTCTTTCTTCCATGGAACACAAAAGGAGATGTTAAAATGTTAGCCTCACTCATCATTCACTTTCATTGAATCTTTTTTTCTATACAGTGAAAGTGAATGTTGAATGAAGCTGTCATTCTGCCTGACATCTCCATATGTGTTCCACAGAAGAAAGCAAGTCATACAGTTTTGGAACGACATGATGTAAGTAAATAATGATTGATTTGTGTTTTGGTGGGGATGACTACTCCTTTGAAAAGCCCATTTTAAGAATTCTCAGTAATCCTGCAAGTCCATCACTGGAAATGTCCATCAAAACATGCATTTATTTGTCTAAGTCCACCACCAGCTGTTTCCTCCTCAGCATGATAGAATCACACAAGCGGCACAAAAACATTAACACAAAAAAAATAACCTGTTATTGTAGTTGTAAAATCTCAGTTTGCTTTCCAACCAGTCGTGAATTGAAAATATTGACCTCATAATGAAGCACTGGCACTGCATAAACATAGAAAGGGACATTTTGCCAAGCATTTAAATTATAAAACGTCTTTAATGGCGGAAGGCACAGTTTGAGTGAAAGAAAATCTTCCATGACTGCAGCTAACAGTTCTTTTTGTAAAAGGAAAAGGGACTACACCAATAAGTACTTGATTATTGCATTTTTTTTAGAAGATCCTCTTGGTGGCGCGGTTTTCTCAACTCAATCTGGGTGGTGGAGGACAATTCTCAGTTGCCTCCGCTTCTGAGACCATCAATCCGCGCATCTTATCATGTGGCTCACTGTGCATGACACCGCGGAGACTCAAAGCATGTGGAGACTCATGCTACTCCATGCGCAACTTATCACATGCCCCATTGAGAGCGAGAACCCCTAATCGTGACCATGAGGACGTTTCCCCATGTGACTCTACCCTTCCTAGCAACCGGGCCAATTTGGTTGCTTAGGAGACCTTGCTGGAGTCACTCAACACGCCCTGGATTGTGGCAGCAACTCCAAGTGTGGCAGTCAGCGTCAGTACTCGCTGAGCTACCCAGGCCCCCTTTTATGTGCTTTCTTAAGATTATCCTAAGAAAGAATACCAAGTAGGCTCAAGGATAAAATTGAATAAGAACATAACTGATATAAATATTAATTTCAGCCTTTCAAATGTTTTTAAATGGTTAACAACATTTTGGGTTTGGCCTTAATTCATGTACAAATGTCTAACTATTAAAACACAAATGTGTCTGTGAGAAACATTAAAGTGCGAAAAAAAAAAAAAAAAAAAAAAAAAAACTTTAAATCAAGGAAAACCTTTGTAGTCACTGTACGTGTTGCTATCAACAGCTGCATCGGACAATTCTAGCATTACATTCTATGCTAGTCAACCAGATCAATACACTAGATTCATTCATATCCACAAGTCAAAAAGGTCTATCAAGGTCATATGTAAGAAAGACACCTGGAAGCATTTAAGATCGGTGCTTCAGGTCTCACAATACCAGCACTTCAGCACTGAATAACAGCACATACTTCCACATTCACAATACCACTGTTTTTCTAGGTCTGTTAATGTGTTGGTACGTGGTCATCCTGATAATGTGTGGTACATTGAAACATGCTCACAGCGCTCCTTTATTTTTCTTAATTACAATCTGTTTGCAAAGTTGATTATGTGCTACGTTTAAAGAGAGATGTTGATCCGATTTGATTGCATTGGGAATTAGTCTATCTACTGGTTGACATAATGCTTTGTGCAGTTAAGACCATAAAAAACAGTTCAAACAAAAATTTAAAGTGGGTCATCCATTTAATTTCGACCTCATTTTGTTCCAAACTTGTATGACTTTCTTTCATCCATGGAACACAAAGTGCAAATGTTTAAAGAGTATCCTGGTCTCCATTCCATATTATGAAAGTGAATGGGGACTGGGTCTGTCAAGCTCCAAAATGACATTATAAGCATTATGAAAGTAGTCCAAATGACTTGTGTGCTATATTCCAAGTCTTCTGAAGACATGTAAAGCTTTGTGCGGAACAGACCCAAATGCAAGTTTTTATTCACTGAAAATCTTCCCCTCCACTGTAGCTCTCAAATAAATCAAATATGGCACCTGACGTTTGATCACGAGAAACACAAGAACTAAACGTTGATGCCCAAATTTGTACTCCATTTTAGAGCTTTTGTGGGTGAAGATTATCAATTAAATTAACTTTTTGGTACAAGTCATATGGATTACTTTTATGATACTTTTACAAGCTCTTTGTCATTTTTAAGGTTGATAGACATAGTTCCCTCTCACTTTCATTTTCTGGAAAAGATCATCTTCAAAAAATCACATTGTGTGTAATACAGAAGAAAGCAAGTCATATTGGTTTGGAACAACATTAGGGTGAATAAATGATGACAGAAAAGTCCTTTTTGGGTGATCTATTTCCATAAGCAGGAAAATGCTGGCGAGACTCACCTTAGTGAGATAATAGACACATTGCTGGAAGGTGAACATAATGACCTCCTCCAGGACCGTCATAGCCTCCTCACTGGCAGAGCGCACGGAGGACAGGTACAACTCCAGCACTGCTACAAATTTAAGGACAGAGATGGAAGGGTAATGAATGAATCTGAATGGGTATGTAGCATTATTAGGATACTAAGAGGGTTTTCCAGTTTGAGGTTTACCAATACAATCTTCTTCCTCCTCCTCTTGAGAGATTCCATGCAGTAGACAGGGCACTTCCTTCTGGATGAAATGAAAGAGCTGGATGGAGTTAGCCATCCACAGGACTAAAGGCTCCAGAGCCTGGAACAGCTTTTCAGTAATTGGAGTGAAGGCTTCAGGGTCTGAGTCACTACTGTTAACATCAGAAGAGCAAGGAAATCTAGTTTTAATGTGAGCTTCACCAGAGACATGGAATTTGAATCCCTCTGGATATGAATATAAATGATGAGAAACCAGTACTTGCTCTTACGTTTCAGGTTGCAAAGCTGCAAGTTCCTTTGCCTTTTCCTGTATTGAAGCATACAATTGCTTATTATAGGTAGTTGATGCATAAGACTTAAGGTTAAAAATGTATACGAGTGTATAAGGGTCCTATAGTGTCTGACAAATGATTTTAAAAGTACAAACCTTTCATGTAGTCCCTTAATTAATATGACGCTATAAACACTGTATATAGAATATTAGAGCCCAACAGCGCTCGCCCATTTTTACTGCTGTCTTTGTTAGTTAGCTAGAGTGTATAGGGAGATCAATTTGATTGCATCATGGAAGTGGGCGGTCACTGCTGGGGTCTTTTTCCATGGTTTGTTTGCCATGATTCACTCTTTGGTAGATTTTCCACCTCAGGATTCATAGGTAGTGTGTTCTTCATCAAAACTTCTGCTATTATACACGAGCTTGTTAATATTCATTTGAAATAATGCAGCCTAATGGCTTCAGCAGAGGTGTACACCACTGATTAACAACCTTGGAGCTCATTGTAAGTATATAAAGGTTTTTAATTTATGTTTAATAATCAATTCCCTTATGGCTAAAAAAAACGATTGGATTTTTACTTCTGAAACCAGACTGTTGCGATTTATTATAAAAAACAAACAAATGTGTTTTAAATGGAATACAGCATGTCTTACTGCAGGACATGTCAAAGTACCCTTAAGGACCTGGTATAGTCACGGCGATGTTCTTCTTCGTTCTTTGCTCAGAGCTAAAAAGATGTTCGAAACAGCTAAGCAATGGTATACTGTTTGCAAACATCCAGATACCTTTTTTCCTGAAAGTTCGCATTGGCGAACTGTAATGAACCAACCAAACGAACTCAAAAACACCTTTGCTTTGGCCAGATATTTTTCACAATTATGTCACATCTGTTCGTTCTTTGATTTTATATGACGTTTACCAGGGCCTTTATACAGTAAGACATACAGTCACTGGTATAGACAGACAATTTCAAGTTCAAACAAAATCACACCCAAATGTAAACCTACCCAAACAACCATTTGAACTTCATTGGATATTTGTAACAGTAGCCTGCGAAAGGCAGGCATTGAGAAATGAGTGGCAGACTGCTGGAGACATAAGCACAGTAGGAAAGATGCTGTCAGTTTGTTTGCATTTTCATTCTGGTCAATTGTGGTAAATATCTCCTTCAGTATTCTGGTCCCATGTTCCACATCATAATCCAGAACCAGCTCTGCTCCATCAGAGTCTCTAAAGCATGGCAAGCCATTATACTTTCGCTCTCTTTCCGACAGAACATATGTTTTACACTGAGGAGGCAGCCTGCATATATGGGACATTGGAACAGTTGGAGGGGTTGAGACCACAGGTGAGGTGGGGTCTTTATACATGAAGAAGTAATGGTCGCCCAAGCTAATTATGTCTCCAGATTGCAACTCAACATTCCGGGTGATGGTGACTCCATTCCTTTTCACTTTAGCTCTGTTGATGGGCTTCAGAAGGGTAACACTTCCTGGGGTGGAGTCAGGGGCTGGATGGATATCCAGGCGCTGGACACAGCAGTGCTGTGGGAGGATATCAGGGGCCCAAAGTTGCAAAATTTCTGTATTGCCATCAGTCTCAGTGGAAGTTTGTTCAACTTGGCGGCCAAATACTGTGTAACTACCTATCAGTGCATAGATGATGAAATCCTGAGGAGATAATAAAATATTAGTTAGTTACTGGACACTGTGAATATTTTGTATACATTTTTTAATAATTTAAAATATTTTAGCAATTAGACTCTGATCCTTGATCAATAAACGCTTTAAGATTTATGAATTTCAATTTCATAACAAAATCCCATCAAACTAAATTGAGAAATCCTTAATAAAATGAATTTTATATATGTATATATATATATATATTATTAATTTATAATAATAAATTATATAATTTAATTTAGTTTAACATCTGTTAACATTAATATAAACTTTTTTAATTGTCAAAAATATTTTTTATTTTGTATAATTGAATATTAATATATTTTGTCATATATATTGCACTTTGAATAATATGTAAAAATATTCATTCATGTATTTATAAATAATATACAAAATATGCATGCATAAAATATTCACAAACCATAAAAATTTATCATTTTATTTAGCTGAGTCAGCCTGAATACATTATGTTTCATCAATGAAATCATTTGTGTGGGTTGGGTAGGGCCAGTCAGTTCTTATAAAAGATCAGGTAGAAAATGTTCCTTAAAGACACATTTTCTCTCTTTTCAGTATGCCATTATTTGCAGCACTTTCTTATAGTCCTTCATTTCAGCTATAAAGAAATGCCAGCATAATAGCTTTGAATACAATTCTGTGTAAATGAGCTTGGAATGGTCTCGTGTCTCAGAATGAAAGGCAACTGGTAATACACCTGAACACTACTGTGTACTGTATATACAGAATATCAGCATGTTTGTACTGTACGTACATGTGTGCACGTACAAGTTAATTTGTGGGTACTCATCACTCTGTGTGCAAAGTTAATCTCTCAGGAAATGTGTACACCCATTTGACACCCTGCTTTGGACACACCACTTCCTGTCCAGTGTGAACACTCTTTTATTGCATACGTGGTCCTTTTCAAGCCATTTATCCTCTGTCGGCACATTCTGATATTATCCAGCGGAATTAAAAGGACATAGGACAATATTTTCCCATGGTGCACTGACGTTACCTGTGTTGTATTATCAAGTTTATAATTGTGAATAGCATTCCTATATGTTGAATAAAGAAATGAATATCCCTGTAATTCAGTAGTTTAGCATCATAGATTTAGATATACTGTTTACTGTATAGTAACAACTGCATAACTAAATGTTGAAATTTAATTTGGTTACAGAGGGTGGCATTGTGATGCATAAGTGCACATAAAGAAAATGTATTTAGGCCTTGCACACCTTTGCAGCGTTTAACCTTTTCAATCAAAACATTAGTGTGTCAGCAGGGGCGTGGTCTAGCGTCCGTCTGGAGAGAGAGAAAGCTGTAAGGGCGCTTGCACCTGAGCTAGATTATGTCTAACACCTGTTGCTAAATCCAGAGAACACGGGGAGAGCGGCATGTAAGCAGCCACGTCACCAGCAGAAGAGAGAGAGAGAGAGAGAGAGAGAGAGAGAGAGAGAGAGAGAGAGAGAGAGAGATTAGCACAAGGAAGTCCATGGTGTCTATGAAGCTGATGAGTTTATGAGTGTACGTATCTGTGAAGCTAATGAGTTTTGTGAAGCTGTAAGCGTTGAAATTGACAATTAAAAGTCTTATCTGTGCCAGAAGCCCGTCTGCCTGTGTCCTCCTTTCATTCTGCTGTGGACCCTTTCATATTTAAATTCCTATGAAGCCATTCAAACCTGGAGCGAACAGTCTTTCGCTCCAGAAAAGTGAGGATTCTTTTTTTTTACAGTGAGTGTGTCAATTTTTTTTCTTTGCCCAGCAATGAAGTGCCCTGACCAATAAAATATGAGCTTAGGATCATGTGTCAGAAGTTACTGCAGTTGCTAAAGCACGGAAAGCTGTTTTGACCACCGACATTAAATGCTGAGGTAACTCAAGGAAGAAATACCAACAGTGAGGATGTGTATTTCATTTTCATGAAATGTCTTAAAAACTGAAACATATTTTCTCAAATGGGTTCTCTTAACATGTAAATTCAATTGCTTTATCACTTCCTTGTGTCCCCTTTAATAAACTAGTCTATCTGATCTTACATGGTATTTCATATTGCTGTATTTTTTGCCTTTGAATTTAATCTTATGTGAGGTTCTCCACAAAATTATGTAATAGTTCTTTCTGTGCAATTATTAATAGTCATTAACAGCTGTGCTGTGTTGAAACAAAGACAATGAAAAGAACTACAAAACCCATAATAATCAAACGAAAGACACGAAGTTAACAATAAACACCCCCCCCCCCCCCCCCCCCCCCCCCCCATCTAAGGAGCCGCGGGATGCGGAGCCACAGGAGGCTCACGAGATGGAGCTACAGGAGGCAAGGGCTCAGAGTTCAGAGCAGCTGGGGAATCAGAGATCAAGGCACTAGGGGACTCAGAGAGCAAGGTACTAGGGGACTCAGAGAGCAAGGCACTAGGGAGCAAGGCAGCTGGGAACTCAATCAACTAGGGAGCAAGGGAGCTGGGAACTCAATCAACTAGGAAACATGGAACTCAGGGAGAGAGATATTAGAGGGCAAGTTACAAAGGGAGTCAGGGAGCATCGCACTGGGAAACATAGCACTGGAGAGCAAGGCACTAGGGAGCAAGCCAGCTGGAAACTCTGGGTTGATCCACAGACTGGTTGCTGGTGTATGATAGGTGCTGGTTACTGAGATAAGCAACAGACTGATTGCTGGTGTCTGATGGGTGCTGGTCACTGGACTGAACAAAGGGCTAGTCGACATTTGCTATGGACTGGAATGGATAATCGATAGTCACCGGGGGCTGGACAGGCTCGAAGGTCACAGGGGGCTGGACAGGCTCGTCAATGGCATCAGAGAACTGGACAGGCTTGTTGACGGCCTCGGGGAACTGGACAGGCTCGTTGACGGCCTCAGGGAACTGGACAGGCTCGTCGACAGCTGGCAGCGGCTGCAGAATGGCATCTGTGGCCATGAATGCAGGCAGCGACTGGAGAGCAGAGGCCCTTCTCCTCCTCCTCTTCTGGATGGCCAGGAGCACTGCTGCGGGAATAGCCTCCATGGCTGAGGACGCTGGCACTGGGACGGACGAGGCATCAGATGCTGGCTCTGGAACGGACAAGGATTCAGGTGCTGGCTCTGGGATGGATGAGGCTTCGGGCACTGGCTCATTGACCGAGGGAGGTGTGGGCACTGGCTCAATGACCATGGCAGGATTGAGCATACCGGGTGCCACCTTTGGTGTGAGGGGATCCACCGGGACCACAGAAGTTGAGAGTTCAGCAAGAGAACGATGTTATGCTCCCATGAAGGGTATAGACTCTCCAGAGTGATTTTGATGTATTCCCTCCATGTGAGCTCTCCCATCTCTGGAAAATGTGTATTACCATAAAAATGTAGGCCAGTCTAGAAAGTTAAACTGAGCTGAGAGTCACTCCAGTTGTACTGGCTCGCCAAGGCCTAAAAACCCAACGAATATTCCCAAAAACAAAGTCCTGCCCAACATAGCTTGTCAAATTCTGCTGCTAGATCCATATTTCTGTCAGTTCTTCTGTAATGTTGATGAGGTGAGGTGAAAGATCAAGATCTAAATGCAGCTTCTAATGAAGGTTCACAAAGCAAAATAAAGAAAACAAACAAAACAACCATAAAGGACACAAACTGACAATGAACAGAGGAAAAACAGGGATTAAATACACAAGAAACTAATGAGAATACAAGGACAACCTGGTACTAATAATCATAAGGAACCAATGAAACAAAGACAATGAAAAGAACTACAAAACCCATAATCAAACGAAAGACACAAGTGAACAATAAACATAAATAGCGACCCCTGGTGGTCGCCAGTATAATCCTTAAATTTGTTGGTGATTCCCTACGCATAATCGCATCGCCTCTGGTGTTAAAAGGCTTTCTGAGTGAAAAAGTTAAAGGTGAAATATGAAACATTTTCAAAGTTAAAGGGATAGTGCGCTCCAAAATGAAAATTATCTAATTATTTAATCACCCTTATGATATCCCAGATGCATATGACTTTCTTTCTTCACCAGGACATATTTGATGACAAATAGGAAAATCTCAGCTTAGAAGGTCCTTAAAATGCAAGTGAATGGTCATTCGACATTTGAAGCTCCAAAAATCACACATAGTCAGCATAAATCTCATCGGTACGAATCCAGTGGTTAAATGAATGTCTTCTAAAGTGATATGATCGCTTTATGTAACAAGGTTAAAAGGGGCAAGGAGTACGTGAGAACCAGATGAAGCATCAAAGTAATATTTTAATGAAAACTTAAACAAAAACACAAGCATAAACACACACACGGCAGCTGCGTGTGGCTCTCTCTCTCCCGAACTGCCGCATCCGACTCTGCCTTATCCCTCTCCTCGGCTGATTAGCCCGATTGGGGGGCGGCCATACGCACTCATGGCCTGGCCCCGCCCTCCTCATTGTCACAGTAAATAATGAGAGAATTTAAATTTTTGGGTGAACCATCCCTTTAAAATAATTTAGATTATCCCAGCTCAATGTGAATAAACAACTATTAACAAGACTTTCATAGGCTAAGTTCTCAAGAAACTTGTTTGACGATTGGTGCTTCAATGGCAGCAGGAATTGTACAATTTACCTTATCTTAAAAAAAGGTAATGTAAAGTCAAATCAAGTAATTTTTATTTGTATAGCACCTTTCACAACACACATCGTTTCAGAGCAGCTTTACAGAAGATCAGGCATTAACAGATGATAAAACTGTAATGTCTATAATGTCGATGAATCATCATTGTGTAATTAGATAAAAATACGATTGTGAATTGTGTTTAAAAATAAGTAATTACATAATAATTGTATTTGAGCAAGCCGAAGGCAACTGTGGCAAGGAACACAAAACTCCATAAGATGTTGGTTAATGGAGAAAAATAACCTTGGGAGAAACCGGACTCACTGTGGGGGCCAGGTAAATAAAGGTAAATGAGCAGTAAAGAAAACATCTAACTCAATGCAATGCAAATAAACTAAAATGATTCAAAATTTTGAGGATGCTGGAAACAAAATTCTGCAACACTGATAAATCTCTTTATACCAGAACATTCCAGAAACAGTGACTCATGTGTTTGATGGGGCAAAGGAAAGAAAAGGGAGCAAGGAAGTGGGAGAGTTGGGTGGATGAGACAGGGATTTGGTGGGAAGGAGGAGGCAGAGATATAGTGGGAGTCTGTCCTACCTGTCTGTAACTGAAGCCCTGCAGAAGTAGGAAATACGGGAACTCGAGGGGCGGGTGAATAGAATACTGTGTAGAGTTGTCGTCGCTACTCTCCGTCTCCTCCCTTTCATTGGCAGGACAGTGTGTTGCTTTGTAGGCCTCGGAATCTGGCTCCTCCCCCTGCGATTGGTTCTTGACGTTTTTGTGGGCCTCTGAACAGGAGTGACCGCAGGTGCTTTGAGCCTCTGCTGTCAAGTTCGTCTCGCTTAGACTCTTTAACAGATTGTGTTTGCTGTCCACTGCACCATCTCTTCCACCCAAACCCAACAGAACATATTTACCTCTGGAGCGGATCTTCTGCAGCTTTCGTGCCTGTGCGTTTATGCCTGGAGAATAAGAATATAAAATGTATTGAGTGTTGACATCAAGTGGCTCTGTCCAGTTCCTTGAGATACTTATATTAAGAAAATCCAGCATTCCATTTAGGTCTATTTTCGTTTCTTTCTTTTGTTTTTTTCCCAACGGTTGAGCACTGTAACCAATCACAGACATGTCGGTTTTTTGTCTGAATTTCACATATTACATTTTCTATTAACCTCAAATCATTTGTAAATGTTTGTAAAGTATGTCTCTAAAGTTGTTTATATGTAAAATGGTTGATGTGTTAGTGTCTATCCAAATGTACAAAAATCTATGTGTTCTAGAACCACACTTTATGTATGAATACCTACGAATACTAATGAGATCACAGTTGAAAATCATATATATATATATATATATATATATATATATATATATATGTAAATAAAACTACAGCTATAGTTTAGGCTTTTCAACTGGCAAGTGCTAGCTATAAATAATTTGGTAAATGCTGCCAAATATAATGTTAGTGTTCCAAACCCATGTGACTGTCTTTCTTCAGTGGAACAAATCAAGAGATCTTAGGCAGACTGTTAGCCAAATTCACCATTTACTTTTATCGCATCTTTTTCCTGTAGAGTAATTTTACCTAACATCTCATTTTGTGCTCCATGAAAGTAAAAAAGTCTTAAAGGTTTGGAACAACAAAAGGGTGAATAAATAATGAAAGAACATTTTATTTTTGGTTGAACTAACTCATTGAACAGAGCAAATTATCTCAGTGTAAGTCAACATAAAGCCAATGCCTTCAAACTGGCATCATGTAAGTGTGCCAAGGTCAATATAAACACAAAGTGGTTTGTTGGCAGGAAGGAAGCACAACTTAGAAGGATGAATAAAATGGCCAATTTGGTGGCTCAATTTTGGTTGCCAGTACACCAAAGATGTAAATAAGGCCTGTTGAAGAAATGACAACTTGATTGCAGTTCAGGAGTTATAATTGTAAAAACATTTTCAATGCAATGTTGGGCAGTGGACAGTCATTACCTGCTGTCACAGTGTCCCTATCTTTAGAGATATTTTCCTCCACAGAGGCCTTGCGCTGGATCTCAAATCGGCGGGCATAGCCCTCTCTGGGCTTCCAGAGGGACTGCAGCAGGAGAGGCTTCTCGTTGTCCCCTACCACACGAACGCATTCTGTCCTCCAGGGGTGATCTCCAATACACCCAATCACATCACATAATACATAGTCATCAACATGTTCTTTGCTTAGGGAGTATCTAAAATAATAACAAACACAAACAGCAGAAAAACAGATGTTCAGTATTGTATGGTGTTGCACTTCTATATTCAGGTTTCCAGCACATTTTGACTAAAACATATCAAAGACTGTTTCAGGTATGGGCATTTCAAGTTATGCTGTAGTTGAGTACTCTAGAAATTTAGAATTAGAGTTAACCCTTCAACCTTTAAACATGTTTTTCATTGGAAATAAATTAGCACTATGCATAAACAACATCATCTAGATTCAATAATGAAAAAGGCATGCATACAGTATGAAACATAGGATTACATTCAAAGTCTTCAGAAGCAATAAAATCACTTTAAATATGTTTTTATTTCTTTTTGGGTGAACTACATTATTCCATACAATGTCACGTATCCACAGCACCAACCTATGCATTGAATTGTAATGGCAAGGGTGAGAGAAGCCACTTTCATTTCACAAATGCACAAAGGAAAATCAAATAGAAATTTTCAAGTAGTGTTTTTACTAGTGTTTCTAGCTGTAAATTTAAAACTGAACAAGTACTTGATTAATTGACTTCTCATGAACATCCCTAGACTATTCTATGATTGCTCGATAAGGATTTAAAAATATATATATTCATGGAGTTTGCAATCACAAAGAGCAACATTAAGATATTTTAGAGCAGAGACCATAACTATAAAAAATATATATTCACTATGGAATGTTCCATGAATTTGTTATGACTTTTTAAGATTTTATAACATTTCAATGACTTTTCCAGACTGTGGGAACCCTATTTATGTAGTATTAATAAGTCAATAGAAAGTAGAATATATTGATATACTGTACCTTCTTTCTATACCTCGGCTTAAAAATGCACTATTTAATTTCTGCGCCTCTAGCGCCACCAAACAGAATTGCAAAAATAAACTTTGTCTAGAAAAGAGCTTTCTGAACAGTCTGCCACTAGTCAAACAAAGATGTAGTGGGTCTAAGTGGGTTTCTCTAAACAAACAGAGCAATTCTCAAAGAGTGACAGAAACGTATTATTTTCAGTTTCCAAAGAATAATTTACTAATTATCCTATTAATGGCTTACAGTCATCTATGCATATTAAACTGGGATAGGAGAAAGTACTTTAACACAGAAAAAGTTACTAAAAAGAAAAGCTTTAATGTTTAAAACGTTTGATGATACAGTGTCAAAGAATAACAGTAATGTACATAAAAATCTCTGTTTGCTTAACTTGAAATGAAAGGTGGTAATGTTTTACCACATAAGCAACAGTCACTCATGCACACATAGAGGAATTCTGGTTGTAGAATGAGGGGGAAAAACTGAGGAATTTGGTATCTGAGTGCTGACTCAGTATTCTATTCAAACTAAAGCAGCTTTCTTGCAAGGGATTCATTTCGACAACAATTTCCCACAAACCAATAGAAACATTTGGTTTGAAAACATTAAATGCATTTACAAGAAGGGACAATAACCCATGAGCACAATAGTTATTTTGTGCAATTTCTTAAATTCCAAATTCTCCAGTAAATCCTTTGAACTGTTTGTTCAAAGCAGGAACAGGGCAAAAGCATTATAAATTAAATCATTATTAAACCCTATTTCATTTATCCCAATACTGAATACGCAGTGGCCCGAAAAGTATTTGGACAGTTAGGTCACACTTAAAAATAATTGCATTAAATAACTAAATATCAAACCAAATTGCTATAAGTGGCAACTTCCATTTTAATTTTGGATTTGTAGTGGATGTATGAAGTCAGTCCACCCTAAGTTCACACAGGTGTCCTAGCAGAGAAACCACAGGTGTAGTTCATCATTATGGACATGTAACACAAAGTTTGACATCTACAAAGTGTCCAAATATTTGTCTACATTTTGAACAGTATACCATTTAAAAAATTAACAAATGTTTTTTTTATGTGAAATGCATTGCTTGAAAAGTGTTTGTGCTGTAATTTCTTTAAAATAAATACCATTTGGTTTGACATTTTGCTACTGAATGCAATGACATTTCTACATTTTTTAAATGCAGCTGAACTGTCTGAATAGTTTGTCTGGCCACTGTACCTCAAGTCTTTTATTCTGCCATGAAATAATGTAAATCTAAAAATGTTGTTGCAGATAAAGTGGTGTATTTAAGACAATGTTCAAAATCAAAGGCATTATGTGTTCATAGTCTCCTCAATACGTATGGTCTCACCTGGCTAATGCCTCTTTGACCAGCTCTTTGGCATTGGAGTGTGTTGTGGCCAGTACACTTTTGTAGTTGGCTCCTTCACAGATCTCAGTGCCAAATATCTTCAGAATGCCTGGAGCCGTGATATGATTTGATAGCTCAGAGGGATCCTCTGTCACCACCTCCTCTCCTGAAGCAGCCATCTCCCCAGAGCCTCTCCGAGAACCACGGCCAAACACAGTGGACAGTCGATGCTTGTGGCGGCGGATCTTGTTCTTCGCAGGTTGCAGGATGCCCACACTTTCCACTGATCTGGCCGTACCACTTGATGAGCTAGACCTGTGGAAAGGACACAGGATTTATCTGTTGTCCTGCTGGGTGGAGTATCTATAGATGCAGCAGTTAAAGTCTAGTGACTCTTCAGACCAAGGTTTTTAGATTTCTCTGGTTGACCATCTCTAGGTTGTTCCTCATAAATGAAAAGTGGGGTTTATAAATTGAACAAAGAGGTACTACACAGAAATCTGAAAAAAAAAAAAACTTTGTACCTTGCAAAAGGCTACACCTAAATATTATGCCTGATCCTGTAATCTGCTTATTTCAGAATAAAAGCTCTGTTAAAGCCATCACTATTGCGTCAGTACCATAACATGTGTCAAGTTTGGAAGGGGGAACTAACATCATTTCACACTAAACATGCATCATAAAAACACTTTTGTGAAAGGCCAGTAGCTTATATCTATAGGCAGGTTTGTAATTAAAGTGCAATTAACGCGTAATTATAGGTTTAATATAAAAATGATTCCTTATAATTGACAAAGGTTGTCATTTATACAAATAAATTACAAAAGTTTTCATTTATACACTTTAAATGAGATGTTTAAGAACTGGACTTACTGGACGGATCCATTGCTCTGTTTCCTCCCGACTCTGGATAATCTTCTCTTGGATGCGCCGACTGGTAAACCCGCAGGTGAGACTGGAAGCGGTTTGGATGTCTGAGAGCTCCGCTCGTTCCCTATCATCGTTCCCAAAAGTTTTACAGCTGCTCTTTTAGTCTAAGAAGCGGGCCCGAAGGAATGAATTGCCTGTAGCAAACCGAGCATATCGATCATACTTTGTAATACACAGCTGTAGAAAAGCTCATGACAGAAAAAAATCTTAAAATCAACCCTGTGAACGGACTGGCATCCAAGACTAACTTTTCTGCTCTATGTGTCTATTTGTTGGTATGGGCTGTGTCTCAAAATCTTGATAGATGTCTACGTAGCAACATTTTGGGGGCATCATTGGTGCGCAGCAGTAGTAGGCATAGGCGCACGCTTCACAGTCAGCACATCTAAAAACAAGTTTGCAAGCACGCACCCATGATACCCCAATCTGCAGTGCGATCAAAGATGCTGTCTAAGTAGACAGCTCAGTCGGTTTTGAGACACGCTTAAAGACTGACTGACCAAACGTGCCGCTGAAGCTGTGAAAGGACATAGGGAGGTTCCTCATCTGACGGCTGTCTTCGAATTTCTTGTATCTCTTTAGCTATTCGAGTTAAACTCAAAGCAACCCTAACAAAAAGGCTTCCAAAAGGACTAGGGTACTACCATGTTTTAGGACATGGTATCATGAAAAAAAAGAAAAAAAAAAAAGAACATCAAATCAATCAAATCAAATCACTTTATTGTCACACTACTGTGTACACGAGTGCAACAGTAGGTGAAATTCTTGTGTGCAGTTCCGAGCAACATTGCAGTAATGACAGTGACGAGACATAAACCACTTTACAATAACAACATATTTACACAACACAATTTACATAACAAATGTACACATACCTACACAACAATTTACATATCAAATGTACACAATACACACAATGTAGAATACACATACACTAGATAAGGGTATAAATATATATATATACACTAACTGAATTGGGAGCGAGAATATATTGACAGAATGAGGATTAATAAAGTGCAGTGCTGATTGTTGATCGTGAGAGATCATGTGTTCAAAAGTCTTATTGCTTGTGGGAAGAAGCTGTCATGTAGTCGGGTGGTGCGGGTCCTGATGCTGCGATACCGCCTGCCTGATGGAAGCAGTGAGAGCAGCCCATGACTCGGGTGGCTGGAGTCTTTGATAATCCTCCGAGCTTTATTCACACACCATCTGTTATATATATCCTGGAGGGAGGGAAGCTCACCTCCGATGATGTTTCTGGCCGTTCGCACCACCCTTTGCAGGTCTTTGCGGTTGTGGGCGGTGCTATTGCCGTACCAGGCGGTGATGCAGCCAGTCAGGATGCTCTCTACAGTGCTGGTGTAGAACCGTGTGAGGATGTGTTGGTTCATTCCAAACTTCCTCAGCCGTCTCAGGAAGAAGAGGCGCTGGTGAGCCTTCTTCACAACGGCCTCAGTGTGGACGGACCATGTGAGTTCCTCAGTAATGTGGACACCGAGGAACTTGAAGCTGCTGACTCTCTCCACCGGTGCTCCATTAATGGTGATGGGGCTGTGTTCTCTGTCTTTCTTCCTGAAGTCCACCACAAGCTCCTTGGTTTTACTGACGTTGAGGGAGAGGTTGTGCTCCTGACACCAGTGTGTCAGAGTGTGCACCTCCTCTCTGTAGGCTGTTTCATCATTGTTAGTGATCAGACCTACAACCGTCGTATCGTCAGCAAACTTAATGATGGCATTGGAGCTATGTGTCGCCACACAGTCATGTGTGTAAAGGGAATACAGGAGTGGGCTGAGAACACAGCCCTGCGGGGCTCCAGTGTTGAGGGTCAGTGATGAGGAGATGTTGCTGCCCATTCTAACCACCTGACGTCTGCCTGACAGGAAATCCAGGATCCAGCTGCACAGCGAGCTGTTTAAGCCCAGAGCCCGGAGTTTCTCATCAAGCTTGGAGGGCATTATGGTGTTAAATGCTGAGCTTAGTCTACAAACAGCATTCTCACATACGTGTCCCTTTTTTCCAGGTGGGATAGAGCAGTGTGTATTGTAGATGCAATAGCATCATCAGTGGAGCGGTTGTTACGGTAGGCAAACTGCAATGGGTCCAAAGAGGTGGGCAGAACAGAGCAGATGTGATCTCTGATCAACCTCTCAAAGCATTTGCTGATGATGGGGGTGAGGGCAACAGGACGCCAGTCATTTAAGCAAGTGATTTTTGATTGCTTCGGTACAGGCACAATGGTTGATGTTTTGAAGCATGTGGGGACTACAGACAGGGAGAGGGACAGGTTGAAAATGTCCGTAAAAACACCAGCCAGTTGGTTCGCGCATGCTCTGATGACGCGGCCCGGAATGCCGTCTGGACCCGCGGCTTTGCGAATGTTCACCCGTCGAAAGGATCGGGTTACATCCGCAACAGAGACGGAGAGTGAACCATCATCTGTAGTATCGGCCGCGGGTGCTCTCTCCGCGAGGGCGGTGTTGTTGTTGTCCTCGAAACGAGCATAAAAAGTATTAAGCTCGTCCGGGAGAGAGGCAACAGTGTTCATGGCGGAGTTTTTATTCTGTTTATAGTCCGTGATGGTGTTAATTCCCTGCCACATACTTCTGGAGTCAGTGGTGTTGAACTGTCCTTCAATTTTGTGCCTGTACTGGCGTTTGGCTGTACTGATGGAGTTACGGAGGGCATAACTGGCTTGTTTACGCTCCTCTGCGTTCCCGGAATTAAAAGCGGTGGTCCGCGCAGTAAGTGCCGCTCGAACATCGCCGTTAACCCATGGTTTCTGGTTGGGGTAGATCCGTATAGTTTTTGTCGGAACAACGTCCTCTACGCACTTCCTGATGAAACACGTTACACTATCAGCGTAAACCTCGATGTCGTCATCGGAGGCAGACCGGAACATCTCCCAGTCCGCGTGATCAAAATAGTCCTGTAGCGCAGAGTCTGATTGGTCCGACCAGCACTGGATCATTCTGAGGGCGGGTACTTCTCGTTTCAGTTTCAGTGTATGCGGGCAGAAGCAGAACAGAAGAGTGGTCGGATTTGCCAAATGGTGGGCGGGGGAGGGATTTGTAGCCATCCCGGAAAGGAGAATAGCAATGATCCAAAACCCGGTCCCCTCGTGTGTTGAAGCTGATATGTTGGTGGTATTTTGGTGCTATTGTTTTGAAGTCCCCGGCAACAATGAACGCAGCCTCAGGGTGCGCGGTTTCCTGCTCACTTATACTGCCATACAGTTCCCTAAGTGCCCGGTCTGTGTCGGCTTGTGGGGGGATGTACACAGCTGTGATAATGACTGCTGTGAATTCCCTCGGTAGCCAGAATGGTCGACACAGAAGCATGAGAAATTCCAGATCAGGAGAGCAGAAAGACCTGATAAAATGTACATTCCTCTGATCACACCATGATTTGTTGATCATAAAACATACACCTCCACCTCTTCTTTTACCTGAGAGGTCTTTCGCTCTGTCCGCTCGGTGCACGGAGAAACCCGTGGGTTCGATGGCCGAGTCTGGAATCTCCGCGGACATCCAGGTTCCCGTAAGACAGATAACGCAGCATTCTCTCGTCTCTCGTTGGAAGGAGATCCGCGCTCTCAGCTCGCAGAGCTTGTTGTCCAGAGACTGAACATTTGCCAGTAGTATACTGGGTAGCGGGGGGCGATTTGCGCGACGTCTTAATCTGATGAGAACGCCGGCTCTTTTTCCTCTTTTCCTTCTGCGTTTCCGTGGCCGGGCAGCCCAAACAAAGGGCTCCGCTGGCGTGTTTGTAAACCGCGGGTCGGCATTGAGGAATGTGAAGTCCGGTTTTCGGTGTGTGATTGCCGAACCAATGTCCAAAAGCGTTTGTCTGTCGTACACAATAAGGCAGACAACATCCAAGACAAAAAAACACAGAACTGTAAACAAAACAAAAAATAAACTGCAGTGTTTTGACGGAGCTCGCAACGCAGCAGCCATACTCGGCGCCATCTTGAGACATGTAAACATGTAGATGTAAATACCATGTGAGACATGTAAACATG
Source organism: Moxostoma hubbsi (assembly GCA_032164185.1). Classification (NCBI taxonomy): domain Eukaryota; kingdom Metazoa; phylum Chordata; class Actinopteri; order Cypriniformes; family Catostomidae; genus Moxostoma; species Moxostoma hubbsi. Next base: position 19,968,383 of record JAVLUX010000039.1, read on the forward strand.
TAAATACCATGGAGTTTAAATATGGTTATCATTCAGTAATCGGAATCAAAATACCATGGTATGAACATGGATATCTATCTATCTATCTATCTATCTATCTATCTATCTATCTATCTAATCATTTCATCCATCATCTAGGAACGTACATTTTATTTTTTCACTCAGTCATCTTTTCTCATAATAACAAAATTACAAAACCTTGTTGAAACCCTTATACAACCACACCAATCCTCTGATTGGTAATGATGTCTGAGCCCCGCCCCTTTAGGCGCACAGTCAGCCTATATAAGCGAGTGCTCAGTCACCACTACTATACACTTCAGAATTTTCTTCCTTCATCTTGGAGCGCTTTCTGCTTCGCCGTCGATTTTACACTTACAGAAATTCTCAGCAAGATACGAACAGGTCGACTCATTGCCTCTGTTCAGTGCCTGCACCGATAGGCTTTCCACTCACCTGTGTGTTCAGGTGAAAAGTTCTCCTCATCACTGTCAAAGACGCTCTCGGTGAACGGGTTCTTCGCTTCAGACACTCTTCATTGACCAACGCTGCACTTCAGCGAAACTCCTACCTGCTTCCCACAGCGCTCTTACTATATATATAAATATATACAATATTAACGGTGTGATACGCGCCTGTAACAAATCCCTTAGTTCCAAGGAATGAGGAATTGGGAGACGGCTTCCTCAGTAGCAATGAGTAAGTCTTCATTTACAAATCATTTACTTAATTTTCCCTGAGAACATTTAAAATGCCCTGAGGTTTATGGCCATAAAGTATTTCAAAGGGGAAAACCTTAGTTGAGGCTTGTGGGACTTCTCATACTGCAAATAACAGGGGTTCTATTTCATGCGTCATCGTGCACAAACTTCCAAGCAATGTTTTTAAGAGTCCGATTAAATCGTTCAACCAGGCCGTCCATCTGAGGATGGTAAACACTGTTGCGGATCGACTTAATCCCCAATAGTTCATAAAGTTTGTGGAGTGTATGTGACAAAATTAGGTACATGAGGTACCCTGATCAGTTAGGATCTCTTTCGGAATCCCAACTCGGGAGATGATTCCGCAATACTGTGTGCTGAAATGTTGCACAAGGGCACTGCTTTAGGGTATCGCATTGCATAATCCACCAAGACTAATACAAAGTGATCTACAGGCATGACAAGGTCCATGCCAATTCTTTCGAAGAGGACCTCAATTAATGGAAGAGGACACAATGGCGCTTTTGGGGTGGCCGACTGACATTCACAACATGTAGCACACCACTTGTGTACATCCCCACAAATGCCTGGTCAATAAAATGGGCCAGGAGAGCCAGACAAGTCTCACCTGGATGAATAGTTGCTGCGAATCAACAGACCGCGGTCCGGGGGAGTGCACCATTCTTCCCTGAGGTCCACACAGAGCTCACAATGACATACCGGCATATCTGGCTAACTCTCATGGAGATGCATGACGCAGAGTAAGCCACCATTCTCAACACCCCAGTGTTGCCCGGCGGTCTCTTTGGCAATGCGGTTGAAGGTTTTTCAGAGTACTGCCAAAAAGAAGTAGCACTTCCCCTTTCCTGGCATACTCCCGATTTAATTCCGGTCAGCGCCCAGCAAAGAGTCCTTCTTTCGCTGCCCCAGCATAGCCGAAATCTACTACTGAGCCGTCTGTGAAGCCACACAAAACGTGGCCCAAGTGTAAGTACCCTCCGTCTCAGCACGAAAAATGGGCCACCAGGCTTCACCTGCATTTTGCGATCTGTGGTCCTCCGTGGGCATGCGCACGCACCTCACAAATTAGTGCATACAGACCATTCATCAGTGTCTAGCTCAGTTCAATCTGGGGAAAACTGGATAATTTCAGAGAATGCTGGGTTTTATCAAGGCAGCATTTGCCGACGTATCTTTAGGTCTGATACACATGCGACCTCTCCAGTACTGGCTCAAGCGAAAACTTCCGCATCATGCCTGGAACCTCAGGCTGCTCTAGCACCAGGGACAGTGCCCGCTTTCTACCAACAGGGTATTATGCTGGGTCAAATTTTCTGAAGAAAAGTGGTAAACACAGATGTATCCAACACATGTTGGCGCACGGTATGCGATGGACGCCCAACTTTAGGCACATTTAGGGACACATCAACCACCTAGATCTACTAACTGTCTTTCTATCTTTAAGAGATTTTCATTGTGAATCACCACTTTCTGATTCATTCAGACAACACAACAGTAGTGGCATACATAAATCACCAGGGCAGACTCCAATCACCACAATTAATGAGCATGATACAACACCTCCTCCAATGGAATGGCCGTCATTTCCTCTCATTGCGTGTGACACATGGCTGCCTGAATTTCACAGTGGATCTGTTGTCATGGCGAGGAGCATTACCAGGGGAATGAAGACTTCATCCTCAGACAGTGATGAAGATTTGGGAAATATTTGGAAAAGCAGAAGTCGACCTATTCGACTCCTTGGAGAACACCCACTGTCCCCTTTTGTACTCCATGTCCCAAGCCCCACTAGGCAACTTTGCATTCCCCCGGTGTGCCTCCTTCACTCTGTCATAAGCAAAGTCCGAGTGGACTTGGAAAAAGTTCTGTTAATTGCGCAAAATGGCCCAATCAGTCCTGGTTTCTGGAGATGGAAAAAATACTAGAAAGCCCTCCATGGGAAATACTGCTGAGGAGAGACCTTCTCTCTCAGGCACAACGCATGTTTTGGCATCCCCAGCCAAATCTGTGGAACTTACACGTGTGGCCTCTGAATGGAGCACATCGGATGAGACAGAGTTGGCTCAGTTGGTAATGAACACCATTTTACAGGCTAGAGCAGCGTCCACGAGATGCTGTGACCCAGTGAATTGCACAATTGCTTAGATTTTATATTTCTTCAAGAGCGGCTGGATGCTGTTCTTGCATTGTCAACGCTCAAGGTTTATGTGACTATCAGCATACCATGCCCTGGAGCCTGGCTTGTCGATATGCAAACATAATCTAGTCATAAAGTTCCTTAGCGGAGCAAGGTCTTTGAACCCCCCTCACCCTGCTGTGGTGACAACTTGGGACTTAAATCTGGGTGCTGAAGGCACTCATAAACTCCCCATTCTAGCCATTGGAATCTGTTGAGCTGCGGGTGCTTTCCTTAAAGGCTGCACTATTGGCTTAGGCCTCATTTAAATGGGTGGGTGACATGCGGTTCCTGTTGATTGATAGCTCATGCCTGAAGTTTGGTCCAGATCTGTCAAAAGCCACCATTAAATCTAGAAAAGGCTACATGCCTAAGGTTTTATCAATGCCCTTCAGGTGGTTTGTTTGCCAGCCTTCTTTCCCCCACCATTTAATTCAGATGAAGAGCAATCTATGCATATGTTAAAACCTGGACATGGCATCCATCTCCTCACAAGTCCTCTCTGTATAGAGCGCTTCTTACATTCAAGCGGGTGAGCCCAAGCCATTATTACGGGTGGGCTACTGACTATAATCAACACAGCCACCTAATTATATACTATTGAACTGCCCATTTAAAAGTCATAAGCACTCTTTATAAGAAATAAAACCTACTTTTCCAACCATGTTATGAGAGAGTTAATAAACCATGCTGTGTATATCTGTATGGTTCATATAGATCCCAGACTACATTAATTTCCATCTGGCATCCACCACGTGGGACTTTTCATATACACTTTAATATGATTTATAAGTCAACGGCCTTGTGGCCTGTGACTCTATATGAATATCTCTATTTAGTTTTATAAATCTGGGACCGTAATGTCATGTAGTGCGACGTGATGAGATATCGTTCCCCATAGTGCTTACAGCAATGTCAAGTGAAATGTATCAAAAAGGAACATTTGTTGTTACACTTGTAACCTCAGTTCCCTGAGATGAAGGGAACGAGACATTGCAAAAGCTGGCCGCACAACAACTTCAGAGTTTCAGAATTCGAGTGACACACTCTTGTCCCTCAGTCAAAAAATTCTGAAGAAATGGTGACTGAGCACCCATTTATATAGGCCAGCTTTGCGCCTACGGGTCAGGGCTGAGACACCACTGCCAATCAGAGGATTTGTGGGATTGTATAAGGGTTTCAACAAGGTCCTGTAGAAGGATGCTCCCCATAGTTCTTACAGCAATGTCTTGTTCCCTTCATCTCAGGGATCCGGGGTTACATGTATAACCGGAGATGATATTATGCCACATAAACAACAATATTTTCTCATATTAATGACATATTATGGCATTAAAATGATCTATTTTTCGTAATAACTAAATTATGACACTTAACTGCTGTTTTTGGAACGACGGTTCCTAAGATAATTTACCACTTTGTGCACTTGTTGATAGTTGCATCTCTGCTCTGTTAATTCAACATATAACCATTTCACAGTTATTTGAAATCAATAATCTTTATTTTCTTCTGTGTTTCAGCCATAAATACATTTTACAATGTGGGAGTAAACAATAACACATAATATGAATGGATGGATTTTGGCTTTGGTGAATTGGTTGTTGAGCTGTAATTCACAAAAAATTATTACAAAAAATATTTTGACTTACGCATTTCAATTTAATATCAAAATTCTATAAAATAGAATTGAGTAATCTTTTGTAAAAAAAAAAAATGTATGTAAAAAATTGGCTTTGAGTGTGTTGCATCAAAATATAAATGTAAAACATATCTTTACTTCAACAGTTTTGAGTAAATAATAATAATAATTAACCAACATTTATTTTATTATTTTCATTACAATGTCTCTGTAGTTTAATTTGTTTAAATGCCTGACAAAACATTGGATTGCATTTATATTGATATATTCGTTGTTTAAAGAATAATTGATGTGAAGTGCACGAACGGTGAACAATCTCTCATAGACATATTCAAGATATTTATCATATGCAATCATTTGTAACATGATTTGTTTGATAAGTGGTCGATGAAATTCTTGAATTATTTTCTAATTGTCATTAAAATAGCTTCTTTTATGATTTTGCATTATCGTATCAGGTAATTCCCCGCGGACCTCTCATTCACCAGCACGCTCGTTTGCCCCCGTCCGGTTAGGAAATGAGACCCCCCTGCCTCACGGCCAGCTTAACGTCTCTTTCGGGGCCCGCGAGCTGGATGAGTCTTCGGTTGCTGCATCGTAGAGCGCACTGGCGATGCTGGACGCTGAGGACTCGACTGGGCTATCACCTTCGGGTCTGCCCGCCCAGTACTATACCGAACCAGTACTATAATCCACCATAACAAACTGCTGTGGTCCAAACAGGAGTCCAGTTGAGTCCTGACCTCTCCCAATCCCCCTGAAGAGTGCTTGTACTGTAATTCATCTGGAGAAGTGTCCCCATCTGGTGGTCAGAGAGCACATGACAGGCACTGAAAATCTGCAAAAACAAACCTTAGTGTTGTAGTGTATTGTATTCTTTATTTTTAGGCTTTTGCAAATAATATCACAATGATTCTTACAGTAAACAGCTATAAAACTTTAAAGAAAATAATATTTAGACGACTTGTCCCCTTTTCTACCACACAGAAAATTTAAGGACAATACATTGTCTAAACCAGACATAAATCATAACTTAAATCTAAGTTACAGTAAAATGTATCTGTTCCTTTGTCACAACATTTGATGTTTGTGTTAATTCAGCCTTTAGAGGGCGCTCAACCCCCTCTTTATACATGTCAACTTTAATGGCAGTAATATTAACAAATGGCATTTTGTTTTCTTTCAACTGAGCTGAGTCAAAATCTTTCTTGATGATTTTGGCACCTGCCATTGTAACAAATTGAGTGTTTGCTGTATTGTTTTCGAGTGAACTTTGCAACTTCATATTAAAGTTTAATGAGAAGCACATTTACTATTTTCTCGAAGCAGACAGTCTGTATCACTTCAAGCCAGACAAAATGCAACAATACTTTCTTTCATCTCATGTAACACCGATAATCATGATTTCCCATAAAGTAGATTTCATACAGAATATTATTTAGCAAAAGACATACAACAGCGGAAATGTAGGCATTTAGGAAGAATAACAGAGGTAATAAAAAGAGGATCCATTGAGAACAAATGAGAAAATGGATGAAAAATGTGCAATGAGTGGGCCTTTATTCTGTTAGGCCTGGATTTCAAAGACAGGCTTGCAGTGATGTATACAGGTCTGTGCACATCTTCATTTGGCTCTGGTGCAGATGAGCTGTTCCAGGAAGAGGAACAGGTTTTAATGCGTGTAATGAGATCTCCTTCATCAGGATAAATCCTTCGGTTACACTCTCTATGGCAGAGGCCCTTCACTGGCTTAGGAGCTTTCCGTTTTGTTCATGTGTTTCACTGTTTACTGACTGCTCCTCTACAGTAAAAAATAAACATTTTTATTATTTTCCATAAGAAATATACACCTGTTCACAAATATTTCCTCCCTGGTTCAAAATATTGTTTAGCATTTACTGATTTGTGAATGGAATGGATCCTATACCTAAGATCCTTTCCTATGATGACTTTGTATATGCCTGACGATATTTGCATAAATGAAAATGAAGGTCTAGTTTTGGGCATAGAAGTACTATTATATCTCTGAGGGCATTATAATGCGAATCATCTAGAACAGTGGTTCTCAACTTTCTTTCTTTCTTTCTTTCTTTCTTTCTTTCTTTTTAACTCAAAAAATCCTCCCTTTGTCCAAGATATTATTCAAAGGCCCCCCATGTAAGCTAATCGAGATATTTGCTTGTTTTCAAACTTTGTTAACAGGAAATAAGAATGTAAATAGAAAGCAATAATTCAATTGCGATCCCAGAAGTTTCAATAACTATACTTAACTAACTAAACAAAAGAGCAATCCAACATAACACAAAGCAATATAATAATAATATATAATAAAAAATAAAACCGTAGGTTGTTGTCTGTATGGGTCTGTGTGTGTGTGTGACAAATTTGTCACCAGAAGTTAGCTAAATATGCCAAAATCTTCTTATGTGTGACATTTTGTGGCATTTTGAAAAAAACAATTAAAGGAATAGTTCACCCCAAAATTAAAATACTCTCATCATGTACTCATCCTCCAGTCATGCAGATGTGTGACTTTCTTTCTTCTGGAGAACACAAATTAAGATTTGTAGAAGAATATATCTCAGCTCTACTGGTACATACAATGCAAGTAAATGGTGACCAAAACTTTGAAGCTTGTAAAATCACATAAAGGCAGCATAAAAGAAAACCAAACAACTCCAGTGGTAAAATGCATGTTGTTTTACTAACCACTGGAGTTATATGGAATATTTTAAGATGCCTTTATGTGCATTTTCAAGCTTCAAAGTTCTGGTCACAATTCACTTGCATTATATGGACCTACAGATTTGAAATATGTTTATTCTTTTTATTATTATTATTTATATCTTCATCTGTGTTCAGCAGAAGAAAGAAGGTCATAAACATTTGGGATGGCAATTCATTTTTGGGATAACTATTCCTTTAATAATTCAAATAAATAGCTTACTGGTTTACTTGAAGGTTTTCTTTTAGGAGTAGGGTTAGTCTATTGTGATTATAATTAGCCTTGTACTGTATACAAACATTACTAGTCTGTGGCATATCCTCGCGCGCGCGTGCGATATACGCATGAAAAAATGGGCGGACTCTCGTGCCATGACAACCTCAGAGTGACTTGTCTCTACTGTACCGAGGGGGCTAAGTAGTGTGCTTGCCTTAAGTTGTATGCAAGAACAAAAGAGCAGCAAAGAAAAGCAGCCACATCCTCTCGGCACAAGGAAGAGGTCCATTTAAGAGCACCACCGCACAGATGGAGCACTTATGCGGGTCCAAACTTCCATTCTGGGTAAGTTTTGATAAACTCTCGCGTATTAAAAGACCTGTAACATGAGCCTTGCATATAGCGCTCGTCGTATTGTATAATATGTTTTGATATGTTTCCTTGACACCTCATTAAACTACATCAGCCAAACGTTTCATCTAAGCTGCCGAGGTGCGCATAAGCAGCCTTTAATAAATACTGCTCAACAATTATTACATTAAATCGTTGGAAATTCGGCTATGTATACGCTTGACATGACATCTGAATATGACGACAGCTAGTGTGCTGAATAGATATATACTAGTAGCGTTGCCAGTCATATTTGTTGCTTCTGTATTATCACATTAATAACCCGATTTCTCAGATCACCTTCTCCAAATGGAGTGACATTTTCATGTTCACCTCTCAGTTTACATGCAGTTATTCAATCTAGGGGACGTTCACGCAGAATCGTCTTTGCTGAACGCAGCGCCACGAATATAACAGAACGCCGGTGTCACGAGACGCGTTTTTAATGTTGACGTTCTTCTAAAAAGGCGGCGCTCCTAAGCGAGACGCGATTTACAAAGCAAAACAATTGAAAACAGCGCGCGACGGAGGCAAAAACACGCCTATTACATTGAAACGTTTCACGAGAAACTTCCATTAACATATTAACAACCCGCTTCAAAATACCTTCTCCGAATGGTGTGAGGTTCACGTCACAGGTTCTGGAGAGGAATGTCTGTTGTTTACGAGGTTACTCAAGGTAATGCCATCCTTGTGCGTGGCCTATTTTATTACGACGGATACAGCGAGGGCTTATTCTCGTGGTCATTAGACTACAGTCGCTCAGCTTTACAGAAGATACCCTGCTTGACACCAGTAGGTTCGCAATATCATTCACTGGTTCTTGGGACGTACATGGGTTTCCTTCCTAATCACCCAATATGTATCAACAACACCATTAGATATACACTGTAATTAAATAGTTATTTTTAAAACCTTGACAAAACTAGCATCCTTGAAGTTAAACTGAATTGAAAATACAGGATGGCTTCTAAGCAGGGGCGTAGCAGGTATTTTTAAAGTGGGGGCACCCAACACTTACAGTGCAGTCTTAATACATACCAGTTTATATATATATATATATATATATATATATATATATATATATATATATATTATTTACTTTTAATATTTGTAGTATTTTAAAGATTTAAGTTTTGCAAAATAATTGCAACATTTTGCAAAATTAGCTGTAAAAATAAAGGGCATCTTGTGGAGCACTTGCTTCTGTTTCAAACATTACAATAAAAGACTGAACACAAGCTGGTCCTGAATAAATAATTTAATCAATTGCAATAATGACAATTGTGCATGTGCACAATTTTATTTTTGTATTCTTTGTTAAAGGTGCTCTATGTAATATTTGTACTGTACTAAATCATTAAATGACCATAACATGTCATTAGACAATTAGGAATCTCTGTTGAAATACTGGCTTCTCCAATAACAATGCTACAGCCAGTATATTCTACTTTAAAGTTTCCATTCCGGGCCGGAATTTCTGTTTATGTTTTGGCCTGTGTGATCCCGCCCACTGCCCACATACCAATAGTATTTTGACACTACTGGATTGCCAGATTTGATAAAGTTTGCATTAGGGATGCACCGATACCACAATCCGATACCAGTGATGTTTTTTTCATAATCAGTTTAGAATATCTTTACCTCACTGAGTGATGCTAATTATATGTAAAGAAACTACACATTATTTCAATATAAATGTGTAAGCAAGACCACAGTAGTTTAATTCGCTTCTTATTAAAATTCTGGTAAAATGCACCTCCGACACCATTCTATTGGCACTTTAAATTTATTTTTTTTACTTTTCCCTACACTGTTGGCACTTCCTGAGAGACTTTTTAGTTTGGCTCATCGCTAATGACTGGACCATCTGCACCTTGTTTATTGACCATGGTGTGGTTTTGCGCACAGCCATTTCTTTTTACAATTTGAAAGTCGCGTGAACAAATTATACTGTTATCGCTGTTGCTACTTTAAAACTAGCGGGTTGATGTCGCATGTCGGAAATCCAGTGACGCTAATAGTGGTAGTAGGCTTGCTTGGAACCTCAACCGATGTGATATTAAAAAAAGTATCAGGTAACAGGTACTATCCACAGTGGAAAACCCCAAAATGCGAGCAGAGTCGAGTTGAGCTGAGTTGTACCATGCAGTGGAAAAGCCCCTTAAATGCATGTTATAAGTAAACCGAACTATTGAACATCTACATCTAAGATGTTTTCGTGAGTAGCGCTCAAATGTTGTGTAATGCGTAAAGCACAACTGGTAAACTGGTAATCAGAAGGTTGCTGGTTCGATCCCCACAGCCACCACCATTGTGTCCTTGAGCAAGGCACTTAACTCCAGGTTGCTCAGAGGGGATTGTCCTTGTAATAAGTGCACTGTAAGACACTTTGGATAAAAGCGTCTGCCAAATGCATAAATGTAAATGTAGCTACGACTGTGTGTGTAAACAGAGCAGTGCCATTCAACAATGCATTGGAGCTGCACGTGCATATTATATATTTACTTATTAAGCACAAGCCTTTTGTGATTCACAGAGCTATCGCACATCTTCAAGTGGCTTTGAATAAAATGCACAAGTCATATGAACTGCTTTATTTGTGTTTTAATGGTTCTTTTATGTCAATTCTGGAGCTTGACAGGAACGAACATGACTAACACATAGTATCGGATTTGGATCGGGCTCGTCGGACCGATACCCAATCCATCTAAAAACGTCAGTATCAGAACTGATATTGATCCAGGTATCCGATCTGTGCATCTCTAATTTGCATGCAAACAATACTGCATGCTGCAGCCATGGAAGCCAGCAAACAAACTGGATCAGAGATTACAGATTCCACCCGACCTAAAAAAACATCACTATTTGTCTAAAAACACCATGACCAGAGGCGTAGTAATACAAGGATAAATATTGGAGATGCCTTTGGAAGATTGAGACCAAAATCCCAGAAATCCTGTAAAATGAATGCTGAGTTGGCTAATTTGGATGTCAACATTCTGGCAAACCACATGAGCTTCGAGTCTTGGGCGGGGCAAACAACTCTCCAATATTTTCAATTTGGACTGCGGTACCCATATCAAACGCTTGTTGTCAATCTTACATATAGCACCTTTAAGTAGTAATCTGATTAAACTGGCAAAAACAACCGATCAAACTATTACCTCACAAAAATAATGTGAAAAGCATGAGATTTATAAACTCCACTTACAATGTGTGCTTTGCAGAAAAAACAATGGACAATCCTTCTTTAGTGCATTTCACGTAATACTGCCAATCAAGAATGATATGCCAATAAATAAATCTTGTTTGTGTGTTCCTCATCTGTCATCAAATGGTTATAGTCCTTAGAGCTCACTTCACTGCCCATGTTGCTTTAAATCAGAATCAGGAACAATCGTGTCCAGCAAATTTTTTTTCTTATATGATGCGACACATATGTATCTGTATGTAATCACCTTAAGGATGTAAGGGCAATAAGGTACTTGAGACTATAATCGGTGCTGCGCAGTGATACACAGTTGCTTGGTGAACAGGTGCTCTGCATCAAAACTGTTTTTATATTGTGTATGCTTTTACGTTTGGTATGCTGCATTGACCATTTAGGATCTATGACTGGAACTTTCGGTTTTATAATAGGTCAGATACCCTAATTCGAGCTTTAGATATTATATAGTTCCTATATAACCAACACATTCTCACACCCAACTCGTCACATATTGACGCTTTTGACAGGACCCCTTGGCGTCACATTTTAACGCCCTGGGTATACCTTTGGCGTCATTTTTCGACGCGTTGGGTAGTCTTAACCAAAACCGCATTCAAGGTGAGTTTAACAACGCTCCACGGCGAGTGCAAGTAAGCAGTTTAAGCGTTTTCTTAGGTACTGGTAACTAGAGCATGCTGGATAACGTATTTTTATCGGAGGTTTGTTGATGTTAATAAATATATATAATATGCTACGATGGTGTTGAATTAATCAAAGTTTTTTATATTTTTATTTTTATAATTTTGTTCAATTAATCAAAGTGTTTTATATGTTTATTTTTAAAATCCTCTATAGAAATCTATCGGACTACCCAACGCGTCGAAAAATGACGCCAAAGGTATACCCAGGGCTTTAAAATGTGACGCCAAGGGGTCCTGTCAAAAGCGTCAATATGTGACGAGTTAAATTGAGCACATTGACACTGCAATATATGTAAGGTCTTTGTATGCTGTACTACATACTATTTGCGAAATAAGATGAGGACACGATGTAATTTAGTACTGAAATGTGCATTATTCCCTGTAACTTAAACACACTGTACCTTCAGTACTCATAATAATACATTAGTTTAAAGCATATTGATGGTTGTTATTGTTATTAATGAAAGATATCATACAGTACTATTGTTAAAACCAAGCATGTTTATATAAGGAGGACTGAAGGGGAGTGAAAAGGTTCAGACACAACTGTCTGGCTGCATGCAGCTCATTTTATTCACACTCAGATTTAGATTAGCTTGCTCAAAAGCCATGCACAGGGGCATGTAAGGTAACTGGCATCTTGTTCTACATCTCTCAGTGACTGCAGTGGAGGATGTATGTGTCACCGACCCGTGCTTTTTGCAGGATATCGATAATAGTGATTATTGTCAAGAGAAACAGTGCAATAACATTTCTCTCAATTTCTCTCTGATATTGCTTGCTTGCTCTGCTTCCACCCCTCCTCTCTGTAGCACATGCTGTCCTTGTCCTCAAATGTCTTCTTTCACACAGAGTACAGTCGCACTGCTCTCTATACATTTTATACATACGGTGTGTATATACAGTATATACTGTATGTGAATGAAAACATAATGACAAAAGCAAATAATGTTTTCAGATGAATCAAATATTTTATAGCAGAAATAATTGTTGCAGTTTCTCAACTGCAAATGTATTTTAATACATTTAGACAAGGTATTAGTATTATCAGAATATCTTGAACTGGACAGACATATGTATTAATTGTACATTGTTGTTGTACGTATTAACAGTGTTTTGCATCAGACTGTGTATTTGCAAATTCTGATGATTCTTAACAAGATGTTAAGCAAGAACCAGTGTCCATTTCATTCCATTTTCATTCTTTGATACAAAGTTCATGTCATTGGTTTCATGTTTCAAATATAGGTGAAATCCCTCCCATAAAATTCTAAGCAAATGGGTCAGTCATAGCAAACGACTTAATCCAGAACTGCCATATTTCCTACACTGAGATCAGTGGGAAGTAGTTGTAGCATTGTGGTGTCCCAGTTTCAAATGAGCACAAAGTACTTAATCCATCAGGATTACCTCTGAATTTTTAATACTGAATGTTACTATAATGAGAGCTAAAGCAATTATTGGCATGTGTGAAATGTCAGGTAAGGGAACTCATTCCAGGGCAAAAACATGCTTTTTAGCTGGATTGGAATGGCCTGCTTTGTTTAATATCCGTCACCTCTTTTGACCGCTTTATTCCCCTGAATTTATTCCATGAATTTGCCCCTGTAGAGCTGCTGTCGGTTCAGGCAAACACCTATATTAATTATAGTTGCATTGGTGCCACTTTATATTAGTTGTCTTTAACTACTATGTACTCACAAGATTCACATTTGCTGCTACTGAGGCTGAGGTCTAGGTAGATTTAGGAGTAGAGTTCAGGTTCAGAGTTAATGGTTGGGGTATGGTGGGTTTAGGGTTAGGTGTTAGGTTATTTAAACTGTGTAACTAGTTATAATTAAATGCAGGTACTTTAAATGTAAGTATGTACACATATGTACATAATAAGTACATAGTATCAAATGCTAAGTACATATTTGTTAAGGACACCTAATACAAAGTGGGTATGTTTGCATTACTACTGCTTTTTTAATGAAAGCTGCTACTTCACTCTAACTACGCTTCATTTCTTTAAATTCTTTGTAATACATTGTCAGTTAGTCTCCCTTGGGTGCATTTTGTTTGTCTTGCATGCACACATATGGTTACCTTGGAGTAATTTCAACCACTAAGTTTACTTACTACATTAACTGCATAAACAAATATTAATACCGCTATATAGTCTGCTTTCAATTTGTTGTTTTGTGTCAGTCTTTGTAATAACAATAGTATGTATACAGTACCTGATTTGTCTTTTGAGTAGTTAAATTTCAACATGCCATTTTCCGCAGCTATATGCCATCTTATATTATTTTATAATATATTACCAGTTCTTAAAAATGTTTTTTTTTTGCAGTTCTGTCTGTGCACAAATATGTTTTCCAATAATTCAGATTTTAATCATTAGGGGATGTTCAAGCATTTTTGCTTACGTTCTCTTGACCAAAGCCGGCAAGCTATCTAAAGTTTACTTAATAGAGTTAACAACCTTATGTAAAACTTAATTTACTAACAACTATGTAGTCGAGCAACATGCCGGAAGGTTTTGGTTTAGCAAGAGGACCATGCTAGTTTGTTTCTAGTTGATATAAACAAATCATTACTCACACAACTAAAATTACATGAACAAATATGGAAAATAATAAAGATTTAAAGGTGTATGTTTGATGGCAAAATACTTTCCCTCTATCCCAAGCATAATGTGAAAAGACAACTTTAAGTAATTCATTGGTAGGTAGATTTCCTTGAAAAGAATACTGTGGCTTTGAAGCAGAGCAATCAAAATATTGCTCTGTTTGTTTGAGCATCCCAAAATCCCAACTTTCATATGGGTTTCATTTGGAATGACATACGAGTGAGAAATAATGAAAGGATTTTCAGCTTTGGCTAAACTTGCCTTTTCCCTTAACAAATATGTCTATTATAGCCTAGTCATTATTGTGTAGACCTTAAATAAAATCACATATTACAAGCAGATAAAAATAGTCCCTAACAGTACAAATGAAGAAAGGAAAATCTCTGTCTTGCGGTTTCACTTCTTAATAAAAGCCTTTAGAATTCCCCCTCATGCAGGGAACAGCTCATCACAGTGCTGATGCAGTGTCTTATGATGACCTGGGAAGGAAATATGGTGCTGATTGTATGTTTGGAAAGTAAATGTTGGTACTTGTGTCACACACCCTGTTGTCAACTGATTCCTGAGTGCCTACAGATTCCATGTATGATGTGTTATGCCAGTTTCCTCAAGAGAATTTGATATCCCTAAATCAAATATATTCAATGAATGGGGCTATATTTAAACAACTTATTATAAATTATTGTGTCAATCCAATAGACTTTGTGTTTCTGTGTGCATGCATCTGTGTTTGTGTGTATGTTACCAATAATACAGCTGATGATTACAATAATTGTTGTATTATATATGTAATTATGCTGTAATATTGCCATGAGCCTGATTGCACTGTAGATCTCATGATAATTAGATTTAATGAATAGCTGCAGGTGAACTAAACACAAAGAATATATTAGTGGTCAACTGATATCAGTGCCAATATTGATATCTAGAGAGCAGGGAATAATGCAGATATTCACTGACATGAAATATATTTAGTAAGTTGACATGTCCTGAGGTGTGGCATCCTGTATTTCATCTAGCACAATTTAAACAGAATTTAGCTACTTTTTTATTATATAATAATTCATTCTTATGACCTCATACTAATTGAGAGACTACATGGAATATTTGCTCTTATTTTGTTTTTGTCAAACTACAGGACCATATTAAAAGAGCTAGTGGAGGCAAAAAGGTGATTCATAATGGTGAAATTGTGACCTACAGTATACAATTTCCCTTATACATTGATATGCATTTTAACCTAATTTGTTGATACAAAAATATCCACTGACATGCCATGCGTCAACTACCCATACATAACACTCGTAAACAAAATTACTGAATTTAAATGAACACTTACTATATGGACCTGTTGGAAAAAGAATCACCATTGGCTACAACATTTTTGTTTTTACTTGCCAGACTTTTGACAACTTTTAAGCGTAATGCAACTGAAAACTGAAAAAGATATTAAGCAGACCGAGAAGGGAACATCTTCACATATATACAGTTTTCATATATATAACCACACAATATAGTATGTGAGATTGTAAATGTTTAATATTTCTCTTTTGATCATTTTAATTATGTTTTAGCATGAGTACAAATGTACACATATTACATCCTATATGATGTAATGAAATTGCATTTTTGAATTTTGAATTTCATACACATTTTTAACAAAATATTCACAAGGTTGGAACCTAATAATGAAAATAGAATTACACATATAACAATTAGTTTATAATTATATTTTAAAAATAATAATTTAAGTGCTAATATATAAAAGCAAATATGCAAAAAAAAAAAAAAAAATTTTTACCAACCCCTTGCATAGAAGCGGCATGAGCCTTTTTGTTAAATTATTTAATATTTACAGTGTTTTCTGAAGTTACTTATACAACTTACTACATTTAGCACTTGTGGAATTTACATTGAGTTTACATTGATATGTATTACAAGCACTAAATTAGTACTGTCTCTGTAAGCTCAATAAGCAAAAGTTTACGGTTGAATAAGCTCAGCGTAAATTAAGGCGAGAAGTTTCATGGTGTTTTTTCCCTCCGTGCAATGTATGATTATAATTTATGTTTCTTTTTATCTTTTTGTTCACCAACAGACAGATTGGTAATGTAATTGTAAATGTAATTATGGCATATCACGGCTCATCTAAAGCGATGGTAACAGAACAACCACGACACCTCAGGACTCACTGCAGCCAAATAAGGTCAATTTCCTTCAGAGTGCTTGCTCACGAGACACAACATGCAGTAAAAGACGAGGCTGAATCTAGTTCGCCAGCTTTATATTCAGTAGAAGGATTACGGTGCTTAAGTTCTTCTTCGCTACACAACTCAATCACTGGCGAGTAAATTCCGAATATTTACTTGCCATTGGTAAATTTTATTTGCATAGCGCAAAATGTGGTCGCATATGCGAGGGAGGTCTGACTTATTTTACACTCATTCACTTTATAAAGTTTACTCAAAATTCACAGCAAAATTGAAAACAGAAAATTTGCACTGTCCAGTGACACTGCATATTTTGATTGACCACTATAGTACCACGTATCGTTGGAGAAATTAATTAGCTATCATGACTGTTACCCACAACCATAGTAACTATGTCGCACATCTATCGTTCAACAACATTGAGCTGTTGTTAATGACTTTACGCAGGGGTTGGAGTAATAACTTCCAGAAAAATGTAATTATAATAGCTCATTTACACCTACACCAGAAAGACTGTAATAGATGTGTTTCCCTCTACATCAGACTTCGGAGTTTCCCCGACTTGAGCACAAACGCACATGCGCACTGTTAAAATGGACGCGTTCTGTTTAGAAGAGATAATCCCTGTGCCCTGTTCACTTCAAAGTCTTTACCATCCACTGTGAGAGCAGTGGATGGCTGAAAGGTGTGGGGCACCAAAATAACAGTCATTTGAAATTCACTTTTAAAGCCATTTTTATTGAAAATTCATTTTGAAGCTATATATTGTGATTGTTCTCTCTATGAACTGCCCTTCAGAGGCTGGCTCATCCAGTTTGGAATGCAGCCAAAAACGCCACTTGTGTGTTAACATGGACACAGAAGCCATGTTCTCCAACAGAAACCGCTTGTGTTAAAGCGTTTCCTCTTAACAGCCTTTAAGCGCTCAAACAGCTGCATTCGCATATACATGTTTCAGAATGCAGCTTTCTGTAAATCCCAGAATAAGTCTTCTTTTTTTCTCTTTTTTTATGCATGTAAACGTGATTAAAATCTTGACAGAATGAAATATATAGAGGCCGAAGTGAAATGATGTCCACACAGCAAACTAACAAGGAACTATTCTTCTAACCACAGGTAAAGAGCTGTAGTTCCAACCACACAACTTTGCAATGCTGTATGCAAACGGTTTCGGGAAACATCAAATCGTTGAACTATGTTGGTAACGATGGAATTTACGACCATTGTTAGCTAACAATTCTTTTGGGAAACGCACCAGTTACAGCCACTGCTGGTGATTTCTAAGGATTGTCCAATGTCTATTATGCTAGTGTCTGTTATTACAGCCATCTTGCCCTTCATCAACTATCCTACTTTGGTTTATACTGTACTGTAATTATTCAAATGTAACAGCATGAAGTAAATTCTCAGGCTAATTATTCACCATACTTTTCATTCACTGTGGTTTGAGGTTTTGTACAACCACCTACACCATTGTGATATTCAGACCAACATTTTCTACACTACATAAGGGTGTTGTTTTAGTCTCAAATCAACTTGTGATAAGCTTGCTGTCTCAGCATGGTACCACAGTACAATCTCAAATTAGACGACAGACTGTCGAAATTCAGGACAAGCTTTCACAGGATTGGTCAGCAGCCCCAGAGAACCTTTGGGAAATACTTTAAGGTAACCTCACAGATCAGGGCATAGTGGAATCCACTTATTATGCTAGTCAAGATTTTTTTCTTTTTTTTTTTTCATTAAAACAATTTGGGTTTACATGAAGATTTCCACCCTCTTCCTGAACTTAGAATTAAACAGGCTGTTATGCTACTTTACTTTTAATACATTAAATCAAGTGAAATCTTTAATTAAATCTGTTAGCTGGCAAGGTTATAGGACTTTAAGGGTTAGTTCACTTAAAAATTACAATTCATTTATTGTTTACTCACCCCTGTTTTGTTAAAACCCCACATGAGTTTCTTTCTTTTTCTTAACACAAAAAGATTTTGTGCTTAGTGATGTCATTCAATGACATTTATGTTGAATTTATAATAAGTTTTTAATAAGTTGTTTAAATAAGGCCTCACTCATTGACGTTTATGACTTCATTAAGGACACACAAGTATAATTCAGAAGTCTAATAAATTATTGTATGTGACTTTAATGAGAAGCAAACCAAAATCTAATCTATTATTTAGTTAAAATGATTACCAACTGTTGCTACCTGTGCACATTCAAGAGAATGCAGGAGAGCAATACACAGGCTCTGCTCGCAAAATGGGGCATTCATGCAAGAATCCGCTTTGTTTTGCTTCAGTCGGACCGCCAGCGATATTAACAACAGAAAACACAACACCGCTGCACACAAACCAGAGAACAGAACTTAGAAAACATGTCTGATGAATTTGAAGTCAAAGAATAGATGCATTTCCATGCCCTGCCTTATTTGTTTGAACTGGAGTACTCAGAAATCAAACAGAGAAATGGAGGAGGCTATGTAATATGTAACTGTGGGCAGTTTTATGTTAATGTGATTATGGTTGTGAATTATGATGACAAGTGTTTCAAAAATGGGTCTCAGTTTTGTTCTGAAAGGGTTGCAGGTAGCTGGATAAACAATGCTAAATGCTGTTAATAAAAATGAAATGTAGTTTTATTAGTAAGGTTCGGGAGGAGCAAGTTAATTTAATTTAATCCGACCAATCACACAGCCAGAGTAAGAGTATATAAACACCTGCTTACCTCTACGTAGCACTGAGAGTTTCCAGCATCCCACCACCTCCCCATCTCCTTCTATCTATTTCATTAGTACTAATCCAGTCCAGGGGGGTATTCAAGCTCGGGTCAAGTCTTGAGCTTTGAGACATTCACCCTGGACAGGGAGCCACACGTTTACACTATCCTTAATACATTAATTGCAAACTTCTGAAACTACAAAATGGTGGAGAATATGCTTTCCATATCTTTTGTTGTTGACATAATAGGCTGTGCATCCAATCAAATTCTACTCTATTTTCATTCATCTGTTACTTGGTAATATGGTTATTACTAATACAATATCTGGCAAGTCCTTGTTCCATTGGGTTACACTGGTAAATCACACTCTTTCTGTTATTTGTGCTATTGTAAATTTGTAAATGTTCCTATTCAGCCTAAGTCATTTTAATAATTTCACATTGCTTATTGTTTGGTCTATGCAGTTTATGGTAATTGTAATTTTTTTTTGTTCTATATTGGGTCACCACTTAATGTCCAAAGTAAAATCTGGGCCTGAAGCAAAACCAGTAGACAACCACAGCGTTAGAGTATGTCTCCTATTTTTATTTCAAAGGAACATGGACATCCTTTTTTCCATAATATGTCCCCATTAAAAAGATATTTCAAAGATTGTATGTGAAATTATTTAGAATCTATTAGTCCTAAGGTAGAGGTCTCACTCTTCCACTGCTGTGATTAGGGCTGTGCCTTGAAAATCCTCATTAGTGCAATCAACCGTATCTGCTACCACCCAATTAAGTTGTGCCTTTATCCGGCTACTCGTCTGTATTACATTACACTAGGGAAGCAGAGGCCACCTTTCCCCTCCTCTCCCTACTGTGGGCTCGACTTGGGTTGACATGAACTCAGTGGGAACAGTTTGTTGTTGTCAGCCAGTATTTTTCAAACAATACATCCATGAACAGCTCTCTGAGACCTATAGCTGCTGAGACTCTGCAGGGTAGGGGCAGCTGCTCAGTTCAGTGTATTCATACTGTACTTACATCTGCCTATTAAAGTATGCTTTTTTACTTATTTTCTTATTACAACAGAAAAGCCTAAAAACATGACACAAAAAAGCTTGAACAATGCAAACTTTTTGGTTTGAAAGAATAGAATAATTGACTGATACTGTAAATATGAATTGAAAGTTATAGACTTGGTCATACTGTAGATCAAACATTATTTGAACTGTGTATCACCCTGTTTTTGATTCCACATGGTGGAATCTCTTACACAATACTGCTCTTACACAATGATCAAACATTAAGTATAGGAGTGAGTCTACTTATGCAAGGAAAAATAATGATTTTGAAAAGAAAATAATTGCATAGATCCTGCCTGTGGTTGATCCTGATCATGGCTGGGTTTCCCGATAACGTTGCAACTTAAACTGTTACAATCATCTTAACTCTGTCACTGGTTATTTTATGACAGAGTGACGCCTGTTTCCCAAACCAGCACGTAGATTGCTTGTTATAAAGTAGAACTTAAGTGATTTGTTATGTGAGCTGTCCGGTCCAAAGGTGTTGGTCACTTTGGCAACTATTTGTGGAAATATTAACAAAAATGGAAGTTGTTTGTAACCTTGTGGAGGCATGGAAATGTATTTACTATTACAGAATTTAATTATAGAAATATGAATGGCTTTGGTAAGATGGAGTTTTCACTTTAAAACTTTATTTAGTTGACCAGCTACTGGAAAGCTTGCTTCTAAAACAACCAGGCTAATTTAACTGTTACACTTGTGTAAAATCACCATGCAACAACTGCTTTATGCTGCACAATGAGCTAGTAGCTAACAGCTAGCAGTCATTTTATTGTTTATGGTGAGTAATGTTTGTGTCACCATAGATCCAAGATGGTGGCGCGGTAGCATGCAGCGGCCACTCCAGATCCAAAATGGTGCTATTTTTGTTAAATAACCCGACTTTTGCGGCACATGGACATCGGCGCAACCGGTGTTCGTGTCTACCATCGCCAGACACTGCACAAATATAGGATTCATGCAACAACCAAGCTGCATGATGACCTGCATGAGGCGCTACGCGAATTCGGCTTTCTGAGGAGACCAGGCCTCCAGTACTCGTCGTCGCCTGATGCCAGTGGCTGGGGAGAGGACGTTGTAAGTGGTGTGCGAGGAAGCGGAAGTGCAGCAAGAGGGCGGGGATTCATGCTAGGCTAAAAACAAAACCTAGCCGGCCGGCACTCCCGTCTATCCTGCTCTCAAATGTTTGCTCTATGGACAATAAACTGGACTACATCCGACTCCAGCAGGCTACGCAACATGAGTTTAGAGACTGCTGCGTCTTTATTGTCACGGAGACGTGGCTCAGCAACAGAGTTCCGGACGCCACCATTCAGCTAGATGGGCTCGCCTCGTTTCATGCCGACAGAAATGCAGCTCTGTGCGGTAAGACTTGCGGTGGTGGCTTGTGTGTTTACATCAACACAGAATGGTGCAAGAACTCTATGCT
The DNA here is from genome assembly GCA_032164185.1 of Moxostoma hubbsi. NCBI lineage: Eukaryota > Metazoa > Chordata > Actinopteri > Cypriniformes > Catostomidae > Moxostoma > Moxostoma hubbsi. The sequence goes on from JAVLUX010000039.1 coordinate 19,990,206, forward strand.
AGTCTCTAGCTACTGCTCATTACTGGTGGAGCTTGTGACTGTTAGATGCAGACCTTTTTATTTATCATGGGAATTCACCACTGTTATAATAACCGGAGTTTACATTCCCCCCAACTGTGAACTGCATGGTGCTATGAGCGAACTGCAGAACGCTCACCCTTATGGACTGTTTATTGTCGCCGGAGATTTCAACCATGTGAATCTCAAGACAGTGCTCCCTAAATTCCATCAGTATGTGGACTTTGCAACGAGAGGGGCGAACGCACTTGATCTTGTTTACACAAACATCCCAGGCGCGTACCAGGCGGAGCCCCGCCCCCACCTCGGCTACTCAAACCACATCTCTGTTGTGCTAATTCCAGCATACAGACCGCTCGTCAGATGCACAAAACCGCTTCAGAAGCAGGTTAAAACATGGCCAGCAGCAATCATCTCTGCTCTTCAGGACTGTTTTGAGTGTACTGACTGGCACATGTTCAGGGAGGCCAACTTGTAGGAATACACAGCATCAGTGACCAGCTACATCAGCAAGTGCATTGATGATGTCACTTTCTCCAAGACCATCAGCACACATCCTAACCAGAAGCCGTGGATGACTGCGGAGGTGCGCATGCTGCTGAGGACCCGAGACTCCGCCTTTAGAGCAGGCGACAAGGCAGCCCTAAGAACAGCGAGGGCCAAACTGTCCCGGGCCATCAGAGAGGCAAAGCACGCACACGCCCAGAGAATCCACAGTCACTTCCAGGACAGCGTTGATACGCGGCGCATGTGGCAGGGCATCCAGGCCATCACCAACTACAGGACAACAACAGTTGCCTGTGACAAAGATGCCTCCCTTCCAGATACGCTGAATGACTTCTACGCTTGGTTTGAAGTGCAGAATGATGTGGTGGCGAGGGAGACCACCCCTCCTCCCAATGACCAGGTGCTCTGTTTTACCATGGCTGATGTGAGGAAAACTCGTAGAGTCAACCCACGGAAGTCTGTTGGACCAGACAACATTCCTGGCAGAGTGCTCAGAGGATGTGCAGACCAGCTGTCAGATGTTCTTACCGACATCTTCAACATCTTCGCCGTCGTTCCAACTTGCTTCAAGGCCACCACCATCGTCTCCATGCCAAAGAAGTCTTCAGTGTCCTGCCTCAATGACTACCATCCAGTTGCACTCACACCCATCATCATGAAGTGCTTCGAGAGGCTCGTCATGTGGCACATTAAGACCCAGCTGCCCCCTCACTAGATCCACTGCAGTTTGCATATTGTCCAAACCGTTCAACAGACAATGCCATCACCACCACCCTCCACCTGGCCCTCACCCACCTAGATAAAAAGGACTCATACGTTTGAATGCTGTTCATAGACTTCAGCTCAGCATTCAACACAATCATTCCCCAGCACCTGATTGGAAAGCTGAACCTGCTGGGCCTGGACACCTCCCTCTGCAACTGGATCCTGGACTTCCTGACTGGGAGACCTCAGTCAGTCCGGATCGGGAACAGCATCTCCTCCAACACCACACTGAGCACTGGGGCCCCCCAGGGCTGTGTGTTCAGTCCACTGCTGTTCACTCTGCTGACTCATGACTGTGCAGCAATGCATAGCTCGAATCACATCATCAAGTTTGCCGATGACACAACCGTGGTGGGTCTCATCAGCAAGATGAGTCAGCATATAGAGAGGAGGTGCAGCGGCTAACAGTCTGGTGTAGAGCCAACAACCTGTCTCTGAATGTGGACAAAACAAAAGAGATGGGTTGTTGACTTTAGGAGAGCACAGAGTGACGACTCTCCGCTGAACATCGATGGCTCCTCTGTGGAGATCATCAAGAGCACCAAATTCCTTGGTGTTCACCTGGCGGAGAACCTCACCTGGTCCCTCAACACCAGCTCTATTAACAAGAAAGCCCAGCAGCATCTCTACTTTCTTCGAAGGCTGAGGAAAGCACATCTCCCACCCCCCATCCTCACTACATTCTATAGAGGGACTATTGAGAACCATAACATGCAGTGGAAAAGTGCCAAAATTTGCACCATTTCTTTTCCTCTCAATTCTTGTCTGCAAGAGAAAATATAAACATATGTAGTGCTTCTTTTCTAAACGACTTTTAGAAATCTAGATTTCAATTTAAATTTTGATTACACTATATTTAAGGAATAAGACAAGTACTGACTGTTAGCAATTTTTTAAAATTATTTTATTGTACTTAAGCTCACCAGTGATGTACAGTATGAGAGTGACATGTTTCCCGTGAGAGCACAGAATACATGTTAGAACACAACTTTGGTTGGTCTTGTTTATAGTTTTTGTGGCTGGATCCTGACACTAGTGTTTTATGAGTGTACTTGACTTTGTGTTTCTCATTGTCTGTGCTGTCAAAAAAAACCCTGTGAAACCCTGCTTCCTTGTTTACCTTGTTATTAGTTAATTTGCCTCACCTTCAAGATTAGGTTGTGTATGTGCAAATGCACTACAGTCAAATGTTTCCCATGATCTTAAAATCCTGTTGATCCTAATATTTTGGCTCAAATGCTTGAATGTATTTTTGTATTGTGCCTATATGAATTTATAAACAAAACAGTTAAGAGAATGTCCAGAGTGTGCAGAGCTGCAAGCTAGCTAAAGAGTGGCTACTTTAAAGAACAAAAGGACCAAACACTTTTTTTGGTCACTGTATTAACCCAATGACTTTACAATTATTATGTGTAATATTTTACTTGTATATGTATCTATCTATAGTAAGATAAATATGTATTGATAAGCATGCAATACACCTTCAGTCTGGATTCAAATGTGTGGTATGAAAATTATTTAGGCCACATGTGTGGTCTTTTTTGTTTGTTTTTTTATCTAATCTCTCCCCAAAAATTGTAAATAGCATTATTTACATAAAAGTATACAAGTACTTAGTAATGTATTAATACAACAATTGTACATATTGCTGTCTTGAATAGCATAGGATTCAGTCCTTAAAACAGACACAGCCTTTAGAACTGCCCCCTTTATTTCCTGTGACATTCTTAAAGAAATGCATGCTCAAAATGTCCTCTCACTTGCGTTTTCATTTGGTAGGCGTGATATCCTTAGACTTTGCCTGCTCTATAGTGAACATACTGCTCCCTCTCATCTGTTTGTAATACGATAGTAGTGCGTCCAGAGGTTCAGGAAAGACCACATAAGTAAACCCTAAAGGAATGTTCCTCTTCTGGTTCGCTAGGTGTGCCTTAATGGTTTTTGCATGCATTGCTGATCAAGATGAATAGAGGTGCACAAAGCAAACAGCGACTGAGATCTTAAAAGCTGTCTTTCCCAGCGCAGCCCATCTGGCTTCGGCCTTGTAAAAGGTGGAGCTTAGAACAGACAGGGTTGAGCATGTGCACACTACAAATCCTTTCAGACAGTAAAGCCTGCTATTACAAAAACACACATCATCTCCATTCCTCCTACCTTGACTTACCTTTTCTACAAAACCTACAGTTTCTTTGTGTGAAAGTGGAAAAAAAAGTTTTGCTAAAGCTACATGTTGTATTGTATTGGTGTCTTACTGTTTTATTTAGCACAATATACCGGGCTCCAACAGTCTAGTTAAAATGCTTAAATTACCAATTATATTATCAGCAAAACAATTACAATGAAAATGTAAGGGGGTTGCGATGGGCAAGGAGGCGAAAAACGGCTTGTCAATATAAATAATGTTTAATGAAAAACGTAAACCAAAACACTCAAACTTAAACACATACAGGGCAGCCACCCGTAATTTTCTCTCTCTATAACCTTCATCACCAGCCGCCTTTATCACTCGCACGCCCCATCAGGCTGATTGGGGACCGGGCGTGCAACATTCCAGCCCGGCCCCGCCCCCCTCCACTCTCCTCCCGGCATTGCCTTAGACCGGGGTGCCACTGGCCGCTCCATCCCGGGCAAACCGGAGTCAAACCTCCGACCCCCAGTGGACAGACCGCCCCTCCGCTTTTCTGGTGGCACGTAGGGACACTCCTCCGCCCCTGGCAGCGGCTCTACCACTCCAGGTGGTCGGGGAGTTGCTTCCCTCCACCCCTCACGGACGGCGGTCTTCCCTCGACCACTCCACGTCTCTGGGGATGGCAGAGCACTCCTCCGCCCCTGGTAGTGGCTCCATCACTCCAGGCGTCCGGGTGGTCGGGCTACTCTGTCTCCCAGTAGACAACTGCGACGCTCCCCTGGGTGGACGACAGTGTCGAGGACTCTGCAATGGGCGAGAACAGGCTTATCAATATAAATAATGTTTCATGAAAAACTTAAACAAAAACACTCAAACATAAACACATACAGGGCAGCCGCCCGTACTTTTCTCTCTCTCGAACCGTCATCACCGGCCACCTTTATCCCTTGCACGCCCCATCAGGCCGATTGGGAACCGGGCGTGTGACATTCCAGCCCGGCCCCGCCCCCCCTCCTCTCCACAGAAAAAATATCATGAATGTCTATATGTATTTTCATTTGGTTTGCTGTGTTATCACAGCATTATTTGAGATTGTTCCAAATGGATATGCTTTAATGGAAGCAAGGAAATCTGACCTTTTGGACAAATAAGTTAATACGATCAATATCACACATATCCTTACCGTACATTTAATTAGAAATATGACCTAGAAAAAATGCAGAATCCTAAATGAATTTTTTCCATTTTGTGTCATTACGTTTTTTTTTTTTTTTTTTTTAAACATTTACATTTTTTTTTACTTTCTCTTTAATTTACAGGTTTTAATAAAAAGCATTTCAATCTGGACTATTGGACCCTACAGTTTAGCCTATACTGATTTCACACATAATATTCCTCCATTGGATGGTTTCCTATTTCTCTCTCTCATTTCTTTCTAAATAATGTTTTTGTAGTATCTGTTCGAAGCAGTGAATGCAGTGCACATCAGTTGGTGGGTCTGGATTTGCTCTCCTAGATTGTGCTCACACCTACGCACATTCAGACTGACGGCTGTGCTAACAGATGCAGGGAAACAGGGCAGCTGTGTTTATCTTACAAAGAGCGGGAAATTGTTTACAATGTGATCTAAAGTTTGCCTAAAGCATCTTCTTTTGCTCAAGAGGGTTTTTTTTTAACATCTTCAGTGTTTGCCACGTGAGAGATGTTATCAGGCCGAGCTGACAGCTGGCATGCTGAATGTGTTGCCAAATCAGCCATTTGTAAATATATTAGCCATGATAATATGGAGTATGTGCTTGTCAAAATAGGTGTAACTGCACCCTGAAGAAGGCATTTTTGCCAATACGTGTAGGTTTGCGGCACTCTTTTTTCCATTGTTTTTGACTATTGTTGTGGCCATTGACAATAAAGGCTTTTGCTGTGTTTTTGATCTTGTAGTGTGCCTTGGTTTTCCTTTTTCTTTTTGGATTGTTATTTTCTCGTTCAAGAGCACATTCGTGTATTTTAAGAACTTCGGAGCATACTGGATTTTGTTTTTTCAACTTGGATGATGTTAGTCTGTGAACATGCTTGTCATGTGGTTCTGGGGCTTTCAATAATTTTATTTGTATATTTTTCCCATGATAAATTCTTAGAGATTTGTAGAAACTTAATGTAGATTTGCTGTAGAGTTTGTATGCAACACTTAACGGCGTTCACGACTGCTTATTCTTTTGCTCATGCAAAACATTATCTGGCTAAAAAAAGTTAAATAAGCGCATTTATTATCAATTCAAAAAAAAAAATGTACTGTAAGAACATTGATAAAATCAGTGACCATAAGCTATTGTTTGTCTGGTAACTTCACTGTAAAAAGCATTTTTACCTGATGAGACAATTAAAAATTACTTTTATTAGTGTAACCCAATATAGCCAGGTTGATTTATTCATATTAAACAAAATAGACTTCAAACTAGGTAATGAATATTTAAGTACATTTTGTAGGTTATTTTACAGTGTTAAATTACTGTATGTAATCTCATGTGGTTTACTGATTAATAAGATTATCATTTTATGTGAGGGTTTATTAATGAATATGCAAAAAATACATAAATTGGACGTAAAATGTGTTGTATAATACATTTCCACAGGTTTATATGATCCTTATTATATTAGGGCTGTGAATCGATTCAAATTTTGAACTAATTAATTGCACAGTTTTCTGTATAGCTACAAGACTTCAATGATATACTGTATATTTGTGAGATTGGTGGAATCGCTTTCTGACCTTGGCTGGGTTTCCCGATAACATCTGAGGCCCTCACTAATTTAGGAAAGGTTTCACATGGTTGACTTGGTTTCCTGAAGCACTTAGTAGAACTTTAGTTGCACGTAAATAGCACTAAATCTCTACAACACGCTTCCCAAAAGCATAGTTATCTAAGTAGGATGTAAAAAAGGTTTAAAAATGAACATGCCAGAAAGTAGGGATGTCAATTTTTCGACATTTTCATAATTGATCGTTGTGGAAATGAACAATCAGTTAATCAATTAATCGTTAACATTAATACAGCCGATGTGACACAATTACAATATTTACTGAGATTTTAAGTGCATCACTGTAACCACAATCTTTGCTTAAAAAACTGATGGAAGATTTTCTGAGGCAATCAGCTTTGATCAAGCTTATCATTTAATTTCCTGGCTTTGTGACCCAATAAAACTTCAGTTTAAACTTTACATTTAACTTTTTTTTATTATTTCAAACAAACCATCAGCAGTCCACGGCTAATGCCCCACTGTACTACACATTCTGTAATATTCAGCAACTAAATACACCTTATTCAATAGATTGGGTCTCTATTAAATTGTGTTGCTTTAGTTCTAGAGAGACCGAACGTTTCCCTTACCCTTCTTGTGGGTAAGAGGGGATTTAACAAGAGCATGCTTGAGGGAGAGGATCATTTTAAAGGATCTTATACTAATTAACACCACTGAATTAAGCCACTGAAGCCAGACAGGTTTCAGTAGAGCTGGTATAATTATATCTGACACCAGGGAACTGGCATTGTTATTTAACTGGTTTTTGAGGCTCACAATGAGTTGGTACTGATCAAAATGGAGCAATGTACAGAAATTACCTTTTGTTACACTAATTTGTGCATTTGCATGTAAGGCTTACCTCATAACCACTTCTAAGATGGCACAGTAAAAGGTGTCTTCCCTTTAAACCGCAGACCACATCCTATGAGAGCACTGTGCCGTCTCGTGGGTCCTTTGCCTAACACAGATGAAACAAAACATACAGTAAATGCCTGACAGTCTCTATCCTCTGATTTAAAGGGATAGTTCACACAAAAATGAAAATTCTGTCATCCGTACTTATCCTAGTGTTGTTTTAAACCTGTATGACTTTCTTTCTGCTGTGAAACATATAGCAGATTGCTAACCTCAGTCACAATGTACTTTCATTGCATATCTGTTTTCATAGGATCATTGCAAATGATGACAGAATAATAATTTTTTGGTGAGCTATCCCTTTAAAATATAAAACAGCCTAAACTTGTCACAACTATAGGAATCTGGAAGTGGTATGCCACTTTGTGAAGAGCTCTGAAGCTCTGTATTGAATTGAATGCATTTTTGTAATATCGCATAAGGATTTCTATGATCTCAAATAGGATCAGTTGTTTTGTTGATCTGGGCAAAGCATGCCCATGAGAGACTTTAAAGCATGACAGCAATTAGAAACGAGAGAAGGCTACACAAATACACCTCTTTGTTCCCTTTTCTCTGCTCTGTTTGCTGTTGAGAAGAGAACTAGGCAGCCCTCTAGAGATGTCATTTACAGCACTTTTATAGTGATGGTTCACTCATTGGAGCCTCAGAGAACTGTCGTTTGTTAACGGGGTCATCATGACATGAGTAATCAAGTTTCCTTGATCTCTTAAGAAATAAGAGTTCATTGTACTGTAAATACATACTTTCAATTTCAGAACTCAAAACTTCCTCGTCATTCCAAAAAGAGCATTTATTGGAACCAATCTGCCAAAATGACTCGTTCTCTACTTTCTTCACTTTGTGATGTCACACTGTGGTAGACATTTGCATCTGACTGCCTTCCCAACAACACATCAATGCCAGTGGGTGTTTACTGTCAAGTCTTAAAGGAGAATCTGCACCAAAATCAAGCTTTTCTGACAGAGGGTCAGAATGATCATGCTTTACACACAGTGTATATATATATATATATATATATATATATATATATATATATATATATATTTTTTTTTTTTTTTTTTAATGACATGTTTTAGTCCTGCATCCTGCTTCCCTTTTGTCACAATCTTTGTTTGGTTACAATAAGTTTCTAGTTGTTTACATTGTAACTTTATGTTAGTTCTAAGATATTCGCATCACTGAAATAAGGAATTTTCTACAGAGCAATTCTAGCTTTATGTGCCACCTCTATATTTTTTGGAGTCACAGTTAGCAGGGTCAGTAAGCGCAATTGGCTCATCTGCCACAATATTGTAATTTCTTTGAATTATCTAATATTATTATACTATTATAAACGCTATTATTACTCCTATTTTTATTATTCAGTATTGAATTATATTTATTTGGGGGGCCTTTGTCATAAAATATTGATATGTGCAATTAAATTTGATTTATTTGATGAGTACATCTGCATCGAATTAAACATTTTATTTGATTGGCAGCCCTAGTTAATTAATGATGTTAATATATGTTGAAATTAACATTAACAAAGATTATTACACAGTGCTTTAGCATACTCAATTCTGATAGGTCAATGGCTCCATCAAGCGGTCTGATATCTCTGAGTAACAACCGCACAATCCTGAGATTAAGACTTATCAAACCGGTCATCTGGGTATTGTGAGCCACCTTTCCTGCTTCTCAGATCACTGTGTGATCTCTACAAGTAAGCTAATAAAACAATTTCAACTCAATGTTTCATGTCCATTCGTGTTTAATTTCCATTTACTCAAATCAGTGTTTCATGTCCATTTATTTATTTGGCGAGTAGTCTTGTGATAAGATGCATAATCAGGAGTCAGGTGGTCATTTGCACAGAAAAAACACAGACAGTTCTCTGATGTAAACTGAAGGTGGATTTCAAGTCAAGTCATTTTTATTTGTATAGGGCCTTTCACAACACACATTGTTTCAAAATAGCTTTACAGAAGATCAGGCATTAACAGAAGATAAAAATGTAATATCTATTATGCCTTAAATTCATCATTGTGTAGTTAAAATATGATTGTGAATTGTGTTTAAAAATAAGTAATTAAATAATAATTGTATTTATAACCCCAGTGAGCAAGCCGAAGGCGCTCGTGGCAAGGAAAACAAAACTCCATAAGACGTTGGTTAATGGGAGAAAAATAACCTTGGGAGAAACCAGACTCACAGTGGGGGCCAGTTCCCCTCTGACTAACACCCTTAAGTGTTAAGGGTCAGTGTTTAAGCAAAGATTTTGTATGTACTGTAAAATGTCATTGAAGTCCATCCTAGAATAGCTGCAGAAGTTCACATAGATGCAACTGTCCTTGTTAGTTGGCTGATGAAGGGTTTTGTTGGCAATTAATTGATAGTCGATGTATTCCATTATAAGAGTGAAGTCCATCATTAGACCAAGGTGATGCAGGCAGAGATCAGTGAGGTGCATCGCAGTTCAACCTGGATGGTATCCCATGTCTTATGGTTGCAGTTGGCATCAGTTCATCCTCTGAAATTCATCGTAATAGACTGAAAACAGATAAATATTTCATCAGTTTAGGGATTTATTTAATCTCACATAATTACATAATTTTAGCACAAATCAATAATTTATGTCCATGTATTTATTTATTTGGTTAGTAGCCATGCAATAAGCGGGATAATGTATTGCTCATTGTTAGTTCATGTTAAATGTAGTTTAATGTGGCACGGTGGAGGGCGGGACCGGCGCGTGATTGCGCACGCCCGGTCCCGTATCAGGCTAAATTGAGCCGGCAAGAGGGTTAAAAGGCCACTCGCAGACGGCGATCGGGAGAGAGAGCTTAATCAGCAGACGTCTGCTGTCCTAAATGTTTGTTTTAAGTTCTTAATTAAATTATGATTTATGTTGACAAGCCGGTTTCTCGCCTCTTCCTTGCCCATGAAAATGATCTTCGTTACATTTACTAACTAATTCAACCTTTTTGTAAAGTGTTACCATTTTTTTCTTGCTAAACTATTACACAATATGTCAACACTCAACACTGTCAGATACATAAATAATGTGTACTATCATGTCAGTTTTTACAAATCTAGCGTTCAGCTGCAATTAAAGTGACAGTTCACCCAAAAAATTACATTCTGTCATAATTTACTCACCCTCATGTTTTTCCATACCATATGACTTTTGTCAAATGAAAAAGATTCTATGCATAATGTTAGCCTCATTCACTTTGTCATTGTATGGTCAAAAGATGCAAGACTCTTTGTAATAAGACATTTACAGCCCTTGTTCTTTGTGTTGCATGTAAACATGTATTGTTTGGTAACAGTAAATGTGTTGACTTACCTTCCCCAGGAGCCCAATCTCACCCTGTACACAGACCTGCCAGATCTCCCAGAATGCTTTCAGCTGTCAATATTGCCATGGACTCCCTGTATCTTCCTGTGGGTAACTTCCCCTTTCTATATCCTCTACCTCAAGAGGAACAACAGAGGTTACATTATGATGTCTATATTAAACAGAATCAAAACGGTAAGAAATTTTAAGCAGTGTCGGTATGTTTCAATTTTAGGGGTGTCTTTGTGGTTATACTCCCTTGTCTTCTCCTTTAATGGTTGATTAAATCTGTGCGCAGGTTCTGGGCTTGATATTGTGGATAGTATGCTGGACCGACCTTTTTTCTTCATTTCACGAGATGAACCAGAATCACCCTAAACCCCCAATTTATTTTGTTACCCCTTTAATAGTTGGCATGACAATGGTAAGTTATATATATATATATATATATATATATATATATATATATATTAGTTTGATATACTATGAAAATATACTGCATATTTCAGAACTCAAAAAATCCTTCTCAGTCTGAAAAGATATCTTTGCTTTTTCAACTTTTATTTTAAACAGTACTCTCTTTTCCTCTCTCTTTTATCTTTTCCAGTTGTTAGCCACCTTCCTTATCCAGTATGAGAGGTTAAGAGGAGTGCAGTCATCCGGTGTGCTCTTCATATTTTGGACAATCTCAGTGTTGTGTGCCATTGTGCCTTTCCGCTCCAAAATCATGCACACCAATCAAGAGGTCTGTGGCTAGCCACCCAAAACAACCCCACTAGCATACTTTCACTTACTCAGTCAATGATTAAAGGAGAGGAAAGTAAACTAAATTATTTTCTGTCTAGGGCTGTCAATATAATGTGTCAAGGTAGTGCAATTAATCATAAAATTTAGATACATTTAAGCATTCCTCGACTCCTTGAGTTTAAAATCTGCTAGATGTTGTGCAACTGAATGGAAAAGAATGCAGGGGTCTTGAGACAGAACTTTTTTTAACTTGACACACTATTTTACAATGTGACATTCATGAGACACTGAAAAAAACAGCAAGATGCAGAGAAAGTGTTCGGTTTGAATAGCCCCACATGTGTAACAGACTGACAAACTCAATTGTAAAATGGATTGCTGTGGATTGATAGGCCAGTGATAGTCTCATTTTAAAAAGAAATTTGAAATATAACAAACGATATATTGACTTATAAAGCCACTTTTGTCTATTTTGTTTTTTTCTTGTCTGCCACAATAATGTAATGTATTTGAATTATCTTAATTTAGGGACTTTTCACAGAAAATATTGAAACGTGATTATTTGTGATTAATTAGATTTATTAGTCAGCATCTCATCATAAGTCAATTATTTTAATCGATTTGACAGTCTGAGTTCTGTGTAGTGAACTTCCGTGACTGTTTTTCTCATTCCTGGCCATCCTCATATGTCTCTCTCATAGTGCAGTTACCTCTTAATAATGTGACATTAAAGGAATATTACGGGTTCAAAGTTAAGCTCAATTGACTGCATTTGTTGGCAATATTGATTACCTCGACTCAAAAAATCGACTCAATCCTCCTTTTCTTAAAAAAAAAAAAGCTAAAATCTTGGTTACATTGAGGCACTTACAATAGAAGTGAATCGGGACAATTTTTGGTGGGTTTAAACACAGAAATGTGAAGCTTATAATCTTATAAAAGAACTTACATTCATTTGTCTGTTAAACCTCATGTATTATTTGAGTTGTAAAGTTGTTTAAATTGTCATTTTAGGATTTTAGGGTTTGTTGACATTACATCTTCATGCTATATAGTTGTAAAATGGTGATAACTTTACACAGAAAAGATTAGTTTGTGATTGTATCACTCTAAAATCACGTTTACACGCATATCCTTTATGTCTTGTGGCTATACTTTTGAAAGAGTATTTAACGTTTAAAAATTGGCCCCCATTCACTTCCATTTTAAGTGCCTCAATGTTTTGCCTTTTCTTTTTTTTTCTTTTCTCCCCAATTTGGAATTCTGAATTCCTAATGTGCTCTTAATCCTCATGGTGGCATAGTGAATCGCCTCAATCGGGTGGCGGAGGACAAATCTTAGTTGCCTCCGCGTCTGAGACCGTCTATCCATGCATCTGATCTCGTGGCTTGTCACGCAATACCATGGAGACCTAGCTAGTGTGGAGGCTTCACACTATTCTCTGCGGCATCCACGCACAACTCACCACATGCCCCACCTAGAGCGAGAACCACATTATAACGAGGAGGTTACCCCATGTGCCCACCCTAGCAACCGGGCCAATTTGGTTACTTAGGAAGCCTGACTGGAGTCACTCAGCACGGCCTGGATTCGAACTTACGACTCTAGGTGTGGTAGTATTTTCTTTTAACTATGTATCCATACAAGAGTTTTTGATGAAAAAAGGTTTAGCGCATCAAAATATTTACCGATATACAGTAGTTGATGGAAATGCAAATATCGATACAATTTCACAAGTGTTGACATCATCTTTTTTTGTTAAACTTTTTAGGTTAGGCTTTCCATTTAATTATATGATACTTCAAACCTAGCTGCGTCATGGGCACTTCCAGGAGTGCCAACACAAATATCACATATCATGCACCTGTCATCGACAAGTGCCTGGAGAATAATGGATGGCTGCCCTTTGCGATTAATATAATCGTGGTAGCAATCTGTCAGGGGAAGAATGGGGATGTGCTGGTCATTCAGCACACCATAAACCTGTGGCACAAGATGCGCCAAGGAATTACGGTTACACAATTTCATTGGCCTTGGCTACATTTGGCAGCCTGATGTAAACACAGCATAATTTTTTCTTTGATAGCTGTGCACACAACATGTACACAATTATGGAAGTTCGTTTAACTAACTTCTAAAGTTTCCCTCACTACTTTGTACACTCTGTACTCAACAATCTCTTTATTTACAAAGATTTGGGGACAGCATTTGGGGACAACTGGGATGCGAAAGGTACACAATTTATGATATACACAATATTCTGTATGGAAACAGCTCAAGGGCAAATTTGTTTTGCGAAAACCCAAACTTTTTAAGGATAACGTCATCACACTATTTGATCAATAAATGGCCAATTGGATGGAAAGAGCACGAGACTGTAAATTTCACAAACATATTTTTACGTATTTTCATTTTGTTTATAACACAACAGCGCAAAAGTGGATGGAAACTCAGCTTGTGGCATATTTGACTCTTTCCTTCTGGATTTTTCCCTCCTTTTTTATTTTTCATTTGCATCTTTCGACCAACATGTTTAGCTTTCAGAGCAGAGACTTCAAGAAGAGTTCAGTTCAGGGCAGTACAGTTTGGAGAGAATAGTGCTTCTGTTGTTCCTTAAACAAGCTTCAAGACAGCTTATCTAACTCACAGAGCGACAAACACAACTCAAGGCTGCTGCTCTGGAGTACACGTCCACTAGCTGCTGCTTTTACACTTAAATAACTTTCAGATTTTAGCTCCTTGCTCTCAGAAATGCCTTCAACATCTAATTTCCTGCCTGAGCAGAAAAAAACAAGAGTATGTACTGGAATTTTGAATAGTGCAATAGTTGGTGTAACATTTTGATTTTAAAGAGATAGTTCACAGAAAAATGAAAATTCTGTCATCATTTACTCACCCTCATGCTGTTCAAAACCTGTTTGACATTCTTTCTTCTTTGGAACACAAAAATAAATATTAGGCAGGTGTTAGTCTCAGTCTCTATTCACTTTCATTGAATGGAAAACATCAACTTGAACATACTAAGATGTTTTGTGTTATGTAGAAGAAAGTCATACAGCTTTGGAACAACATGAGGATGAGTAACCAATGATCAAATTTTTATTTCTGGGTCAACTATTCCTTGAACAGTTTGGACAATTATTATGAGCTTCTGACATCTTGAGACCTAGGATCTTTTACAAAACACGATCGAGTGGAATAATGAATTATTCTGAACTTTTTTTTCATGCGCCGTGGAGAGATGTTGTGATAAGTTGATAAAGCAGCATTCTCTGTCTTTTAGAATGGAGTCAAAGACAAGCTGAGGTTTACAACTTTCTACATTTATTTCGGGCTCATCCTGCTCGAACTCATCCTGTCATGCTTCAATGAAAAGCCGCCTCTTTTCTCCAGTGTGGTTACAGATCCTGTAAGTCAGTGTGTGTATGCAGTGTCTAATGTACAATGACTCAAAAGGCCAACTATATTACAAGACAGGCCAGCATGTTACCAAAGATTTAATAGCCACAAACTTTATGTTGATCTTTGAATTCCTAAAACATGACAAAGGTTATTGAAAGGTCAGAATTGCACGCTGAAGTGCCTGTGGTGTTTTCACTGGTGTTTTAATTTGTTTTTCAGAATGCATGTCCAGAAACATCAGCTGGATTCCTCTCAAAAATGACCTTTTGGTGGTTTACAAGGTGGGTGTCTCACTGGGTGTTTATTATTGCTTTTGGGCAGTCAGAAGCAATGTTTTTCTTGAATTAGAAAATAGAAAATAACACGTTCATTTTTTTTTTAAATGGTCAATTTAACACCTAAATAAGACATTTAAATAAAAAGCTCACCCAGTTCACTTTCTTTCTTCTGTATATCACAGAAGGAAATATTAGACGGAATGTTAGAGAGTGGCAGCCTCAGTTACCATTCACTTTCAATGTATTTTCACACATGAGGATGAGAAAAATGGCGACAGAATTTCCATTCTTGGTTCACCTAACCCTTTAACACATGTAACTTCTTCATAGTTTCAACCCAAAAGGGGAAGCTTTGAATGGAAAGTTCAACAGATCACTTTCATTGTATGGTAAAAGCTGCAATGAAAGTATTTGTTACAATCTGCCTAACATCTCCTTTTGTGTAAACCACTGGACTATAAGATTCCTCATTATATATCAATATTTTTATATTGATATATATCTGAGACAGATATTTTTTGTGTTTTACAGCATGGCTATAAAAGGCTACAAATCCCCACTAGAGAATAAAGACCTGTGGTCCCTTAACAAGCATGACAGTTCAGATATGGTGGTGCCCAATCTGCTCAATGAATGGGAGGTGGAGAAATCCAAAGCACAGAGGTATACTTTAATACAAACAGCATATGAACTTATATACTGCATGTAAAATTATCAATTTTATGAAGCACCAGGCCCTGTATTTGATTAAACCAGGCCTTGGTTTCATTTACATTGACAATGACATTTTCAGTTGCTGAGAATTCTTGCAGTCAACATGAAAAATTTACCCAAGATTTACCTTCTTAATACATGTTTCTGGTGAAAAAGATGTAATAACTGTATTCATCCAAATGAAACAACTTTTCAAGCAATGCCTTTGAAACAATTTTCCGGATATATCGAGTTGCTCTCAAGGTGTCACGTTTATGTATTTTGTTCTTGTTTTCATGTCTTTTATTTTTAAGTTTATTTCCTGTTCCTGTTCAGGTCTTGTGGTTCATGTCATGTGGTTTCCTGTTTCCTCATGTATTCCTGGTCATGTGATATCCTGTTCCCTTCCATGTTCATGTGTCTTGTTTTCATAGGTTCATTGTCTTGTAATCTCATTATCAGACTTGTTATGTCATTACAAGCGGGAAGCGTCACCAACCTTTTTTCAGCTTCTTCACCTGTCAAGATGGGCTCTGCTTCTGCCACAATGTGACCAGTCTGTTCGAGGCAATCAGAATCGCCTGTAACCAGAATGAGTCGCACATCTTCATTGACAGCTCATCCGGGAGCCTCAAAGCCGTGCTGCTCCATAATGGTAACAAGTACCCGTCTCTTCCCCTGGCTTACTCGGTGCACCTCAAAGAGGATTCAACAGCGTCAAGACCTTGCTGGATGCCTTGAAGTACGATGAGTATGGCTGGGAAAATCATAGGATACTTCAAAATGGTGGCATTCCTGATGGGTCTCCAAGGCGGTTATACCAAGTTTCCCTGCTATCTTTGTCTTTGGGACAGCAGGGACACCAAGGTGCACTATCACAGGCAGGACTGGCCACAGAAGACCAAGTTCTCTGTGGGGAGGAACAACGTCAAGTGGGAACCACTAGTGGACCCCCGGAAGGTACTGATGCCACGACTGCCAAAATTGGGCCTTATGAAACAATTTGAAACTTCAAGTCTGAGGCAAAGGTCAAAGCCACTGTCTTCATTGGACCACAGATAAAGAAGACCCTGGAGTGCAATTAATTCCCCAAGAAGGAGAAAAGGGCTTGGAACTGCTTTGTCGCAGTAGTTTGGGGTTCCTAGGCAATCACAAAGCTGAAAACTGGATGAGTGAACTGAATGTGGAGCTGGTTGAGACTCTGGTAAAGAACTGTGGCACAATGGGCTGTAGGATGTCCCTCAAAATCCATATCCTTGAAGCTGATCTTGATAAATTCAAGGAGAACATGGGAGTGTACTCGGAAGAGCAAGGTGAGCACTTCCATCAGGATATACTGGACTTTGAATGCCACAACCAAGGCCAGTAAAACAAGACCATGATGGGAGACTACATTTGGGGGCTGATTCCTGAAAGTGATTTACAGTATAATCGTAAATCTCTAAAAGTCATTTTTGTATTACTTTATTATAAATACATGTTAATCTGGATTCATAAGTTGTTTTTTCTGACTTTATGTGAAAGAAAAATGGTTTCTGACTTTATGTGAAAGAAAAATTTAAATGTACCTATTTCTCATTGGAAATAGGTACATTTCAAAATAAGCATTTTCTATACTTTTGAGGAATAACAATTAGGAAATAATAACACTTTACACACAAAAATTGTGTTGTATAGTTGTAAAAGGATTAAATGGGCAAGGAGGAGGCGAGAACCGGCTTGACAATATAAATAATAGTTTCATGAAAAACTTAAACAAACGACACAAACACACACATGACGGACATGCCCGTAAACAGTCTCTCTCTCCCGCACCATCTTCTACAGTTGGCCTTTATCCCTCTCGGAGCAGGGGCCGGGTGTGTAGAATCACCACCCGGCTCTGCCCTCCGCCCTGCCACAATAGTGTTATTAGTTCAGTTGTGTGACTGGTTGTCTTGTTTACTTGTTACCCATTTCTTTGTATTTAAGCCCTCATGTTTGCCATTGTCTCAATGGACTCTGGCTCAGTTCATGGACTATGCCCTGTTGCTGAGTGGTTCACCTTTCACTGTGGGAGTGACTGATGAGAGACTCAGAACTCCCACAAAACCTGCCACATTCCACGAGCCAGAGTCCCACGTCATGGCCGCCGAGCCAACGTCCCACATCACAGCCACGCTTGGGTCTGCTCCATGCCATGTCACAGCCATGCCTCAGCCTGGTCCATGCCATGTCACAGCCACGCTGGACTCTGCTCCATACTATGTCACAGCTACGCCTCAGCCTGCTCCATGCCATGTCACAGCCACGCTGGAGTCTGCTCCATACTATGTCTCAGCCATGCCTCAGCCTGCTCCATGCCATGTCACAGCCACGCCTCAGCCTGCTCCATGCCATGTCACAGCCACGCCTCAGCCTGCTCCATGCCATGTCACAGCAACGCCTCAGCCTCCTCCATGCCATGTCACAGCCACGCCTCAGCCTGCTCCATGCCATGTCACAGCCACGCCTCAGCCTGCTCCATGCCATGTCACAGCTACGCCTCAGCCTGCTCTATGCCATGTCACAGCAACTTCTCAGCCTGCTCCATGCCATGTCACAGCAATTCCTCAGCCCGCTCCATGCCATGTCACAGCTACGCCTCAGCCTGCTCCATGCCATGTCACAGCCATGCCTCAGCCTGCTCCATGCCATGTCACAGCCATGCCTCAGCCTGCTCCATGCCATGTCACAGCCATGCCTCAGCCTGCTCCATGCCATGTCACAGCTACGCCTCAGCCTGCTCTATGCCATGTCACAGCAACTTCTCAGCCTGCTCCATGCCATGTCACAGCAATTCCTCAGCCTGCTCCATGCCATGTCACAGCAATGCCAGAGCCCGTCACAAGCAAGACTTTGCTCCAAGGTCCAGGCCTGCCTCTGTTGCAAGGTCCAGGCCCACCTCTGCTCTATGAGCCAGTGCTCACGTCTGCCACATCCAACGAGTCAGCATCCACACCTACCATGGGCAAGTCAGGATCCTGCTGTACCATGTTACCACGTCATGCCATGTAGCCACATCAAGTCACCACAGTGAACTTTTTGTTTATGTTTTGGGACGTGGGGGGGGGGGGGGGTATGTCATGTCTATGTGTTTTGTTCTTGTTTTCATGTCTTTTATTTTTAAGTTTCTTTCCTGTTCCTGTTCAGGTCATGTGGTTTCATGTAATGTGATTTCCTGTTTCCACATGTGTTCCTGGTCATGTGATATCCTGTTCCCTTCCATGTTCATGTGTCTTGTTTTCATTGGTTCATTGTCTTGTAATCTCATTATCAGTTTTATGTCATTGGTTAATGGTTCATTGTCTTATTATTAGTTCAGTCTTGTGATTGTTTACTTGTTACTACACATGTCTATTGTCAGGTATTGTTTGTGTAATGTTGTTTGATTGTCAAGTTATGTTATGTCAAGTCTACTTTAGTTCATGTTTATAATTTCTGTTCACGATTTCGTGATTTCATGTTGATGTAAATAAACACTGCACTTTGGTTCTTCACATCATCATCGTCTGCCTGTCATTGCCAGCATCGTTTTTGACCGAAACACCTCCACAAATGTGGGTGCCTGTAGTCTTTCAGGAGCAGAGTATTCCTCTACAATAGGCTATATGAACTTGCAAATAGGTCTGGCTATGGAATGCACAATTTCACTAACAAATAAATTCTTAAATAAAAATTACAAATAAAATAAATACAATCTCACATTAGGAAAATGGGTTGGGAATGCAACTTCTTGATTTTAATGATGGTAACATTTATTTTAGTTTTTTCTTTCTTTTACTCAATATCAGTTTGGGTTTAAAAAAAGAAAAGTACAGAGTTTCAAGTAATCCGCAATCTCTGGTCTATTTGCAAGACAGAATGTGAATATAGAACATTCAAAGAGTGGAAGGGTTATTAGTCAAGTCTTGATTTAGCTTAATTTTTCCACTTATTCTGCTCTTCAATTTTCAATGAGGTTAAGTGCTAAGCATCAAGAAACTAAGAGCACCAAAGAACATGTTCTCCTTTCAGATCTCACTCACTTTGATCTTTGTCACATGCATTTTTAAAGTTATCAGACACTGCAAATGTGCCACAAGATGCACAGGTTAAAAAATAACTCTTTGTATAACCTTGTAAGTTATTTGTTTGGTTTGCTCGTTTGAGATGTGTTTTTTTCGGCTAACCACCAGGTGTAAGCTTTTGTTTTCAACAGGGAAAAAGCATTTGTAACCTCGGAAAATATTAATCTACCTACAGCAAACAGAGCATGAAGGAGCAGGCCACTTATACAAAAGCTGGCACGGGTGCTGAGACCAACCATGTGGGCAGCAGTCCTGAAGAGGTGGAAGTTCTACTGTCCAAACGAAAAGAGTCCAAGAAGCCCTCCTTCCTGTGGGCCCTGCTCAGAGCTTTTGGACCCTACTTCCTCATCGGCTCAGCCTTTAAACTGCTGCAGGATCTTATTACCTTCATTAACCCCCAGCTTCTCAGGTAAGGTCTAAGGCTTTATTATTTACTGAGGTGGAGGAATACTATAGCTCAGTAATAATTTTATGATAGGGAAGTTTGCGATACCGTAACGTGGAACAGCAAAGTGACGTAATTGCCAGGAAAGCTCCCAGGAAATATCGAATGATGTTTAATTTCTCTTATCTACTGGTTCAGAGATTTATAACAGGATGAGGGGCTGTGGTGAGCTGCTGTTTTTTGTTTCCATTTTTTTATTGTAGCATGTAGAATTTATTTACTGTAAATATTAATATAAATGTTAACTAAATTAAATAAAAAATTGGATTGTAGAGCATTTCTCAATTTATTAAATATTTCTTCTTTTAAAAAGAAAACAGTGAGGGATTTTTTCTTTTTTGTCAGTATTGCTAGTAATACTAATGACTTTTGACTTTCTTCTGCAGAACAAAATTAAAGTTTTTTGAAAAATATTTCCCGCGACCCTGTACAGGATAAGCGGTTGACGATGGATGGATGGATGGATGAAAAATATTTCAGCTCTGTAGGTCGAAACACTGCAAGTGAATGGGTTCCAAAAAGCACATGAAGGCAGCATAAAAGCAATCCATTGGTTGAATCCATATCTGCATAAGTGTTATGATAGGTGTGGGTGAGAAGCAGATCAATATTTCAGTCCTTTTTCACTATAAATTCACCACTTCACGCCCAGTAGCCAGCGACATGCAAGAAGAATGTGAATCACCAAAAACACAAGAAGAAGAATGTGGAAGGGAAAGTGGAGATTGACAGTAAAAAAAGGACTTAAATATTGATCTGTTTCTCACCCACACCAATCATATTGCTTCTAAAGAGATATACAGTACATAACCCCAGTCATTTGGATTACTTTTATGGTGACTTTTTTTTTTTTTTTTTGGAGCTTCAAAGTTCTGGCCACCATTCACTTGCATAATATGGACCTACAGAGCTGAATTATTCTTCTAAAAATCTTTGTTTGTGTTCAGCAGAAGAAAGAAAGTCATGCACATCTGGGATGGCATGATCGTGAGGATATAATGTGAGTAAATGTGTACATTTTTGGGTGAACTATTTGTTTAAGGCAACAGATGTAATCGTTTGCTATATGTAGACCTGAAGTGACAGTGTGAAAATGAAGGGCACAGTTAGTAGCTTCTAATATTATTGTTATTAATCCTGTTCTGATAGCATTTACTTAGAGCTGGTTTTATTCCCTAAATAGGTATATTTAGTTTGATTATAGCAGGTAGTGCAAACATGAAATATGCTAATTAGCTGGACAGTGGAGGAAAATGTTTTCTTATAATTTTGTTTTACATAGAACACTGCAAAATCATTTGCATGAGTTTTGCTGTATTTTCCTTCCGGACTCCATATATCCTGAACCAAGTTTTACAATGCAAATTGATTTATGCAAATAAGTTGCTGTGTTGTGCTTTTTGACAAATGCAGTTGCATATTGGATGTTTTATAAATATGCTACATGTAAATATAAGCCACACTGCATAAAACAAACAGTACTTTGAATGCACTAAGTATCTTCAAAATGCACGTAATCGTCTTTTCAGAAATCTCCTTTCATTGGCAGGTTGTTGATTGACTTCACCAAACAGTCAGATGTTCCATCATGGTGGGGTTACACACTGGCCTTCCTGATGTTCGGCAGTTCCCTCCTACAGACCCTCATCTTGCATCAGCACTTTCAGTACTGCTTTGTCACAGGCATGAGGCTGCGCTCTGGAATCATAGGGGCCATCTACAGGAAGGTATATAATCAAATACAGTATATGTGGGAATGTAACTTTGCTGAAAAGACCAGCTTAGACTAGACATAATTCCTGGCTGGTGTATGCTGGTTGGTGGTGATCTGGTGCTGGTCTTGCTTGTGGAAAAACATAGCCTTCTTGTTCAGACCAGCATAGTATTTTTAATGAGCTGGTTGACCAAAATTCTTGCTTTTTAAGCTAGTTTAAGGAATAAAATCATGAGGAATCCAGTTGTGCTTGGTCTTATGAGAGTTCAGTGCATTGTGAAAACATCCAGTAACTTTCAGAGCTCAGAACTTCTTCTCCAGTCCAAAAATAACATCTATTGTCTCTAAACACCATAAAAGGCTCATAAAGAAATCCTTGGACTTCCGGTATCTGAAACCAAAACATTATCAAATTACTGTGCACATTTATTACTAGAATTCTACTATTAAACTCTAGTAAAACATGTGAAAGCTCACAAACAATTGTATGTACTGTGGTTCCTGTGGGATCCCAACTTCAGAAATGAGTGGCTGAAATTTTGAACAAAACCACTGATCATTTCAGTGCAACCTAGTCCAACTCTCCTCCTGTGTTAGCAAACCCTCTCTCCACCCTCAAAGAATACAAAAGAGGTCTGGTTCTCCTGTCCGGTTTGCCTTGAAAAAGTGATGTGCATTTCTTATAAAAGAAACATCTGCTGAGACTTCTGCATCTTGAATTTTTTTTTTTACTTTTTGGAATTTTACCATCAGAAGTTGATCTAGAATGCCTAAAGTTTTTATTTTTCCCCAGAGGTGCAGTTTCACTTTACAGACACAATGGATATCCTGTGTTGCTTATCATTGATATACAAGGAAAAACAGTCAAACAATTCCACCGTCATTGGGACAAAAGAACATTTGAATGTACTTAATTTACATTTGAATGTAGCATAATTCAGTTTGTCTTGTAAGAAATACTTATAATTTTGATTCATGTGTATACATTTTTATATCACACGCACACACACATATTAAAATCTGATCTGATCCTAGGACTAGAAACAATAGCATGGACTGTTTCTAATAAGTCACTGGAGAAACATGGAGGTTTGTTTGTTTGTTTAAGATAGAGAGAGAGAGAGAGAGAGAGAGAGAGAGAGAGAGAGAGAGAGAGAGAGAGAGAGAGCTGGTTTGAATACCTGTGTCTGTCGCAACTCCAGTCCCAAACAATAGTTTAGTGTTAGTTATCTTGCTGAAGATAATAGATTTCTGGTCAATTACACCCTATTTTCTCTGTGTAAAAATAGCTGTCCGTGCTGGGGTCCCCCTGAGTATTTTGTGACATTCGTTGCGCAAGAGTCATTCACTATAGTAACCGTTCTCTCCTCTGCCATGTTCAATATTTATATATCCGCATTGAGTATGTTTTTGAATACTCTGTCTAATGTGTCTCACAGCTGTGATAAGTCTAAACGTTGAAGCTGTTGTAGTAGTCTGAGCGATTATAGAGTGAGAGACAATGCTGATGTGTTCAAAGAAACTGCTCCCTAACTGATGTGCACTGGCTGACTCAATGCACGTCAAACTGAACTGGCTCATAACACATAAAAATTGTCTTTTGTCGCCACCTGCAGGCTAAAATTAAAAGACACACATCTAGCTGCTCTCCTACACTTTAGTCTAGAATGCCATTAACTCAAGCAGAGTGATACAAACATTGATGATGTTCTGAGACATCAGTACTCAATCAGTACTCATGGAGCGTCTCTTGTCCAATCAGATTCGAGGACCAGAGCGATCTGTTATACTAATATATATATATATATATATATATATATATATATATATATATCACTGATACACTGGATTGCTCATGACGTCATAAGCCACTGAGCTGCCATATTGCTATCCCCAAACATTCCAATGTCCCTGTTGACTTAATAGGAAATCATCTCATTTCAGCGAGTAAACATTAGTTATTTAATCACTTATTTTATATCTGAAATCTGCATGTACATCCCTACAATGCAAACGTCCTACACATGTAATGATTTATTTAAAGCCGGGAATTTGTGATAGACTGAACAGCGGGCAGGTGAATGCTCTAACATCACGATTCGTGTATGTCTCCTCGCTCATAACGAATATTATCTGTAACAAGCAAATGAAACATTAAAAATGAAAGTCACTAGAGTGCGAAATGTAACATATCCACATGTTGGAGACGGTGAAACAGGGGTGTTTTCGCCTGTCAGTCATTGATGCTCAATGAGAGTTTGGGAATACCAAGATGACCGCTCAAACACCTCCGGTGGCTTCACCTCCTGCAGGCAGTTTACCGTTGCTTCAGACACCCAGTTCAATATCAGGGAGGTGCGGCCCATGTAAGCAAGGTAAGCAGTGCTTACCTAACAGAAGGGTGAAAAGAAAAATGATACTAGGATATATTTAAATATAACTGTTAATATAAACTACTGTTTTCGTTCAAATTCGTCATCTTTCATCTCAGTTGAGCACGGACAGTTATTCATTTATTCGCTCCGGTGCCACCCTCAGGTAAAAGCACTTTATGTTATGCTTTCTCTGACTCAGATTCAAAGCATAGTTTACCGCCCTTTCATTCTACACTGTACGTTCATTCAAACTGAATCACGGCCGCTACTACAAATGACCAAAGTTAGAAAATCAGAAGCTGATAGGCTACATTTTTGTTTTGCGTCAACACGTTCAAGTTCGTAACTAATGCGTTATTAAGTGCTAAAATTGATATAGTGTAAGCACTAGCGACCTACGGGGATTTAGCAAACTTGATTTCAATGTAAAGTAAAGATAAGTTAATATGTTTAATATCTTAATATGTGATCTGGCTGTCATGTTCTTGTTGTGTTCTGCTCTGTCTGTTTTATAGTTCTAATGTTAGGGCACAGTGTCTGTTTAAAAAACTATATTAAGGGATGTGGAGACTGCCATGTCTACATTACATTTGATGTGTACATTCAGGTTTAGATTGTTGTCTTTGGTGGTCAGATTAGTTATTTGCCGCTGTCCATTCCAGAGGTTCTGAACTGTGGGAAGAGTGACATGTGAGGCATATGATGTTGAAACATGGCCAGCTAGAAATGGGCAATCTTTGCTTTTTCTTTTTGCTGTATGTCAAGACAAGGTCTTCTGGCAGTATGGTTCGTTGTATGATTTAATGGACATTAACATGCTTGTCTCAATATATGATAATCTTTCATTTGTGTGATATGAGCAGTATTACTGTCCTGAATTTAAAACAATTTGGTCATGAAGTTTGCCACTGTGACATAATTGTTTCCATTGATTTGTGGGTTCTAAGGCAACAATGTATGTCTATAACATAATATGTCTATAGCAATAATGTGTTTTGGGCACTACATTTAATGATATGTAGTAAAAATCTTTGATGCTTGCCCAGTCTCAAAGCCCATGGCTTTAGAGATATATCAGTATATATACAGGTATATATATGTTATATATGTGTTTATATATATGTTTATATATATATATATATATATATATATATATATATATATATATATATATATATATATATATATATTCTTATATTAAATAATTATTTTACCTCTTGTAAAATTATTTTAGCCTTTAATTGACAGATGGGGCAGAGCAAACTTTAGACGCGACAGCAAACCTGCCGCTTAAGTTCATGAGAAACTAAAATATACATTTTGCCGCAAAAACGCTCTATAAGTATTAAATGTAGAGACATTTTTTTTATAATAAAATATGTGATTACTGTAATAAGCTCCTTTTAAGAAGCCTGGTGGGGACACCAGCACACCAGCATCTACATACAATATCTGCTGGTGAGCAGCTATGCTGGTTATTTCAACATGGTATTACAGTTCTCACTGACTTGCTGTTTATTTGAAATGAATTTAGCTTCATAAGGGGCATGTGTGGGAAAGTGCTGTCAGCTCCTAGTAAAAAATACACTAAATACTGATACTTGAGCTCATATCAATATTAACTTGTACTTCATTGTATTATTACTGTTATGATACATTGTTTTGGCTGTCAGAAGCAAGAGTTACATTCACAATATAACCTTTAAACCTTTTGCTGAATGTTGTCAGAGGGATATCAATAAAAAGGGAAAACAATATTCCTCAATACAAATATAAGGCAGTACTTCTATAAATTAAATGCACTACTAAACTTCTCTGAAGCAATAGTTTTGTCTTGTTTTCAAGTAAAAATATTGTCAAGTAAAAAAATAGATACATTTACTTTAGAAGTAAAATGACAGGCTATTAAGTCTTGTTTTTGTGTATGCCTACAACTATTTGCTAATGTTGTAAGAAAAATCAAAGTATGTACTCTTATCGTCTTAAACAATTTTGCTTCTCAAATAAATATACAGTATGTGGTTTAAATTATGTTTAGATATGTTTATTAGAAAACCAGGAGGGAAAAAATACTCACCTTAAATTATTTATTTATTAATGAAATTTATTTTGCAGTGTGCTACTTTTCATGAATCGCTACACTTTGTCATCCCATTATTTATTAAAGTATTAGATGCAAAAATAAAAAACATATAATATACTGTATGTTACATTTATGCATTTGGCAGACGCTTTTATCCAAAGCGACTTACAGTGCACTTATTACAGGGACAATCCCCCCAGAGCAACCTGGAGTTAAGTTGCTCAAGGGCACAATGATTCATTGTTGCTCAAGGGCACAATGGTGGTGGCTGTGGGGTTTGAACCAGCGACCTTCTGATTTGCAGCCCTGTGCTCTAGCCACTACGCCACCACCATCCACAGTTAGATATACAAATGTAAAAAAAAAAAAAAAACCCTCCTTAAAATGTAGACATCTTGACCATCTCTACTGTATTTAACAATTTTATACATACATATAACGTCCTAATTTTGACAATCTGTTGAACTGATATTTCATAACTCATTGTAGGAAAACCAATAATTTAATTTTAACTAATTTTACCACATTTCACTGACTATTTTTTTTTTAAATAGAATAAAAAACAACAACTTTGCACCCCATTTTTGGAAAGTAGAACATGCCTACAACAGTTTTTATTGGTGTATGGGGCAGAAATGCTGTATTTTTGCAAATTGTACCGTTCTAATTAACTTATAATGGAATATGTTGGGATTGGCATTGCTTTATATAATATGCTTAATCGTATGCTGAATATTATGTTGGATCATGGAAAACAACATGTTTGACACTTTTAATCAATGTCTGCAGTCACTAGTGATCACAAACGAGGCCAAACGCTCCTCTACGGTGGGAGAGGTGGTCAATCTGATGTCAGTGGATGCTCAGCGCTTCATGGATCTCACAACCTTCCTCAACATGCTGTGGTCAGCTCCATTGCAGATCATTCTAGCTCTCTTCTTCCTCTGGCAGGTAAACTGTCCTATAATTGGCTAAATCTAAAATACTACCCCTTGCATTTTTTGTTATAAAGATATTCATATTTATTGATGATCCAGTGGTTCTCAACTTGTGGGTTATTTGACAAAATGGGAAAAAACACTCTATCAGGAAGACTTGAGTGAAATTTAAGATGCCATTTATTTGATGAATATAAAACAGAAATGTAATGTCTATCTTTGGTGTAAGCCCAGTCTGGTAGTCCGAAGAAGTTGTACTCGGAACTGTCATATCCTGCCGGAGATAGGAGTCAGGGGCGAGGAGCCTACCCCCATGCTGGACGGGACTCAACTGGTGGTGGTGGGGTGGTGGAGGTTGCTGTGTTAGCAAACTGAAACAGCAATGTGATAGATTGTGAGCAGACTTATAAAGCAACAGCTTACATGTGATTGGCTAGGAGTTACCTTGCTAATGGTGCGATGATGTACAGCTGCTAGTATTCCCGCTAGAACTACGCTGCACTTACATTGGCTGAATGCAAATAATGCAAGTAATCACACAGTTGTGTATAGGTAGGAGAAAACACTTCTCATATCTTTTGTTGTTGACATCAAAGGGTCTACATCCAATCCAATCAAATTCATCTGTCACTTGGTGAAAACTAGCCAAACAGACAAATACCAACAAGGACAGGTTGTGTGACTTGCCCTCTTCCTTAAAAACAATGAACAAACTATGCAAGATGGGGGAAAACAGACTACATTAAATGCAGCAAGGATAAACATAGTGTGGGACCTTCAATGTGTTTTTATTGGCAGCCAAGTGAGCATGAATATTTTGCATGTAAAAGTTTTTACTATAAACTTAAAAGCTTGAATTTAAATGGATAGTTCACCCAAAAGTGAAAATTCTCTCGTCACTCACTCTCATGCCATCCCAGATGTGTAGGACTTTCTTCTGCAGAACACGTGAATATTTTTAAAAGAAAATCTCAGCTCTGTAGGTCCATACAATGCAAGTGAATGTGGCCAGAACTTTGAAGCTATAAAAAGCACATAAATGCAGCATAAAAATAATTTATACAACTCCAGTTGTATGAAATTAAATCCATATCTATATCCAGAAGTGATATGATAGGTGTTGGTGAGAAACAGATCAATATTTAAGACTGCGAATCACCAAAAGGAAAAGAAGAAGAATGTGTTAGTGAAAGTAGAGATTGATAGTTAAAAAAATTACTTAAAATATAGGTCTGTTTCTCACCCACACTTATCAAACGCTTCTGAAAACATGGATTCACACATTGGAGTTGTATGTATTACTTTTATGCTGCCTTTTTGAGCTTCAATGTTTTGGACTCTGTTGACTTGCATTGTATGGACCTACAGAGCTGAGATATTCTTCTAAAAATATTTGTATTCAGCAGAAGAAAGAAAGTCATACACATCTGGGATGGCATGTGGTGATGGCATTATTTTTGGGTGAACTATTCCTTAAAGGAAATGTTTGTATGACAAACAGTTTTGGTACTGAGTTGGTTCGGCTCATGATGCCAATGTAAAATCTAAGACCTGAACCATACCACGGTGCACGTCGGCAATGACATATGGTTTGGTGTTCATGGACCATTGACGTGTGGGCATTTCAGTTATGACAGCTGTCTCACAGCTTGATCTGTTTGACAAAAAAGTGGGCGTGAAAACTTTATTTCTTATTCTATTGTTTGTTTTTTCTTCAGAATTTGGGTCCATCAGTGCTGGCTGGTGTAGCTGTGATGGTTCTGCTGATTCCGTTCAATGCTTTCATTGCCATGAAGACCAGAACTTACCAGGTCATCTCTCCTCTCCTATGCAGATTTTCATCTGTGTCTGTATATTAGGCCAACACAAAGATGTGTTCAGTTTGAACACTTATCAATATTTCTTTCTGTACTGTGGTTTCACAGCTCAGGCATATCTGTTTCAGAAGCCGTTTTAGAAACTAAACTGTCTCATATTTTTGTTTAGCTTCTAGCAAATTCACCCTTAATTTTCCTAAAGACAGAATATTAATATCAGTTGTGTGCAATGCTAAACTACCCAAGCTCTGTTCTGCAGTTATTTGAACCTCTGAGCATAACAGATGTGGCCCATTAAGTAGATATGGTAGAAATAAGAGACATGGGCAGTGTCCGAAACCAAAGGCCTTTCTGTCCAGCCAGTTAATGACTTAACAGGCAACTCAACAGGCATAGGTAACTCCTAAGAAAACAGGTTTAAGACTGGCTTCCAAGGCACCAAATCGTCATGTCCAATAATCTAGCACAAATGCAAGTGACATTTAGAGAGATCCAAAAATACTGACCACACTTTTTATGTAAAAAGTAGACTGGATGTGATGTAAACACTTGATACCGAAGCAGCTTTATGCCTTCCTACCTCCATATACTGCTTCAAAAATGCAGCATTTTGCTGGTTTTACACTTTTTCCCCTCACGTAAGGTCATCATCATCGGATGTTGTTTCCTGTACTCTGTACAGGTGGAGCAAATGAAACATAAAGATGACCGCATCAAGCTGATGAATGAGGTACTCAGTGGCATAAAGGTGTTGAAGCTCTACGCCTGGGAGATCTCCTTCAAAGAGAAGGTCCTTCAGATCCGCCAGAAAGAACTCAACGTGCTGCGCAAGACTGCCTACCTCAGCGCACTCTCCACCATGGCCTGGACCAGTGCTCCGTTCCTGGTAACACATATTTCCATTCTCTTATCTCTTATTTTGTGTTGTTTCGTGACTGAAAAATATTTTAAATGGTTATCTTTGATATGCCAAATGATGTGGTAGATCCTTATCTAATTGACCTCATGTTGGCAGCATTACTCATACAGCATGTAGCCGACAGATGAGTAACAGGAAGTTGAAAGGTTTTATGCTGGAAAACTTTGTTTTGTTTTAAAGCCATGTTAGTTTTTTTTAAAGAAGTTCACCCAAAAATATTTACTCAACCTCATGTTGCTCCTAACCTGTATCCTGTTATTTATTTGTTTAATTGTTTAATTAAAAACACAACAAAAAAAAAAAAACACAAAAATCTTCTTATGGCTCTTTTCATAAGGTGACAAAAAGGTAGTTAATCTACCTATGTCTGTCAAGCTCCAAAAATGTAAAAAAAAACACAAAAAACATCACAAAAGTGGGCCAAATGACTTGTGTGATATTCTACATCTTCTGGAGTCGTTTAATAGATTTTTAAGGAACAGCCAGAATTTAAGTCATTATTCACTGATAATCTTCACTTCCACTGAAGCTCTCAAATCAAATATGGCAGATATGTTGCTTTAGATTTGACATTTACAATAATGATGTTTGGTCACAAGACACTAGAGAACAAATCACGATTGATGTCACTGACATCCAGCCTGCGCCAACCTGCACCACAGTCTGCTTATTTGATTTGAGATATATGGCGGAGGGGACGATTTTCAGTAAATAACTGTTTGTCACACAAAACTATCCTTTAGCTTCAGAAGACTTGTGATGTATAATGACCTTTATGGTCATTTTTGCAGCTAGGATTTGGGTAACACTTTACAATAAGGTTCCATTTTTTTACCTTTATTAGGTATCATAAACAAACAAACAATATATAGTTTTTTTTACAGTGTTTATTAATCTTTGATTTAATGTTAGTTAATAAAAATTCAGTTGTTCATTGTTTGTTCATGTTAGCTGATAGTGCATTAACTAATGTTAACATATACAACTTTTGATTTTAAAAGTGTATTAGTATATGTTGAAATTAACAATAACCAAGATTAATAAATGCTGTAAAAGTATTGTTCATTGTTAGTTCATGTTAACTAACGTTAACAAATGGTTATTATATAATACAGATTTTTAAAAGATTCTCTATGGAAAAATGATTCTTGAGGATTCCTTCTCTTTGATGTGTCTGCAGGTAGCCTTGACATCATTTGCTGTATATGTGACTGTGGATAAAGAGAACGTCTTGGATGCAGAGAAGGCGTTTGTTTCTTTGTCTCTGTTCAACATCTTAAGATTCCCCCTGAATATGCTCCCACAAGTCATAAGCGGCATTGTACAAGTGAGCATTCACATCCTTTTTTTCTTTATTAACATTCTGAATAGCTCAAAATTGTTTTGTTTACAGTTTGCTGGCTCTTATTCATCCCAGTGTTCTTGAACAATATGCTGACACCTGTTGCCATAGAAACATTCGATTTTTGTTTGTAAGGCAATCTTTTGTTTAATTCCTGTTCATTCATCTAGTTTCTCCGGCTCATACTACACCCATCAGTACAAGTTATTTGATAAAATGCAGTTTAGTAATCTGCGCATAACCAGAAGTTCATTCTCTTATAACAGTAGTCCAACTTCAAAGATTTTACAAATAAAATAATGCTGTGATCGAATTAACATTCGAGCTTCACATTTATTTATTTATCCCTGCGATAGTCCCATAAGACTTCCATTGTTAGTGTGTCTGTATGCATGTTTTTGGTTTATATAAACTGACGGATGATTCTAAATTCATTTCTTTGGTATCGACAGCATGTCACATATGCTTGTTTCACACTTCACCTTTAACCAATAAAACGGCTTTTGTTCATATGCTTTCTAATATTTAGAGACATCATACTTTGAGAAGGTTTGTCTATGTGGGGGATTCATACAGTTTCAGTCCTTAAACAGTTTAAATGTTTACTTAATACAAAAGATGAGCATTTCTGAAATGTTTCAGCAGTGTAACTCATCCTCTCACTTAATGTCACATTGTTTTTCCCCTAATCATTCATCTGCTCAATGCATAGGCCAGCGTGTCTCTGAAGCGCATCCAGGATTTCCTGAGTCACGATGAACTGGATCCAGAGAGTGTCGACAGAAGAAACAATGCTTCAGGTGGGAGTGATTGTTTTGCTGAATCATTGTGAATCTGTTTTCAGTGACTGCTGTCTGCAAGTTTACTTATATATGTTACAATAGGTCATGACTACTCCTGCTTTAGCTAACTCATGGTTTCTCTCTCTTCAGAATATGCAGTGACAGTAGTGAATGGGAAATTCTCATGGGCCAAGCAAGAACAAGTCACTCTTGAGAAGTAAGAACATTCACACAACTATAAATTCATGCAAATTCATGACAGTGTCATGTGTATCAGAAAAACACAAATGTTCTTTTAACCTAATTTCACAGGAGCAGGACACCTTAATAGTAAGTACGTATGCATGAACAGTGCAGGTACAGATTCAAGACAATTTATGTGCATAAATACCAGATTTCTGGTAGAAACCAACCAGGTTACATTGTCCACAGCATTCAAGGACAAATAATTATAGCATTTTTATAAATACTGTATTTCTTTTCTGATTATTTCATTATGTCTCATTAATTTTGTCATGTTGTGGATTAATTTTGTTTTGTTGTGGAATATTTCCATTGTGCTGTGGGTTTTTCATTGTGTTGTGGATTTAATTTTGTTGTGTTGAGGCTTAAAGGTATAGTTCCCCAAAAATTCTCGTATCATTTACTCATCCTCATGCCATCCCAGATGTGTTTGACTTTCTTTCTTCAGTAGAACACATGAAGATCTTTAGAAAAATATCTCAGCTCTGTAGGTCCATACAATGCAAGTGAATGGTAATCAGACCTTTGTAGCTCTGAAAATCACATATAGGAAACATAATAGTAATCCATATGATTCCAGTGTTTAAATCCATATCTTCATAAGCGATGTAATAAGTGTGGGAGGGAAACGGAACAACATTTAAGCCCCTTTTTTACTCTAAATCTCCACTTTAACGTTCACTTTCAGATGTGAAAGTGATACTAAATAGGTACCACGTATGACTTTCAGATGTAAAATGGAAAGTGGAGATTAAAAACTGCACAATCCAGAAATAATGATAGCCACAATATTTAGAAGAGCTGGCACTCCTAAGAACGTGTAATATTACATTTTTATTCTTTCTCATTCTCAAGTTAATGTGAAAAAAATGCAATAAACAGACTTGACAGTCATGAAAGTGGCACTTAGCTACAGGCTACATGATGAAGGAAACCATCCAAAACACTTTGAACATCTAATAATGATGCGTGATTGATTGAATTAAGATTAAAATCACTATTTGAACTTGCGTGATTACTAATGTTTAAAAATATACCCAACAAACCACTCCTTACATTGCAAATGAGAGAAATCAGCCTCAAAAGAGCACTTAGAAGGGAGAACATTCACGATAATCATGATGTAAGCAGGGCCGGTCAACCCATTAGGCAATATAGGCGAGCGCCCAGGGCGGCATCGCTTCGGGGGCACGATCAGGGAACAAAATGTGCCCTGTGTGTTCCAATGACGTGTTGTGGTGCCGCCTGCCAAACAAATACGCTGTGTACTAAATGACTTAATACCATACTAATCTTACTGTTTCTGTTTGTAACAGATAAAGGATGGGCAAGGAGGAGGCGGGAACCAGCTGAACAGTAAAAATAAAGTTTATTAAGAAACTCAACATAAAACAAACATAAATAAACACAGAAACACATGCAATTTGGCTGCGTGCGTCTATCTCTCTCTCTCGAACTGGTGCCTCCGTCTCCCTCCTCACACTGTTATAACTGTGTTTGGCAAAAAACTGTGAGATTATTATGGATAGTATGCCACTGCGAACACGGCTATAGACCAATCGAAGTGATGCCCAATGCGTGAATTAATCCCTCTTTTAAGTCGGTTCTTCTCAATGAATTTGTCTAACATGTGGACTGAGGGTCTCGCATAGGGTGCCAAATGGGCTAGGACCGGAACTGGATGTAACATTGCTTAAATGGTGAGTTCCAAATTCTCGTTAATTTTGAGCACCATAACCTTCAGCCCTCCAAAGCTCTCAAGGTGACTGGTAAAGTCATCGAAGGGAATAAGGATGATTACTTGTGAATGGAACACACCAACTCTCTTCATTCAGTATTTCAGTCAGTGCTGTGTGAGCAAGCGGCGCCATCTAGTGGTCTGGATGGCATTATCCATTATCTATTATACCAATATAATTTCAGAATTTAAAAGGGGGTTTGGTTTCTTTGGTTAAATCTTTCTTGTTTTTCCATGATGTGGTTAACATTTCTGTGGATTCGCCCAACATATGCATAGTATGAATGTGTAATGTTCTATCATATACAGTACATACGTGGAAAATGTGAGTTCTGTTGTTTTAAACTGCAAAAAACAAATGTGCAATGTTTTAGAAGTACAAAATAACCTTTTTTCTTATCAATCATCATGTGATCATATTTTGTATCTTTTTAAATATGTTTATATTTTATTTATATTTTTATTATAATTTTAGCCTGTTATGTTTTCAACAGATCCAATCCATTTTCAGTAGAAATTATGTATTGTTAAAACAGTAAAAAATCTATTGTGCCTCTTTATACATTTTTAAAGCATAAGTAGTGGCAACATTTTGGTATCAGCATTGGCCTGTATATTTCTTTGTTAAAATTAGTATCTGTATCGGGCAAAAATTTTCAGATTTATCCATCTCTAGTAAAAACAGCACTGTTGCGATTTGTCATGCTACACCACTACTCATTGGGAAAAGTAGCTACTATTTTCTACTATTACCATTTCTAAAGTTTAGCAATTAGAAAAAAAATGACTGTGTGCATCACAAATTTTATTTAGCTACACCCCAGTACTGCTCTTGAACAGTAAATTATTGATGAAGATTATTCAGAGATAATAACTTGGCATCTGTTGGCAGCATTAATGTGATGGTGCCCCAGGGCTCTTTGCTGGCAGTGGTGGGTCATGTGGGCTGTGGGAAGTCCTCTCTTGTGTCCGCCCTGCTTGGAGAAATGGAGAAGCTCGAGGGGCAGATTTCGATACGGGTGTGTAGCATCAACCAGATTAATTCGGATTATTTTTAATTATTCATCTACATGATTGCAATTAGTAACATGGCAAAAGTTATTAAATCATATTGCTTTTCTCTTGATATAGGGCTCTGTGGCTTATGTACCACAGCAAGCTTGGATCCAGAATGACACTTTAAGAGATAACATCCTGTTTGGCAAGCCCTATCTGGAGCAGAAGTACCGCTGTGTGCTGGAGGCCTGTGCCCTCACCCCTGACCTGGAAATGCTTCCTGGTGGCGACCAAACAGAGATAGGGGAGAAGGTAACTTTAATTTTAATAAAGGGGATCCCTGGGCTAGTTGACACAAGTAACCCTAACAAACCCAAGCCGTCCAGCTCTCCCGTCTATCCTGCTCTCAAATGTTTGCTCCCTGAACAATAAACTGGACTACATCCTACTCCAGCAGACTACGCAGCGTGAGCTTAGAGACTGCTGCGCCTTGGTTTTCACAGAGACGTGGATCAGCGACAGAGTCCCGACACCGCCATTCAGCTAAACGGGCTTGCCTCGATTCGTGCCGATAGAAATGCAGCTTTGTGCGGTAAGACTCGCGGTGGTGGCTTGTGTGTTTACATCAACTCGGAATGGTGCAAGAACTCTATGCTAGTCTCTAGATACTGCTCATTGCTGGTGGAGCTTGTGACTGTTAGATGCAGACCTTTTTATTTATCATGGGAATTCACCACTGTTACTATAACCAGTTAACATTCCCCCCAGCGCTAAAACTAAGGAAACGCTCTGTGAACTCTATGGGGCTATGAGCGAACTGCAGAACGCTCACCCTGATGGACTGTTTATTGTCGCCGGAGATTTCAACCATGCAAATCTCATAACAGTGCTCCCTAAATTCCATCAGTATGTGGACTTTGCAACGAGAGGGGCGAACACGCTTGATCTTGTTTACACAAACATCCCAGGTGCGTACCGTGAGGAGCCCCGCCCCCACCTCGGCTACTCCACATCTCTGTTATGCTAATTCCAGCATACAGACCGCTCGTCAGATGCACAAAACTGTGCCAGACGCAGCTGAAAACCTGGCCAGCAGCAGCCATCTCTGCTCTTCAGGACTGTTTTGAATGTACTGACTGGCACATGTTCAGGGAGGCTGCAACATATGGCGACTCTTCTAACTTGGAGGAATACACAGCGTTAGTGACCAGCTACATCAGCAAGTGCATTGATGATGTCACCTTCTCCAAAACCATCACCACACGCTCTAACCAGAAGCCGTGGATGACTGCGGAGGTGCATGAGCTGCTGAGGACCCGAGACTCCGCCTTCAGAGCAGGTGACAAGGCTGCCCTAAGAACAGCGAGGTCCAAACTGTCCCGGGCCATCAGAGAGGCAAAGCGTGCACACAGCCAGAGAATCCACGGTCACTTCCAGGACAGCGGCGACACGCGGTGCATGTGGCAAGCCATCCAGGCCATCACCAACTACAGGACAACATCAGTTGCCTGTGACAAAGATGCCTCCCTTCCAGATGCGCTAAACGACTTCTACGCTTGGTTTGAAGCATAGAACTACGTGGTGGCGATGTGAGAAAAACTCTACGTAGAGTCAACCCACAGAAGGCTGCTGGATCAGACAAAATTCCTGGCAGAGTGCTCAGAGG
Source organism: Moxostoma hubbsi (assembly GCA_032164185.1). NCBI lineage: Eukaryota > Metazoa > Chordata > Actinopteri > Cypriniformes > Catostomidae > Moxostoma > Moxostoma hubbsi. The sequence continues at coordinate 20,026,932 of JAVLUX010000039.1, forward strand.
ATGTGCAGACCAGCTGGCAGATGTTCTTACCGACATCTTCAACATCTCTCTGAGCATCGCCGTCGTTCCAACATGCTTCAAGGCCACCACCATAGTCCCCATGCCAAAGAAGTCTTCAGTGTCCTGCCTCAACGACTACCGTCCCGTCGCACTCACACCCATCATCATTAAGTGCTTTGAGAGGCTCGTCATGGTGCACATTAAGACCCCTCACTAGACCCACTGCAGTATGTGTATCATCCAAACCGTTCAACAGACGACGCCATCACCACCACCCTCCATCTGGCCCTCACCCACCTAGATAAAAAGGACTCATACGTTTGAATGCTGTTCATAGACCTCAGCTCTGCATTCAACACAATAATTCCTCAGCACCTGATTGGAAAGTTGAACCTGCTGGGCCTGTACTCTTCCCTCTGCAACTGGATCCTGGACTTCCTGACTGGGAGACCTCAGTCAGTCCGGATCGGGAACAGCATCTCCTCCACCACCACACTGAGCACTGGGGCCCCCCTGGTCTGTGTGCTCAGTCCACTGCTGTTCACTCTGCTGACTCACGACTGTGCAGAAATGCACAGCTTGAACCACATCATTAAGTTCGCAGATGACACGACCGTGGTGGGTCTCATCAACAAGAATGACAAGTCAGCATACAGAGAGGAGGTGCAGCGGTTAACGGACTGGTGTAGAGCCAACAACCTGTCTCTGAATGTGGACAAAACAAAAGAGATGGTTGTTGACTTTAGGAGAGCACAGAGTGACCGCTCTCCGCTGAACATCGACGGCTCCTCTGTGGAGATCGTCAAGAGCACCAAATTCCTTGGTACTCACCTGGCGGAGAACCTCACCTGGTCCCTCAACACCAGCTCTACTACCAAGAAAGCCCAGCAGCGTCTCTACTTTCTTCGAAGACTGATGAAAGCACATCTCCCACCCCCCATCCTCACTATATTCTATAGAGGGACTATTGAGAGCATCCTGAGCAGCTGCATCACTGCCTGGTTTGGGACTTGCACCGTTTCGGACCGCAAAGTCCCGCAGAGGATAGTGAGGACAGCTGAGAAGATCATCAGGGTCTTTCTTCCCTCCATCAAAGACATTTACAAAAAACAATGCATCCGCAAAGTCACCAGCATTGTGGATGACCCCACACACCCCTCACACAAACTCTTCACCCTCCTGCCGTCTGGCAAGAGGTACCAAAGCATTCGGGCCCTCACGGCCAGACTGTGTAACAGCTTCTTCCCCTGCCATCAGACTCCTCAATACTCAGATACTGGACTGACACACACACGTGTCCTGAGTTGCACTTTAATTATTGTCACTTTATACCTGGCTGCCACCTCAATAACTGCTATGTCCATAGGACACTATCTCATAGTATGTTATGTTTACATTTGGCATTTTTGGAAACCTATCATCTTTTTGCACTACTATGTACTGGTCGGCGCTGCACTGTCTCTTACTATGCCTATTGTCCTGTTAATTTTTTGTAATTTATTGTACCGTTTGCACGTGCACTTTATATAGGTATGTTACTTAGTATGTGTAGTCTCATGTGGTTCTGTGTTTGTCCTATATTGTTTTATGTAGCACCATGGTCCTGGAGGAACGTTGTCTCATTTCACTGTGTACTGTACTAACTGTATATGGTTGAACGACAATAAAAACCACTTGACTTGACTAACTGTACCTCATTAACTATAAGGTTTCGAGTCAAAAGTCAATTTACACAAATGTGTATTCTCTTCAGCAGAGGTTTTGTATTTTGATTCAAACACCAAGTTCAAAACCCTCATAAATAGAGTAATTATGAATTCTGTCCTCCAAACTAAAATACCCATATCATATTTTTGTAATGGCTGTTGGGTAAACATGTGAATACACTGGTTTTTGTTAAGGTAAGCATCAACTATATAACAAAGGTTCATTGTAACAAAAAGGTTGACAAAAGTATTTTTCATAAACATCAGGCTGGGTAAAGTTGTCACATTTTATTGTGGCAAGTGTTAGAAATTATACAATCAATGTATAAACTCCGGTTTGTGAATGCCAAAACATTGGTTTGATATTTTTGTACGCTATATTTAACATTTTTGCTATTTCATTCATTGTTTTGTGTTTCATATGTTTTGCTGAATAAAGACAATAATAGGCTGTTTAATGGCAGGTTCCGTTTGTGACAACTCATCACATATAATGTGACAATATGCATTCAATGTACTGTATCTTTTTTCCTGGACAATAATGCTGGGAAGTTTCAGTAGCTTTTTTTGTAGCCAATACCTTAAGTTATTTGTCTATATAAAAATAGATTTTCAAGATTCAAATAGATTTTAGTGCAGCTTTTGGAGTAGCAATGGTTGGATCTGTGTCTCTGTGCAGGGCATTAATCTTTCTGGTGGCCAGAGACAAAGAGTGAGTCTAGCCAGAGCACTTTACAGTGAAGCAGATGTGTATCTCCTGGATGACCCTCTGTCTGCTGTGGACGCTCATGTTGCCAAACATATTTTTGACAAAGTTGTTGGGCCTGAGGGAGTCCTCAAGTGCAAGGTATATGCATGAATCATTTAACACTACTATACCCTATTCTCTGAAAATAATTTGGGTGGACAATGCACAGTGACAAATAAAACCACACTGTTTGCATATGGTTTACAAATAGACATGTAGAGTATCAGGAAATCAGCTAAATACATTTAATCGTGTCACATTATGTTTTATTACCAAACCTTTCAGAGAAATGGATCATTCTCAGAAAACCATGCTGTTTGTGTGCTATCTGTGCCATGACTTACTTAACTGAAATAATTAACATGAAACTGAACTTCATTTTGGCACTGTTTATATCCAATTTATATGTCCTCATTCATAACCAGTTTACTTAATAACGTGTTATACAGGATAGAAAAAAATCATGCTTCCATGGTCCATGGAGTGTCTTTCTAAAATACTGTAATACGTGGTTAAAATGGGAAAGGAGGAGGCGGGAACCGGATGAACCATTAAAGTAATATTTAATGAAAACTTAAACAAAAGACACAAACATAAGCACACACACACAGCAGCTGTGTCTCTCTCTCTCTCTCTCTCTAACTGTGGCATCCGGCTCATCTTTATGCCTCTCCACTGCTGATTAGCCTGATTGGGGCCGGGCCAACTTTCCTCCTCGTCACAAATAAGTTTCGGAGAAAATGCTAAATGTGTGTTTGTACCTTCAATTTAACCCCATTTCTGTGCCAATTTCCTCTTTATAAATAATTGTTTGATCTTTCTGACATTGCAGTTTATGTCTGAGGTTGGGAAAATATGGTTTCTTGAAAGTTCAGCATTAACCTCTTCAAATTAAATTGTTTGAGAAAAAAAAAAAGACTTGAATTAGCATAATTCAACTATTTTCCGAGAATGAAAACAACCTTGTTTGTACATTCGAGATGCTATCAGATCACAAACCCCTCACATTGACCCTGATATATACTGTATAATTTCCTCACAATCTGTTATATTTACCTGAATTAGGAGACCAGGGGTAAACCAATGTGCTGTTCCCCCTATAGACACGGATACTGGTGACCCATGGTATCAGCTTCCTGCCTCAGGTGGATAACATACTTGTGCTTGTGGATGGTAGGGTGTCAGAGATGGGATCCTACCAGGATCTGCTCAAACAAAATGGGGCTTTTGCAGAGTTCCTCAGAAACTACTCTCTTGAGGATATCATCGAAGACAATGAAGTCGCGGGTAAATAACAATGTTATTTAGAAATTGGAAAAAAAAAGATAAAAAGAGAATGACATTGAAACTGAAAATGCTTGTAGTTTGTTAACATCACTGAATTACAGACTGTGTCACTGTATGTCAGTCATGACAACTCATGTCTCAAGATTTAGCATGTTAATACAGGTATGACATATTGATTAGATATTGGTTTAGCAGACTAGGTCTGTTGCTGCTGCTGCCGAGCAAGTACAGAAACTTGCTATCACATAGACAGACATGCTGAATTAAGCTTGTGGACATGCTGCTGCTGCATAGTTTGAAATACAAAAGACATGCTGCATAAAGCATGTAAGACATGCTGCTGTACAATTAGACATAAAAACAAATTCCTCTGTAACAGATCTAGACATTTGAAACTGGGGTGGAGGAGGGTTTTAGAGAAAACTCCCACAGTGTTCTGCAGTGAAACCGGCTTACTTGCAAACTGAGCAAATTTAAATGTTAAGCAAAGAGAGAGTATGCAATTTAATTGGCTACCAGATTACATGTCAAAGGACCTAAAAACTTACACCATGTGAGCCGATTGGCTTGATATATCACATGTGAGTGAGCTGATTGGCTAAGAGATAACAGGTTAAAAGAACCGCTTTTAACCATTTCGAATTTCATGCCTAACATGCATGTAACTAACATCAAATAACAGAAAGTAGTTATGCACCACAAATATGTGTGCTTAAGGTTGTTTTGTGTCATGGCTGTTAATACAGTATATTGTTGATTTTAACACAGGTGGAATGCTAAATTGACCAGTCAGCATCCTATGCATGTTATAATTATTTCTATAAGATTGGCTTATTATTTTTTGCTTGTTTTCCATTTGCTCTTATGCATAGTATATTCATATCATATTGACTCCTGATGTTTTTTCACAGTTTTGGTGGTTGATGACGAAGAAGAGGATTTTCCTGACGATGCTCTTAGTAACCACATTGATATGGTGGATAATGAACCTGTTGTCAATGAGGCCCGCAGAAAATTCATGAGGTACACATGCTTTTTCAATGCCTTCTCGCTGTGCCAGTTGCACTGGCTTTGTAACTACTGCTTTTACGAGCACCTATGTCCATGACAGAAATTTGGCTCTTGGCAACCACGTTGTCTGCTTTTATAATTGTATGACTTACTGGCTATAGAATGCGCTTCACATTTTTTGTACAGTCTAAATCACTTACTGTAATATCCCATAGCAAAATGACTGTTAGAGGACTGGTGTATTTATTGCTATATGAAAGTTTACCATTAACTGGTCTATAGATGTGTGTGCAAGAATTTTACAGTAATATACTTTTCATTATATTACAAATTACTGCACAAATGTAGAGCATTGTATATACAAACCCCTTCACTTCTGCCTCATGTGGAAAAGAATTGGTCATCTTGGTCTGAAAAACAGTCCCAAGTGTGCTCTACTTTGGGGTTAAATCATTGCCTTCTAATATATTTATCCTGGGCTTTATACATAGTGAACCGTTTTTCAAACACTGGGATGCACCATTATAAACTAGGACATCTGGTCTCCCTAGTTCTCTTAACACCAGGTGCGAGCGAGCAGAGCTTATACTGAGCTTCCATTTATGCTTACACTGAAAAAAAATGTTAACAGTGTGCTTCCTGTGGTAACATCTAAATTAACTGGTTCGATAAACTAATTTTAAAGGTTATATCAAGTAGAAAACAAACGATTGCAGGTTACCACTTTTACAGTGTAGCTAAGAGTAATTGCTTATTACAAAAGGCAAGATTGCCTATAACTAGGAAACAATATGTTAAATACATTTCCAAACAACCCAATCACATGTTATTTATAGATAACATGACGTGTATCAGTAATTCTACTCCACTCGTACAGGTGTCCTTCTAGACAAACCAAAATATTCATCATATTGGGACTTTGTTGATCAAAATCGAGACATCTTGTCTTGTCTCTTGTCTTCTGTCCCTTTCAGGCAGATGAGTGTCATGTCTAATGACCCAGAGAACCCAAAGAGCAAGTCCATCCGTCACCGCCGCTGCAGCACTAAGAAACTTGCAGAGCCCCTGACAGAGAAGAAGGAGCAAAAGGTGGACAAACTCATCCAAGCAGAAACAGCAGAAACTGGGCGGGTGAGTGACTCATGACTGCTCCCATCTGGAGAACAGGAGCCATGCCATCAAGCAAAACACTCTTAAAAAAGACAAATGAATACCTGAAAATGAGAGAGAGAGAGAGAGAGAGAGAGAGAGAGAGAGAGAGAGAGAGAGAGAGAGAGAGAGAAAATAAAGAAGAAACAGCAGTTGTATTACAAATCCCTGCTGAAAAGACCAGCTTGAATCAGCATAATATATATTTTACTAGAGTAAAGTACCTATGTATCTAAACTTACCTACATGGGTAGTTGACATGTCAATATTTGTATTTACATCAATATTTTAGCTTATAATTTTTATGAATATACAAGTGAAAATATTTAATGTCAAGTACCTCATTAACTCAATCCAGATCCGTAGTAGCCTACAAGAACACTTTTATCTTCAAATTAAACTGCATTTTCCCATTATAGCTCTGCTTTCTTCCTCTTTTAGGTGAAGTTCAAGGTTTACTGGGAGTATGTAAAAGCAGTGGGGCCCCTTCTGTCCCTTTTCATCTGCTTCCTGTACGGTTGTCAGAGTGCAGCCTCCATCGGAGCCAATTTCTGGCTCAGCGAATGGACTAATGATGCACAGCACAACAGGACACAAGAGAATGTTCAAATGAGGGTGGGGGTGTACGCAGCTCTGGGCATTACACAAGGTACTGCACACCCATGCTCTCTACCATTTGCATAATGTAATGTGAAAATTATCTGATACAGTGCACGCTGGCCTGTTACATCTAATGGAGTCCCGTGCAATTAGATTACATAATGATAACCTGAGTCCAAGAGTCACACTACAAAAAAAGCATTATCTTAATCTGTTAACTTTTTTTCCTACATCCTTAAAACAAGATACAGTAAGTTCCCCGTCTGTCGCTCACTTTGATGTCGTGTCGAAGAAGCGACACTAGGGGTCTCTCTTGAGCGCAGAATATGCCTCTGATCTATGAAAAAAGGCCAATGAGAGTTGGCGAACAGTATTTGCATACCCCGCCCCCGGACATACGGGTATAAAGGCAAGGGAAATACGCTGAGTTCATTCAGTAATTTTCTTCGGAGCCGATGGTCGTGTATGCAGCCAGCTGAGAGTGACACACCAGATATCCTGCTTCTATCCTCTGACGCTCTGCTTTGCTGTTGGATCTGTGGCGCACTTCAGCAGCTTTTCTCTTCTCTGCACGGCATGCAGTTTGCCCCTGGGCGCTTCGACAGCGCGGAGTTAAAAGAGTTTTCCTTTATAAAGAGCAATTTTCTCTGTAAAGAGTTTAATTCTCTAAAAGAGAAATACACAGCGGCGTTGAACATCCTTTTCAGGACACATCTTTTTAAAGATGCCATTCCGCCCCTGTGTAGTTCCTGGATGCGGTAGAGTGCGCTCCGCTTCAGACGGCCATAGGCATTGTCTCGTGTGTCTGGGCACCGATCACACCGAGGCAGCGTTTGTGGATGGTTCATGCTCTTACTGCGAGAGCATGACCATGGCAACGTTGCGGTCGCGGCTTGCTTTCAATAGAAAGTTCCCCAGCCGCCCCCCGTGTCGCTCCTTCTTCCCATGGGATTGAGAATGATGCAGCTGGCGATGGAGGTGATTTGGGGAGGGCAGTGGGTGCAGCTCCGCCGGGTACGCCCCCTCGGACCACCCAACACGCTCTTGACACCCGTCCGTGCTCGAGGCAACGGCGACTCGCCCCCGGGCCAGTCTGTCTATCCTCTGGAGCTCGAGGTGGATGAGCTCGCCGCTCCATCGGACAGCGCGCCGTCTGAAGCTGACACCTCCCCTGGGCTGCCGCCTTCGGGCCAGCACGCCCAGGCTGAGGCTGATGCGCAGATGTCCGACATGCTTGCCGGGCCGCCGTCAGTGTGGGGTTGGATTGGAATCCTCCGTCCTCCCCACACCTGTCACAGTTGGATGACTGGTTCCTGGGGTCTGGGTGCCGCTCACAGACACACCCCCCCAGTTCCTGTTTTTCCCGGAGGTGCATGACGAGCTGACGTCTTCATGGAGAGCCCCGCTTTCCATTCGTCAAAAGCCCTGCTCGTCCGCTCTCGCTACCCTCGACAGCGGAGCGGCCCATGGGTATACGGCGATTCCCCAGGTGGATAGGGCTGCTGCGCTCCATCTATGTCCCGGAAACCCTACTACATGGCACGGGCACCCTATACTCCCTTCCAAGGCCTGTAGGACGACATCCTCGTTGAACACCAAAGCCTACAGCACCACGGGACAGGCCGCTTCCGCCTTGCACGCCATGGCCATCCTGCAAGTCCACCAGGCCAAGGCGCTCAGGGATCTGCACGAGGGTAGCCCTGACCCCGATGTGCTGCAGGAACTGCGCTCAGCAACCGATCTCACCCACAGAGCCACGAAGGTCACCGCGCAGGCACTCGGGCAGGCGATGGCCACCCTGTGGTCAAGGAACGTCATCTGTGGCTCAACCTGTTCGAGATGTGTGAGGCCGAAAAAGTTCGCTTCCTCGACACCCCTGTCTCCCAGTTTGGCCTCTTTGGCGACACCATCGAGGACTTCGCCCAGCAGTTCTCTGCGGTGAAAAAGCAGATGGAGGCCATCTCACATATTCTGCCCCACCGCAAACCTGCCGCCACGGGCACTGCCCCATCTGCTCGCCAAGGGCATCCCCCGGCGGCTAAGAAATCTGCTCCGCCACAACCCGGGCCCAGCTCTCAGCCCCAGCATCGAGCAGATCGCAGGAAGCAGACGCCCCCCGTCTCCGGCTCCCAGGCGCTCCTGAGACAGACGACCCAGCGACAGAGATGTTAGCTCCGGAGGTGGTAAGACCGCTCCGTCCCCCGGTGGAGGGCCGGGAGGAGAATCTTTTGTTTTTGAACAATTTTCATTTGCCGCCCCCCTTAGATGGGGTTGCGGTACCCACATTCTCAATAAAAGAGCTATTTCCTTTGTCTCTGGGTCACCTGGCCCGCAAATGCCATTCTCACGGCACTCTGCCACCAGATCTCAACAGTCCCGGCTTCCTGGACACGGACCACTCATCTCCAGCCCCACGACTGTTCCCCGGCTGGCCGGTTCCGATGAGTCTAGAGGACGCCTACCCTGGACCTCCTCCTCAGTCGCCAACCTGCCCCCTGCCGGGTGTGCAGAGCAAGGTAAGTGCTTTGAGTCTTTTCTCAGCACCCCAGCCTCGGGCCACCCTATCGCCGCCCCACGCTGCCCTACCTGCTCCACCCCACTGCAAAGCTCTGCCGTGTACGTCAAAATTAATTGTCCCTTTGGTGCCCCTAGCGCAGAGGTTGGACGCGTTGCTAATCTCGCTGGCTGGCCCGGACCATTCGACTCGGTTACGCAATTCATTTTGCCAGGCCCCCGCCCCCCTTCATAGGCGTCCACTTTTCTGCAGAACATGGCGAACATGCCCAGTCCCTGCACATGGAAATCGCTACTCTTTTGTTCAAAGACGCGATAGAGCCTGTCCCTCCAACCGAGATGAAGAAGGGTTTCTACAGCCCTTACTTCATCGTACCCAAGAAAGGCAGCGGCATATGACCAATCTTGGACCTGCGAGTTCTCAACCAATCACCACTGCGGTGGCGTACATAAATCGCCAAGGCGGCGTACGCTCCCACCACATGTCACAACTCGCCCGTCGTCTCCTCATTTGGAGCCAGCAGTGGCTCAAGTCGCTGCGCGCCACTCACATCCCCGGCAACCTCAATGTGATAGCGGACGCACTGTCACGACAACGCTTGCCTGGCGGAGAGTGGAGGCTTCCCCCACACTCTGTTCAGCTGATCTGGGAACAGTTCGTCAAGGCCCAGGTAGACCTGTTTGCCTCCCGAGAAACCTCCCACTGCCCGCTCTGGTACGCCCGCTCAGAGGCTCCCCTTGGGGCAGATGCACTGGCACACAACTGGCCAGTGGGGCTGCGCAAGTACGCATTTCCCCCAGTGAGCCTTCTTGCACAGGTGATGTGCAAGGTCAGGGAGGACGAGGAACAAGTCACTCTTGTGGCTCCTTACTGGCCCACCCGGGCCTGGTTCTCGGACCTTGTACTCCTCGCGACAGCCCCTCCCTGGCGAATTCCCCTGAGGAAGGACCTTCTTTCTCAGGGACAGGGCACACTCTGGCATCCGCATCCAGACCTTTGGAACCTCCACGTCTGGCCCCTGGACGGGACGCGGAAGATCTAGCTGGTCTACCACCCACGGTCGTAGCCACGATCAACCAAGCCAGAGCCCCTTCTACTAGGCAACTCTACGCCCTGAAATGGCATCTGTTCGTGAATTGGGGTTCTTCCCGGGCAGAAGACCCACTGAGGTGCGCAGTTAGGTCAGTGCTCCTGTTCCTACAGGAGAGGTTGGAGGGGAGGCTGTCCCCTTCCACCTTGAAGATGTATGTTGCCGCTATCGCAGCTCACCACGACCCAGTAGACGGCAAGTCTCTGGGGAAGCACGACTTAACCGTCAGGTTCCTAAGAGGTGCCCGGAGGTTAAATCCCTCCCGGCCAAACCTGTTCCCCTCCTGATCAGGTAGTGAACCTGAAAGCGCTGCCCTGGGAGTAGGCAGACCCAGCCCCCTCACTTCTGTGTCCGGTACATGCCTTGCGTGCCTACCTGGAACGCACCCAGAGCTTCAGGCGCTCTGAGCAGCTCTTTGTCTGCTTTGGGGGACAGCAGAAAGGGAACGCTGTCTCCAAACAGAGGCTGTCCCACTGGGTGGTGGACGCCAAGCCGCTGAGGTGGCCAGAACACTCCCGGCTCCTCAGAAAAATCCTGAATGAACGAGCGTATTTCCCTCGCCTTTATACCCGTATGTCCGCGGGCGGGGTATGCAAATACTGTTCGCCAACTCTCATTGGCTTTTTTCATAGATCAGATGTATATCGGTGCTCAAGAGAGACCCCTAGTGTCACTTCTTCGACATGACGTCTCGTTCCCTCCATCAGGGAACGGAGGTTACATACGTAGCTGAGACGTATACTTGAGAAGATGTTAATGAGACATTAAGACTTGTTTTGGGAGAATACAATATAGTTTATCTTCAATTAAGTTTATTTGTTTATTAAGTTGTTTGGCAAATAGTTTTTTCTTGTTTTAAACAAATCTTATTGAATTTCAGTTTAATGCTTAATGCAAGAAAGAAAATATAAACATCCTTAAAAAAGATCAATTTACTTAAGTTTTCAGATAAGATGTTTTGAATTAAGTTTATTTTGTTTAATAATTATGTTTGCACTTAAAAAAAAAAAACATTTTCCTACTGTGTATTTTTGTCTTATTTTCTGGTAAAAATATCTAAACATCTTTTAAACAAGAAAAACTACTTGAGAAGCAGATGGCATAAGATATTAAGTCTTGTTTTCAGAGAAATCTATATAAGTAAGTGCCCCCTCCCTTAAAACAGGAAAAAACTATTTACCAATAAATAGAAAAATAAACTTGTTTTAAATTTTATCTAATATATTTTTTTCTTGTTATAAGCATAAACATTGCTAAATAAAAAAAACTACATTTGATATTGACAATGAAAACAAGACAAAATATAATTTCATATGGCTTGTCAAGTTTGACAATGTTGGAAAACAAGATGAAACGACAAAAAACTATAAGAAAATAATTTTTTTCAGTGTATGTAATGGCCATTTTTCTTTTCTTCTTTTAAACATAAATCTAACCAAATTTCCTGTACATTTTCAAGTAAAGTAAATTTACTTGAAGTTTTCAGAGAATATATCTTGCATTTATTCTGTTTACCAAGTACATTTATCCATTGCCACAGTATTCTTTTTATTGCTTTAAACTCACAAATCACAATTTCTTTATGCCTAAAACGTGCTAAAAATGTCTAATCATCCTTTAAAAAAGACACGTTTACTAGAGAAACAAACTCTAACATTTGTAGGGGTTTTTACTTAAAAAAGATAGATAGATTTGCCAATAGGGAAAGAATAATATGAATTACTTAATTAAATATATATTCTCTGAAAATAAATCTTTTTTATCGTTTATCCACCCAAAAGAAGAAAAGAAAAAAAATCTTAAATCTTAAATATTTATCTTGTTTTAGAAAAATGTAAATGTTCTTACTGGAAATTTTACTTGGACAGAAAATCCTGATTAAACAAATTATTTTTTACAGTGAGATCCGTGAAATGAACTGAAACATCGTCCGACACGTGCACATCAAATGAGAATTTGGTCATACTACATTTCATTCATGTTTAGTCCCATGTTGCAGATGTGTGTGTTTTGTGTGTATTTGTTTATTACTTCAACTAACACTCCCTCAAACAACGCCAAACCTCTTCCCTACCCCCAACCCTCTTTCCCGTGTAGATCTGTGTAGTAGTATGTAGTGACCTTCTCCCCCTCCTCTGGTCTCTTTAACACAGGCATCCTGGTTATGTTCTCTTCCTTTACTCTGGCCTTGGGGAAAATTCAGGCAGCACGCAAGCTGCACCAGACCCTGCTGGACAACAAATTTCACACACCCCAGTCTTTCTTCGATACTACCCCCATAGGCCGGATCATCAATCGCTTCTCCAAGGATATTTATGTGATAGATGAGGTTCTTTCGTCCACAATCCTCATGTTCCTGGGCACCTTCTTTGCCTCTCTGTCCACCATGATTGTTATCATTTGCAGTACACACTTTTTCGCCCTGGTCGTTGGCCCCCTAGCTTTGATTTACTTCTTTGTGCAGGTATTTCTTCATTTTTTTTTGCAGCTGGATACAACCTGGATAATGTTATATTTCAGAACCTTTTGAGTGTTCTCAGAGCATGTGCTTTCCAGGATCTGGCACAAGACGTCAAAGCAATCCTGTCTCACCCGTTTTGATTTCATCCTCCTCTTTTATGTCTGTCTATTTGGGGGGAATTCACTAATAATGATACACTCACACACACAATAAAAACACAATTACACTGTCACACTGCCTTAATCGACACTTTAAAATGGCAAAAGTGTGCTCGTCCACATTTCACTCTACTACATTATTATATTATTATTTGAGCAATAGAAAATGTACACAAACACCTCTTAAATGAAATTAAATTTACTGCCTGCTTTGTCTGGATGGCAATACTTTTAAGTGGCACAACTGTTTAGTGAATTCGCCCCACAGTCTCTGTATCCAGTGTTTTCCACCCTAACCAAGTTCAGACTTCCTTTTTCTCCACGCAGCAGCCTGCCTGCCCACTTCCTGTTCTGACTTTTGCTGCCCGTTTGCTTTCACACTCATCAACACAAACACACACACCTACACAATTGATATAGATCCACGTGGTGAGTGACTTACTGTGGAGCTCTATCATATCCGCTGGGAGATGTTTCGCTTTACATATGGCCACTGTCTCGTTGTTTGCGTGTAAGAGCCCTTACTCCATAGGGCTACGAACCTCACTGATAGGAATGAACAGCAATACTGTGATACTGGTGCCCTCTGGTGATGATTTTGTAACAGAGCATACAGGAGTTTTCCCAATATTTCTTTGTGAATTGTACATGCATGCTCTCCATAGTTATTTAATGACCAGGTTAGTATTGCCCAGTTATATTATCTTTAACAGACATCTATCGTTCATGTGCACAGCCTGCAGGAAAGAAAATTCCCAAATGAGAACTTTTTAATATCTCAAATGTTTCTCCTAGACAGCAGTGAGATTAAATGGAGATTAAATGGAGACTTTTGCTTAAGTCCCCCTATAAAACATACACAGTCCTGGATAATTCAATGAAAAACCTATCAGTCTCCTATTCCACCTCTTCACTTCTCTTACAAAGCTGTGTTAAGCTGCTCAGCAAAAGACAAGCAGGAAACCTTTCTGTTTTCTGTTTACTTTCCAATAAATCTATTTCTCTTCTAGATGTGTGCAGTGTGGTTGCATAAAGCCAGCAATTCCGTAGGCCAATGACTATCAGTATTTATCCAATACAAGTGATAACATAGCAACAGTGTATCACCTGGTAGAGAATAGCTGGTGACTAGCAACGCCAAGGTCAATGGTTCTGATCAAATGTATCTTGACTGAAAGTCGCTTTGGGGAAAAACGTCTGCCAAATGCATAAATGAAATGAAATATGAGACATGAGCGAGCAAGGGCTCACCTGACTAACCCTCCTCTCCCTCATTGTCTCTCACTGTGCTGCCCCTCAACAGGTGCGCTGATTCTGGCCATCTGTTTACTGTGCCGGGCTTACAGCATGCTGAAGGCGGCCCACACTACCCACCTCAACATGCTCCATGCCATTTTGAGGGCTCCCCAGGCCTTTTTCGAGGCCACGCCCTCAGGGCGGGTCTTGAACCGCTTCAGCAAAGATGTGGACACAATAGACTCTCTTATTCCAGACAATATTGATATCTGGATGCGCACTTTCTGGTACACAGTAAATGTGCTGATCGTATGCTCTGCCCTCACCCCGATGTTCCTCATAGTCATAGTGCCGTTAACGCTGTTCTATTGGTGGGTCCAGGTAAATAGGAAAAAGTCTGCTAACTCATTAATACAGCATGTTAACATGTGTTGTTTTTTATGTTATAGCTGCATTTTCACTGTCTTAGTGTTGTAGTTTACACCATGTGGTTTGTCATTCGGTTTTAGTTCAGTCAGGGAGTCGAGACTCTGTCAAACATGGAGGCTCGACTCTCAGGACTGTAAGCCAATAGCTGTTGTTTACTAAGGTACCTTCTTGTGTTGTTGAGAACTTTCCACAACTGTACTGTATAAAAGTATAATACCGTACCATAAAGTACACTTCATAAGACTCACAATCAGTAAATATAATGGGGTCCAAAGATGAGAATGTGTTGCATTCAAACACACCTGGGTGGAGTGCAATTCTGAGTTTCTAACTATGTTACACAACTATCTAAAAGAGCAGTGTTTTATGACACGATGCATCCGAAGTGAGACGCTGCAAAAGTGTTCGTCTGATGCAAGTATACATTGACGCATCCTTAAAAAGCCCTTATAGTAAATCCATCTCAATCCAAAATGGATTGCTTTGAACTGTAGGCCAATAGACTGTAGGTTCAGTGATATGGAAATATATATATATATATAGTTCTTTAATTATTTATATTATTTATTCATACCCCCGTGACCCTGTACAGGATAAGCGGTTGACGATGGATGGATGGATGGATTTAATCATACTATATATTAAATCAAATATTTTTTGCTATGTGATTAATTGTGATTAATCTGATCAATTAGTCGGTATATCATGTAATTCATTCGAATATACATTTTAATCGATTGACAGTCGTACAAATAATATCAGCAGCATATCAATTTGAATGAAAAGTTGAAAGAGGAGCATCTTGTGTGCTTCAATATAAGGGAGTAAATTTGACCTTTTTTTAACATGGTCAATGTCACGAATCTCTTATTTGATCAGTGGCAGAATCTTTATATTTCATATTCATTTTAAATCACAGTGTTTCTTTGTTTTTAAACCCTAACACCTGTTCATTTTCAAATTTTAATTTGATTTTGTTTCCCAGATTTGTAATGTGGTCTCAGACTTTTGGACCCCATTGTATTTAAACATAAAAATAATTTTATCTGAGTGTAAATGTTTGTCGTACAGTACGTTTTTCTGCATACTCAGCATGTTAAAGCGTTTTTATGCTGTTTGTTGTGAAACCCTTGACAAGAAGAGAAGGTGCGTAAAGAACAGCCTTGCACTATAGAGTTAGTTTAGCAGGAGTGGAAGGTTATTCATTTGTTCTGATAGTCTTCTGAACATGGTTTTGAAGTGGCTTGCTGTGCTGTTTCCAATCAT
The DNA here is from genome assembly GCA_032164185.1 of Moxostoma hubbsi. Taxonomy (NCBI): domain Eukaryota; kingdom Metazoa; phylum Chordata; class Actinopteri; order Cypriniformes; family Catostomidae; genus Moxostoma; species Moxostoma hubbsi. The sequence goes on from JAVLUX010000039.1 coordinate 20,042,588, forward strand.
TTCATCTGTTTAATCTCCATGTGCATTACATCAGCATTCATTTGTCCTTTTACACTAACAGAATAGCATTTAGCTGTCAATACTAATGCTAGTGCACATATATTTCTTGTACCTGGAATGTAGTTTTGGTGAACTGGGGATGTGAGGGCGAAATATAAGTTCATTACGTAGTGGTTGACCGATATCGTTTTTTAAAGGCCTGTGCCAGTGTTAAGAACTGTAGGGCAGAATGGCCAATGACCAATATAATTTATAATTAAAAATATGGGAAATAGGCTAATACAACAGTTAAAAATTAAAATACTATTTTACAAACAACAAAAAATATAAATTTAAATAAAATGTTATTATGTAAATTAATATGAACATACACTGTAATTAAACAATATTTACTTAAAATTCACAGAAATGCAGTATCCATTAACAAGGATGTTGGCAGTTGTTGGAACTTACACAAGGAAGAGCTAACGCTTCCAAATTGGCTCGAATATCGTCTGGTGTCAACGGCCAATATATCGGTCTATCACTGTGCATAGGTAATAAGAAGTAGTCAAATAAGCAAATCAAAATATTTAAGCTGTGATTTTGGTGGTGTGTCTTCTGTTTATTGAGGCTTCGTTAATTTGCTACTAATTATTACGCAACTAACAATGTAGTGTTATCCTAATTACATTAATACAGTAGGCCAAAGAAAAAAAAGAGGCATTATGGTGCTAACAGAAATAGCTTGCAATATCTCATATGGCTGAATTAGGGTTTAGAAAGGGTGTTTTATTGGATAGTGTTGTTCTAGATTTTTATGGGCCTTTGATGTCATTTCATTAGGCCTGAAGATCTGTTTTGGTATCGAATCAATCTTCTGTGATTCTTCACATGTGCCTCTGTCATAAAGCACTTAGGTACTAAACCCTCCAATCTCTCATTGCATAATTATAACTTTAACTTGCATCCTTCCTGATTGTCTAATATTTGGTCATCGGATATGGCTGAAGCTTTGCATGGCACAGAGATTCTCTCTTTCTTAACTGCACATTATTTTCTGTGAAAAGACTGAATGATGTGATGCAACTGCTTATTGCATGAGCCCGAAGTATTGAATCCACTTGTTTTTTACTTTCTTTGATACTCTATGCACATACCTGCTGAAAAAACAAAACTCTTGAGTAATTCAGGAATGCTCAAAGCCAAACCAAACACTCTTAATGTGAATCAGATTTGTAAATCAAATACGTTATATGTATATTATTATTATTATTAATATTATGTATTTCAAATATTGACTATAGTTAAATATTGCTTGATGAGTGATTAAATGTATGGTGAGGATTTGAGAAACTACGCCATCAGAAATGATTATAAATTAAAGAATATAAATTTTGCATGGTTTGTCTCAATGTAAGAATAATTGAATTGGATATATGGAACACATACAATATAATTTATTATAGCTTTTATTATATTTTATAGAATAATTTTTTAATCAGCTGTATAATGGAGTACTTAACTAAAAACACACTTTTTTATTAACAGTACAATGTATAGGACAAAACAGCCAATAACTTTAACATTTTATTTAAATTTTTAAGATGATTTAGTCTACTTATTTATTAGTAAACTGACCGAAAATTCCCAGTTAAGACAAACATACAGCATTAGATTGTTGTGGTTCATTTTTAAGGACATGACAAAATAAAAAAAATTCTTTAATTGAAAAGACTTGTTCAGGCAAATCAAGAATGTCGGAGCAAAACATTTTGCATATTTCCAGTTTAAAGGAATATTCTGGGTTCAATACGAGTTCGACAGCATTTGTGGCATAATATTGATTAACATAAAAATGTAATTTGACGTGTCTGTCCTTTTCTTTAAAAAAAGCACAAATCTGGGTTCCAGTGAGGCACTAACAATGGAAGTGAATGGGACCAATAAATTTTAAAATACCGACTGTTTCAAAAGTATAGCAACAAGACTTAACCAATATGTGTGTTGATATGATTTTATTGTGATAAAATCACTTACCGTATGCAGGGCTGGACTGGGACGAAAAATGTCCTTTTCTGCATATTGCGGCGCCGTTTTGTGGTTGTTTCTGCATAACTCAGCGGCACAATTTTGCTTATCGCGGCCCATTTGGCATGTTTCGCGGCCAACCCAACAGCCCGCTCGGTTCTCCCGCTGGCAAGTCCGCCCCTGATCAGCCCCAAAGTGCGTCGGCCCACCGGGAAAATGCCCGGTATGCCAGATTGCCAGTCTAGCGCTGACCTTTTTTCTTTTTGTGGTAATCAACTTTATGCCACAAATGCTGCTCTTTAAGAATGGTGCTTTCTGAATCCTCACTTATATATATATATATATGGATGGATGGATGGATCGATAGATATTCAATATTGCTGTTTTGTTATGTTGTTTATACAATGTTGTTGTTGCTGCTGCTATTGTATTGGTCTCTATTGTTGTAATAGCAGTTAAACAGAATGTTTGTTTCTCTATCCCTGATTTCCTCTGTAGAGATTTTATGTTGCCACATCTCGTCAGCTTAAGAGACTGGAATCTGTCAGTAGGTCTCCTATATATTCTCATTTTTCGGAGTCCATCACAGGCACTAGTGTGATCCGTGCCTACAGGCGAAACAGTGCCTTTGTACTCATGAGTGATATGAAAGTGGATGAGAACCAAAAGAGCTACTACCCTGGTATTGTTTCCAACAGGTAGGTTTGGTAGCACATTTGGATGCATGCAATTCTGCAGAACACTTAAAGGGATACGTAACGTATACATTGGAAAGGAGGAGGCGAGAACCGGCTTGTCAACATAAATAATGTTTTAATAATAAACTTAAAACAAAAGACAAAACACACATGACGGACATATCCGTAAATGATCTCTCTGTCGTCGCACCACCATCTGCCATCAGTCTTTATCCCTCTTGGAGGCTTGATTAGCCTGATACGGGACCGGGTGTGTATCGTCACGACCCGGCCCCGCCCTCCGCCCTGCCACAGGATAGTTCACCTAAAATTTTTATTTCTTCATAATTTTGTCACCCTCATGTGGTTCCAACCCTGTATGACTTTCTTTCTTCCTTGGAATTGAAGAGTAGATATTAGGCTGAATGTTATCCTCAGTCACCATGGAAAAGCTGTAATAAAAGTGAATAGTGTCTAAGGCTAACATTCTGCCTAACATATTCTTTTGGGTGAACTATCCCTTTAACACAGAACAGACGAACAATTACTTGTCGGTAAATGGATATGTCATTCTGTTATGCTGTTTATTGAAAAATTAGGATTTGAACAAATTACCCTTGTGAGATTTGGTCTCTGTTGTAACAGTGTTGTGTTTGAAAAAATACAGATGGTTGGGGGTTCGCGTTGAGTTCATTGGGAATTGCATTGTGCTGTTTGCTGCTCTGTTTGCTGTCATTGGAAAAGACAAGCTCAACCCCGGCTTGGTTGGTCTGTCAGTGTCTTACGCTCTGCAGGTAAATAAAACTCCTTTTTCACACTAGAAATGTTTTATAAAAATCCAAATGAGTAATGTTAAAGAAATAGTTCACCCAAAAATGAAAATTCATGCCGTTGCAAAACCTGAATGTCTTTTCTTTCTTCTGCGAAAAAAAGGAATGTTGCAGTTGCTTATTTCCATACAATAGCAGTGCATAGTGACTCACTTTAAAGCTTAAAAAGAACCCAAAAGTGTGATAAATGTAGTCCATGTGACTCGTCCATCATATTCCGAGTCTATCAAAAGCAAACAATCACTTTTTATGATGAACAGACCCACATTTAAGTTGTTATTTTCTGATCAAATCAAGATAAACTCACGTAAACAGCCCACAAATCTAAAATGGCATGAGTTTGGTCACAAGACTTTCAAGAACCAATGAGGTTCGTAAAAGTGTGTAAACTTGAGATTAAGTAAATAATGTTTAAGCATTTGTGTGTAAACTCTTCCTTTCAGATATTAATAATAGTACAGAATGAAATGAGTAACAAGGTGAACTGTAGTCATTTTAGAGATAGCAATATGTCTGGAAGTCTGAGTATTGACTCATGACCTGTATGCAATTCTTAGGTATTTGTATCCTGCAGGTTCTCTATAACAGTACTCGTTCCTTCTTTAACTTTACTGAATAGGTCACGATGTCCCTAAACTGGATGGTAAGGATGACCTCTGACCTTGAGAGCAACATAGTAGCAGTGGAGAGAGTAAAGGAGTACTCAGAGACACCAACTGAGGTACAGTAGAACAAACTCACAGTAACATATAAGGTTGAATCTCACATCAATTGTCAAAAAGTGTCTGGGTCAGATCAAAGTCCCTCTCAAGCCAAGTCAGTCCATTTGGCAACCATATTAAATATTCAGTTGCTTACTTTAATGTCTATAACTGACGAATAGCAAATTTGTTATTTGATTTCATATTTACTATAAATAGTACACATCAAATAAGATTTGGATTACCTACTGCATGTTTTGGTGTAAAAGTAATCAGATTCGATCTAAAAGATTACGTTACTGATTACAATTTTAGTTGTGTAATACGTAATCAGTACCAGATTACATTTCAGAAGTAATCTACCCAGCACTGAACATGGTTACTATAAACTATCCAAAGAACTGTGGATTCCTCAAAAGGCCCCATTAGTAACAGCATTACTGTTTGGAACAACATGAGGAAGAGTGGATAATGACAAAAATTCATTTCTGGGTGAACTATCCCTTTAATGACCATAGGCTCCATGGATAGTGAAGGACAAACAGCCACCCCCAGATTGGCCCCCAGAGGGAAATGTACAGTTTGTGGACTACAGTGTGAGGTATCGAGAGGGACTGGACCTGGTATTGAAGAACCTCTCGTTGAAGGTCAAAGGAGGAGAGAAGGTGAGGAACATCGCCAAATGTTTACCATTATGTTGGCTTGCATTGGTCTGTGCTCAACAATGCCACTGCAGTGCGGCATATAAAACACACATCACAGGTATTTAAAACCCTTTTTTCTCTTCAGATTGGCATTGTGGGAAGGACAGGGGCTGGCAAGTCCTCTATGACACTGTGCCTGTTCCGCCTGATAGAGGCAGCGGAGGGAGAAATCATAATCGACGAGGTGAAGATCTCCGAGATCGGCCTTCATGACCTCAGATCCAAACTCACCATTATCCCTCAGGTCAGTGTGTTGTAATTTCCTCGGCTTTGTTGGTGGTATTGCATCTGTTTTAATTTAAGCACAGCTTGAAAATGGTGTTTATTGTTATATTATTGTTTCACTAATGTTACCGTTACTATGTCAGCAGAAAAAGCTAATTTCCCAGTTCATTGTGATTTTCATCCTGGCAGTAGAAGAGGGCCAATGCAACTTCAGGCTCGCAAAACAGTGGCTAATTAGCTTGTTCAACTGAAAACACAATTGCGGCTAATGGGTTTTCAGCTTGTGTCCAGATTCATAACATTTCTGTTTTTTCCTGTTGATTGTTTTTGCCAATAAAACTTGTTCTTAACCTAATTTCACCTTTTAATAAAAAAACTAACATGCTGCTGTGTGAATGCACCTTTAAAGAGTTGCATGAAAGATTTTATGTTTATGATATTAATGTTGTGATTGTGAAAGATTGTTTTAAATGAACTGTCCTCACCATACTGTAAAAATCAGGTTAAACTAGCCTAAGATGATTTGCTGATCTTAGATGTTTTATAGTCCCAGCCTGAGTGGCTGGACAAACCCCTCTAAAACCAGCAAACCAGACCAGGTTGACCAGCTAGCTCTCTTAAAGGGATAGTTCACCCAAAAATGAAAATTCTCTCATTACTTACTCAACTCTTAATGCCATCCCAGATGTTTATGACTTTTTTCTTCTGCAGAACACAAATGAAGATTTTTCAAATAATATTTCAGCTCTGTAGGTCCTCACAATGCAAGTGAATGTTGACCAGAGCTTTGAAGCCCCAAAAGGTAGCATAAAAGTAATCCATATGACTCCAGTGTTTTAATCCATATCTTCTGAAGTGATATGATAGGTGTGTGAGAAACATTCAGCCACCTACTGATTGTGGCTGGTCGAAGGTGGAGATTGATAGTATAAAATTACATAAATATTGATCTGTTTTTCACCCACACCTATCATATTGCTTCAGAAGACATGGATTTAACCTCTGAAAGTATGGATTACTTTCATGCCTCCTTTATGTAATTGTTGGACCTTCTGAGTTCTGGTCACCATTCACTTGAATTGTGAGAACCTACAGAGCTTAAATATTGTTCTAAAAATCTTTGTTGGTGTTCTGCAGGTGATAGAAAGTCATACACCACGCCAGGTACACTTCACTTGCTTTATTCTTTATTATGATATCTGGTACTGCATTGCTAACTTGTGCTTTTATGCATGCAGCAGAAGCACTTTAACTTGTTTGTATGATTGAAATGTATTTTTAGGAACCTGTTCTGTTCTCTGGAACCCTGCGTATGAACCTCGATCCCTTTGATAAATACAGCGATGATGAACTATGGAAAGCTCTGGAGCTGTCTCATTTAAAGAAGTTTGTTAGCAACCAGGCTGCCAAACTCAATCTGGAATGCTCAGAAGGAGGGGAAAACCTAAGGTACATTTAGTAGTGTATAGAACAGTAAAAAAAGAGATTGTTGCATAAACATTTCTTTTCCTGTATATTCTATGCAACATTATAGTTAGGACCCATGTCAATATCATTATATAATACCTGCTGGTACCTGTTTAGTGTGGGTCAGAGACAGCTGGTATGTCTGGCACGTGCTTTGCTGAGGAAGACCAGAATCCTCATCCTCGATGAAGCCACAGCCGCTGTCGACCTGGAGACAGACGATCTAATCCAGTCCACAATCCGCACTCAGTTTGAAGACTGCACAGTTTTCACTATAGCTCACAGACTCAACACCATCATGGACTATACCAGGTACTTCATGCACATTTGCCAATGCAAATCAAATTTGAATGATTCAATTGTTAAAATAAATAATTTGAGAAAATATTATTGTTTATTAAAGCATGCTTTTGATGTGAAATAAATTATTTAAATAGTAAATTGAAATTGAAATGCTTGATTCTTGAATTAAAAGACTTGATAATTCTTTGATGGAACTGTCTATGAGTTAACACTGATTCATTGGTATAAAGAGCAGACATTTCAAATACATTTCTTTATTAAGGCAATGCATATGCACAAATTCAACTCCAAATTGAATTAATTGCATGCTTTTCTCTTGTCACAGAGTGCTTGTTTTGGACAAGGGACAGATAGCTGAATTCGATACACCGGCAAACCTTATTGCGCAGAAAGGTATATTTTTTGGAATGGCCAAGGATGCTGGGTTGGTGTGAACCTGCTATGCTGTAAAAAAAGCCAAGAGTGCCTTCACACAGAATCACAAAGAATGCCAGTGAATGTAATATTTTTTTTTACTCAGAAGCAAGCTACATTCAGGATCTGTTTTTATATTTACATTATTGTTTTCTTTTTTCTTCTATAAACTACAGTGACACTCTTTCTTCAATGACTACATTTCATGATGAAGCAGTGTATTTTTTGTACTGTATTATTTAAGTCACTTTCTGAAGTTGTTCAATAGGGAAGATTACTGCTCAATTAAATGTGTGATTCCAAATCTGTAAAAACTTGAATTCTGTTACTAGAATTGGAGTATCGTCACATTTATTAAAAAAAAAGTAATGCTATTTCTGTTCTATGTGTATTTTGTAAGTTTGTTTTTTCATGGGCAGTTTCCAAATGCTGTTTTGGTATTACTACAGATTTTGAACAAATTCACTTTCTTAATCTGCCATTTCAATTGATGCGAGGCACTTGGTTTAAGGCAGCTGCACATAACTTATCTCAGGGGTTTATAATGCACAGAGTGTGAATTGTTTGCACCTTAAGTGGACAATGCATAGAGCATCTATTTTACTCAAATTATAATTTAAGCACATGGCTTCTTACATTTAGTATTTAATAAATATATAGACATTAAAATTAGAGCTTTTTATAATGGAAACCATGATGAAGAAATGTGAAATTGATAAATTCCTATCTATTTTAAGTGTAAGGAGGGGGCACAGAACATGGCAGATTTTAAATTGTTTAACATAATAATTAATAATGTAATAATGACCGAAATTAATATATTATATATATATATATATATATATATATATATATATATATATATATATATATATATATATATATATATATGTAGCTCTGGAAAAAATTAAGAGACCACTGCAAAATGATCTTCTCTGGAAAATTTCTCTGGATTTACTATTTATAGGTATGTGTTTTATAGGTATTATAAGCATCGTTCTGTTGGTAAAACCAACCAGCCTTGCTGAAGCACCCCCAGATCATCACCAATCCTCCATCGGATGTCACAGTGGGTGCGAGACATTGTGGCTTGAAGGCCTCTCCAGGTCTCCATCTAACCATTAGACGACCTGGAGATGATCTGGGGGTGCTTCAGTCAGACTGGGATTGGGCAGAAGGACACGTGAGTCAATCCACGTACAAGGGTATCCTGGAAGAAAACTTAATTCCTTCGGCTTGGACAATGTTCCCCAACTCTGAGGATTGTTTTTTCCAACAGAACAATGCTCCATGCCACACAGCCAGGTGTCAATCAAGGTGTGCATGGTGGAGCACCAGATCAAGACCTTGTCATGGCCAGCCCAATCTCCAGACCTGAACCCCATTGAAAACATCTGGAATGGAATGGCCACAAGCCATCAAACAAAGCCGAGCTGCTTGAATTTTTGCGCCAGGAGTGGCATAAAGTCACCCAACAGCAATGTGAAAAACTGGTAGAAAGCATGCCAAGACGCATGAAAGCTGTGATTGAAAATCAGGGTTATTCCACTAAATATTGATTTCTGAACTCTTCCAAATTTAAACATTAGTATTGTATTGTTTAAAAGTGAATATGAACTTATTTTCTTTGCATTATTCGAGTTCTGAAAACAATACAACTTAACACAAATTACATCTATGTTAAAAGATTAACTGATCAAAATGTTCTGGCGAAGTTCAAATGAAAAGTGAAATTCAGCAAGATATTTTTTACAATTTTAAAAATCTATTTATGTAAATTATTGTTTAATTCTAATTTACTAAAAAGTCTTCATCAGTAATGAATGTAAAGAGTGAATTCAGGTAAATTGCGCCACTTTTGATATTAAGATACCGTGGCCCAATCATCTGAATTTACCATACTTTTGTTGCAGGGTCTGTAGATGTTAAGTAGGCTGTTACTCACCACTAGAGGACGTACAGTACATAAGTGACATATACTGTAGTATGTGGCACATACTGCCCTCTTAAGTGTCAAAAGGATCTAACACATGAACCAATACTTTTTATAAATTAATTACTTATGGTTTTCAAAAGACTACACATCTCATGTAAGTTGTAAAATCTAGGTAATGTAAATCCTGAAAGGAAGTTTGACACTGTATGTGGATGTATATAAAAAAAATCTGTACAGATACAACATAAAGCAGGTCAAAGGGCACCATTCCTATCATACTGGACACAGCTGCTATCTGTGCTCCTCTGAGCTCTCAACCATACACATTTCTAATACCTTTAGGAACAATGTAAAGTACAGGGTGAAACAAACTGAATGAGTAAAATAAATATCTTGCAGATTGTGCCTCCACAACTTATTCATTTCACCTCCCAAATAAAGATATTCCTATTCAAGTAATAAGCCATATTTAATTTTATATAATTAAAGGGCTAAAATGGGCACATTTTCCTCAAATTGTTCTCCAGAGTTCTACTTTGTAAAGCCAGAAAACTCCAATCATAAAAAAAAAATTATTAAATAAAAAAAAAGTTCTGAATGTACTCACATTCATTTTACTCAAACCTTTATGACTTTTTTATTCCATGCAACACCAAAGAAGATATTATAAAAAATTGGGACAGGCGCTTTTGAGCTTCGAAGCACCAAAATATAGTCATAAAAGTGGTCCATATGCTCCATATTCAGACTCTCCTGAAGCCATACAATAGCTTCCTGTGAGAAGTAGACCAAACATTAAGTTCTTATTCACTGAAAATCTTGACATCCGACCTGGCTTTCCTTGGCACGTGCCTTGACACTAGAACCATTTCATTCTTGTGAGTCTGATCTTTTTTATTGAATCAGATGATTTGCTTTATAACACCAGTCTGAATATTTTGTTCATGGATCAGACTGGTCCAATTTTTGAGTTTGTTTACATGAACATCAGAAAGTAATTTCTATCAGGAAGACTTGCAGATTTGAGTGAGATTTAAGATGATACTGTATATATAAATGCATATGTATAGAACAAAATATAAAACAGAAAAGTAATGTCTCTCTCTTTGGCGTTCTGAAGGAGTTGTACTTGGAAATGTCATATCCTGCCGGAGATAGGAGGGAGGGGCGAAGAGCCTACCCCGTGCAGGACGGGACTCAACAGGTGGTGGTGGGGTGGTGGAGGTTGCCATGTTAGCACACTGAAACAGCAATGTGATATATTGTGAAAAGACTTATAAAGCAACAGCTTACATATGATTGGCTGGGAATTACCAGGTGAATGGTGTGATGATGTACAAATGATAGTCGTCCCGCTAGAACTACATTATTTTTTGCAAGAAAACAGCTTAAGACTTGAAAATGGCGTACACGTTTACATGCAGTGTGTTATAGTCTTTCTCTTTACTCCCGTATACATGCAGCTCTGAAAGCACACAGATTTTTCCACAGCAACGCAATTGCCCTGTAATGCTTGCATAAAGAACAGACATGATGTCTGAGGACAACATCGCTATTTTATTTTCTGTTGCTTCGCTTTACCAGAGTTGTTGCTGTGTTTGATTCCTTAACTTTTCACTTTTGCATTGGAACTGTGCTGCAATAGTGGGGTTTCCTTCTTTCGTCAAACTCCAGGATTCCTCCAATATACTTGAGTGCATATGCATGGGCATTAAGGACAGTAGTCAGTATTTAATAATGTTGTGTATAAATTGGTATAGTTTCCGGTGAAATGCCCACTATGTTGATGCTAGGAGCGAGTTAGATCTTCCAAACATAAGTTTTTACAGCTTTGTAGGTCCTCACAATGCAAGTGAAAAAAAATGAATTAAATATTGATCAGTTTCGCACCCACACCTATCATGTAACTTCTGAAGACATGGATTAAACCACTGGAGACATATGGATTACTGTAATGCTGACTTTTTGTGCATTTTCGCCTTCACAGTTTTACTATTCACTTGGATGGACCAACAGAGCTGAAATATCCTTCTAAAAATCTAATCTTGTGTTCTGCAGGAAAAAGAAAGCTATACACATCTAAGATGACATGAGGGTGAGTACATGTTGAGAGACTTTTGGGTGAACCTTCCCTTTAAGTTTAATGCTTTATCGTGTTTTAAATCAACAAAAACTTGTTTCTGTGTAAGAAACAGGGCGAAAATTATATTCATAAAGTTTATGAATTGATAATCTGCCATTTAACTCGTGGTTCACTGGCATTATTTTTGTAGTACATTAACTTATAGTATAGTAATATAGGAATATACTGTAGTGCAGTGACTATCAAACTGGTTTTACTTTGGGACCCAAATTTTACACTCAACTGGCGACCCACCTTAGTAAAAAAAAAATCAATGTATCCTGCGTCGGATTTTCTTTTATCTTGCATAGTTTTGTTCATGGTTTTCAAGTTTAAGGGCCTGTATCATTTGACATTATTTTTGTTCATGATGTCAACAACAAGAAGTTTTCTCTCGCCGCTTTTGAAAGTTGATGAGCACATTTATGTGTATAAGCCTATTATATGTATTATCCAGCTTATTTCCTAATATCAAACATTATTCAAACAGAACACATAATACACAGGAGGAAAACTTTTTGTCCAGAAGTCTTGGAGGTCCAGACTTTAAAGCCATTTTTGTACTTGCCCTTATATTTAGAGTGCATTGACATATACGCACAGGTAAGACCATAGATGGCCCCACTTTACCATGGTTAGGTCAAGTCTTTCAGCTAGTTAGCTAGTTAGCTAGTCTTTCAAATAATAATAATAACAACAACAACAAAATAAAATAGTACCTAATACATATTAGGTGAAAAAAATGGTATAGGAGAACCATTGCATATTCTTTCCCTGCTATCCGTGACCCAGTCCAAATGGACCTGCGACCTACTTTTGGGGACCCACCAGTTGAGAAACACTGCTGTAATGTCATATGGCAATATGGAGTACATATTTTATCCTAGTCCATTGTACTTATACATTATGTACTGTATGTGTTTGTGTCGGTAGAGTTGTTGATACATTTCATATTTTACCACCAATCATGAAATCTACCCATATGTTTGTCATACAACATGGTTTGGAACAACATGAGGGTGAGTAAATATAGACAGAATTGTAATTTTTGGGTGTACTATTTCTTTAATGAAATTTCCCACTTGAATGAAACAGGCCCAGAAAAATCTTGACAAGCACTCCACATCTAATTTGGGCATTTGGAGAAAGCTCAATCGTCTCCTGAAGGCAGAAAACAATTCCACATATTCATATCTTCTGTTATGTGGTTTCCCGCAAGTGACAAAATTGGCAGGGCCACAAATATCTTAATAGGGGGGCTGTTTATTCCCATTAATCTCCAAACAAGACACCTCATGTTCTGAGTTTTGAATATTGGGAGGTGAGGCTGGTCTTGTTATGCCATTTTCTTAATTAGGATCAGTGGTACTTTATTTAAAGACTGCTGTCTCACCCCCCCTGCTCTGTTGACAGATGATGGACACAAAAGGATGAATATGGTCTAAAGTGCCAGAGTACGAAGCTATATCACTCCCTCAGGCTGAACCACATGACATATGAATGGGTTTGGCTCTTCCTCTTTACCTGCCAGTTCACTTCAGATGGAAGGATAAGAGCTGAGGCGGGTATGAAGTGGTGACAAAGCAAGATTTCTCTCGGATATGAAAACAAAGCTCTAGTTTTTTATTGAAGCACAATTCACCTTCACACTGTCAGTACTTATCCCAATTTAGATGTATGCGGCGGTCATGGTCCAAGGTGTTTGTCTTTCAGTTTGAATGATTTCTGGCACAGAAGCTGTTTGTGTACAGAAAACAGGTTAATTTAAACTAAGGTGACCAGATTTCTGAAATGAAAAACTTATTCAGCGGTAAATATGTCATTGAAATTTCACATGTTACTTATCTATGAATTAAAAAAGGGGCCAATTCAGATGTTATGTATTTTGACCATGGTGAATATAGTAATGTCAGCACAGGTAAACCTTTCAATTTTGTTTAATAATTATTATTTTTACACTATTATTATTATTATTATTACACTATTTCACCTAACTGTTTCTAAGAGTTATCTCATATGGAATCTCCTATGGACCTGTTTTTCTCAATTATACCTTTTATTTTGATCTCTTGTCATTATGATGCTTCTTTTCAGTCACTTCTTTCCCAGCAAAGCGCAACGTAATCTATGCTGTAATGTGCTGACTTACATTTAATGTTGCTCTTTGCAGATACTTTATTATACATTTCATTCATTTTTCCATGTTATTAATGACATATTCTTATTTAAATGCATTAATTTAATAAATACATAACAATATAATTTGTTTATAACACAGCTAATTTGCACCTCACCACAAAGCTGATAACAATGATAATGATACTTTTCAATTGCGCATGACCCCATACCCTATCGGGGCTAGGGGGAAACAGATTCTGACAGGGAACACAATTCGATACAACACCTGTAGGCTTCAAGAGCGGCTTTCTTGCCATGTATTTTCACTTTGCGTACTTTTTTGAACGTGCAGTAAAAACATTTCCGGGGACAGCTCCAGTCGAGGACAGATCATCAGAAACCGGGACTGTCACAGGAAAACGGGGACGTCTGGTCACCCTATATTAAACAGGCTATGTGCCCCCCCTTTTTCAAGATGAAGATGAATCTACAGACATTAGCAGGATGTGTGTGATCAGACTGATCTCGAACCTTGCATCCAAAATCTCATCCTGTCAGATTATGCACTGCATTTGATGAACTTCTCGGCCAGTGAAACAGTACGTAGGCCTACATCAGGTACGCATTCGAGTAGTATGAATAGATTCTGGACATACTTAATCCAGGAACGTTGTTGATGTAAATATGATGTAATAACAACCGTGAAAATAATCAAATTAGATTTTGATATAAACTCCACTTAAAATGTTTGTTTTTTCTGTAGTGTATTTCGCATAATGCTGCCAATCAAGAACGATATGCCGATAAATAAATCTTGTTTGTGTGTTCCTCATCTCTAGATTATTAATTTAGATCAACATCAATGGTGACAAAAAAACATGGATAAATGAGCATTGTTGACAGCAACTTTGTAGAAATGAACAGAGCCATGTTAATTAGACTGTTTGACTGACGGTATATTACGTAATGGTTGTTTCGGCTCACGAAACTCACCTGTGATTGACCGGATGGTTGCTCAATCAGTCCAAAGTAACAAATCACAAAGCATACTGTATACAAATCCACCATTTGGACACGGTGTGGGTTTAGTTTGGAAAAGTGCAGGACACAAAAATTCACATTTTTAAATGTGTGGGGGACGTGTCCCTCACGTCCCTCACGGCTACTACACCCTTGCTTGGTACATATATAAAAAGTATATCTTATTGTTGAAAAGACCCATCCAACTCGTCTTGCGGTTTACTGCTGTTCTTTTAAATCCGGCGTTTTAAACGTGATATTTCCTCAGCTCCTGAGGCATTATGAGATATTAAAGTGTCCAGTCGATCCACACTTTAGAATCTCACTGGAAATATTAGTTAATCTGGGTTTTTCTCGCAGACTCTTTGATGAATACTGAGGATGATATTAATACATTGGCATACTGTTTTTTTTTAGTATACTATAGGGATGTAGGGATATCTGGATGCAACGACTGTGAATTCAGTGACAGTAGGCTGAAATTTGATCAGCTGAATTAGGTCTGTGCATACCAAAAATCGAACTACTGCCCCCAGTGGCCAAAACGGGAAGTGTTCTTATGGGCACATATTTAATTAATAACAATTGAATTATTTAATTTATATATTTACATAATTTTGAATTCAACTGCCAGCATATCGCTAACATTAAAAATTACACCTCCAGTGCACCTTTAAATTTATATAAAACAAATTGTAAAAATGGTGGCTAAAAGACACCATCCTACTTAAACTACAAAAATTAGCTTGAAACTCTGTACTGATAACCATCATTATGACATATTTGGTACAATAAAAGGCCACATGATGACTTCATCACAAAGTCAATGAAATTAATTTCTGTGCTTTCTAAAAACCATATATAAAACCATTCAGTAAATGGCCAGTTCTTATACTGTATGTAGGCAGTGCACAGTGTTACACACACAAAGACAAAGCACCACTAGGGTAACAAAAAGGATTAATAATGTAACAAACATTAAATAAATAACATAAAACACCATGATTTAGTTAACTAATAATGAAAGCTGAAGAGCTATTTCAATGTAATCACATGTGATGGGTCATGCAAAGACAAATTGGAATGTCCTTTTATTGTATTTAACTGTAAATATAATTATAAGGTGATTGTTTTCAGTAACAAAAAATAAAATAAGTAAAAAATATATATAATAATAATAAAAAAAAACCTTTTAATAACATTTTCCTATAAAAGTACATTTTTAAAATGCATTTTCTATTAAAATTGTACGCCGTTTTATTATACTGTGTATGGTTAGGTAACTTACAGTTAACCAATTTACAGGTTTTTACTGAAGAATTTTTACATTCGGTTTACTTTAAAATGACCAGCATTTCTATTGCCAAGACAATATGTATTTTATGCTTCTATTTAAATGAATCTAACTTTGTGGCTTTGTGGTCAAGGTTTCATAATAGCATATCAGTGTAATTTTTTAATTTTATTCATTCATTTCTAACAATCATAATGGTAATGTTCGGGGACTTTTAGTAAGAAGGCATCAAAGAACAATCATATTTAAATTTATGTATTTGTTTGAACTCTCTGCTTTGCATATCTCTGGTACCTACCTTTCAAATAACTCATTTCCAGAATATATTTTAAGCTACGATAGCGGACTCACCTTGAGATCCCTTTTCATGTTGTTCAAAAATAACCAGCCAATTATTTGAAGCCTACAGCCTGAGGCTGTATCAGTCCTCACTAAAGACCCACAGACTGGCAAGTGTTTATTCATTTTTGTTCCCACTGAATCATTTCCTTCAACAAATACATCATTTGTTGCCTCCGTCGAGGGCATGTAAGGTAATCTGTCTCTGAAGTAGGAAACATAAAAGAATGCACTGTGTTGTAGCTACTCCTGAAGCAATCAATCAAAGAGGCAGAAATCTCAGTTGGTGTTGCAGTATGTTATCAATGTGCCAGCAGTTAGAAGTTGCCTCATGAAAGCTTTGATTCTAGCTTGAGGCCATACTCAGAACTTCAACTCAAATACTTCAATGAAACTCTCTAAAATGCTTAAATAGACACTGATATGTTGTTAGATGTTCAGTTAATTATATATTTGGATCCAAACACCTGGGGTGTGATTTCATATGGATACTGCTGTTGATTACTGTTAATGGCCAAATTGTAGCTGACTTCAGAGAGTATCTTGAATTTCACTTCTGTAGTCTAATATAGTGAAATAATTTAGTATTTAAGGTGAGATGAAATGCTGACATTTCCCCAAAGTTCACCCAAACACATCTCGTAATTTCATTCGAGCATTCTAAATAAGATACTGTGCATACTTGTGCACTTTCACTTTTTTAATATCGGGACAAATGCAATGTGTAATTTACTTTGAAAATCTCTGTTTCAAATCCACAACAATCCTTCTTTGTCAAAAAGGCAGTGTAATAAGCTTAAGGCTCATTATCATAATTTATAATGAGTTTCATAAAGAGCTTGTCCTCACTTAACACCTGGATGTGCTTTTCCTCTTTGGAAGCATGTGTGAGAACAAGGAATTGTTTCTTTACCAGAGAGCTAATGGTGCACAACCAGGCACTGTAAAAGTTAATATATGGTTGCAGGGGTAAAGTGAGGTGAAACTTGCAGCTCAGAGTTTAAACCTCACACAGTAGCTCTTATTAACGTATCCAGTTCGAGTATTTTCCAGTTTTATCAAGAAAACAATATTTTAGGAGGAAAAAAGTGACAAATATTTTTAAGCCTGTATAAAATCTAAAATGCTTTATTAAATAGCCTTTTTTTTTATTTATTTATTTTTTTTTATTATTATTATTATTATTTTTGTTTTGTTTGGAAAGAAGAAACTTAATTTGTTTACTTGTTGCCATGTCAACATTGTGTAGATAAAAAAGGTAAAGTAGCAAAAGTAAAAATTCACATGTAAGTATATTTTATCTCTGTTTTAATCTCCAATCTTTTAGCTAGCATTTTACATAGTCTTTTATTTCTCAGATGGCCAGCAGAAGTGACCAGTCAGGTTTAAATCCCAGTTGCGCCAATGGGGCAACACTGCGTTACAATGTGCCCCAATTACAAAAAAAATAAAAAAAAAATATGTCAAATATGTCATTTACACAATTCCCCTTAATGCACAGTGCTGTGACTGTTGTGTATTTATTGTCAAGTGTCAAAATGATTGCTATATTTTATATGACAATAATTAATAAATGTTAATAAATGGCTTTTGTTGACGTGAAAATGTAATTTATCTTCTTAGCTTTTTAATTGGATCAGACACAGTTGCTAGAGGGGGATTCTAAACTTTTATACGGTCGTGTTACAATGTGCCCCTCACCTGTCACAACCTGTCCCGCCTATGGGGGCACGTTGTAACCTTTCTCTTTTTTCGAGGTAGATTACGAAAAAAGTATGCGCTGTATTCATGAAACAAGACTACATATGTGTAATAGACAAGTGTGAAATGAATGTGAAAAGAAAAATACATCGAACCCCAAGTATATTTACACAAATTTAAGAATAACTAAAAGTGTTAGTTTGTGCCCCGCTCGCCCCTGCACGTAAACAAAAGTGTCGTCGAACGTCGAAGACGCGTGCTAATCAAGTGCTAAACCGCATTGTGAATACATTTTCATATTACACGACTTTTGTTCTAGGCACATTCTTTTGGCATAAAGATGACTGATTTTCACTGTAACACGGGATTATAGATTAATAGTATTTAACTACACTGTTACATTGTGCTAAACTAGTGTTTATCTGTGTATCATTTTATAGTCCGACATTTGTTTAATGATGGTTTTATGCTCAAGAAGCAACCAAATGGACCATTGATGTTAAGGTTGTTTCTGTCGATTAAAAACAAAAACAAACAACAACAAAAAAAACTATAGAACAAATTAACCACATATAGAAATATACCTGCATGCTTTAGGCAAATCTAGATTATTAAGAAATTTCTTTATTTTATTTTTTTATCACTCAACAAACACAAAATCCTTCATGGACCCCCAGATTTTTAAAAAAAAGTAATAATAATAAAATAAGACTGTAATAGCCTACTTAGATTAAAATAATCCGCATGGTGCATGTAGCTACTATAATAGGCTGTGCTTGAGCCAGCTTCATCCAGTGAGTTTAATATTTACAGGAACGCATTTTAGATGCAGATTTCGCGCTGGACATCCAATTCAACTTTAGTGTATTCATCCCCCCCCCCCCCCCCCCCCCCCCCCCCATCTCTCTCTCTCTCTCTCTCTCTCTCTCTCTCTCTCTCTCTCTCTCTCTAATCTCTGTCTTTTTTTAGGCAAAAATGTCTAAAATAGGCCTACTGTATATATATTGCGTTGCCAGACATGAGACTCGCGGAAGGGTTTGCACGCAAAAAGCATCATCAGTTTTTTTTTTCATGATGATGAGGATAAAGGGTTAAATCAGGCTACAGCACTTTCAAAGAGAGGCAGGTGTCCCAGTACCAACTCAAGACAGGGGCAGATGCTTTTAATCCTCTCAAGAACCACAGATTAATTCATAACTGTCATTTGCGCGTGAGGGCGAGTTTTGCGGTCAGGGAAATAGCCTTTCTTGCTAAAGAGGTGAAAACTATTACAGTATATATTCTGAGATCTAAACTCAAGTCCTACACAATACTCAGGAATTTCTAGGAGACTTTTTTTCCTCCTGCTGCTTGGAATCTCGAGGCGCTCAGATTGGCTCAGCTGTTTCAATACAACTGGGTTAGTTCAAACAATTCCTCCTTTCTGTCCTCAAACATGTGGTGGATGCTGTTTCCTCGCTGGATCTGGTTCGTGGTGGGACAGTTTTTGCTCCTGTTTGTGTACAGGCAGTGCGTGAAAGGCATGACTTTGCAAAGAGTTGCGAATTCCCACGCAGGAATTTGTCCCAACGACATGAATCCAAATTTGTGGGTTGATGCAATGAGCACCTGCACACGAGAATGTGAATCTGATCAGGTTTGATTTTAAATTCAATTTAAATGTTTAAATTATGCATCTGTTTGCATGCATGCAGTATGTCAATTGCACTATTCATCAGTCATTCTGTCAGCAAGTTTTATTAGATGAATGATATGTATTTTTTCTTTATTTTTTTGCCCAAGCATGGATTATTTACTTTTATTTCCCATGACATACACATTTGCTTTTATATAGCATTTTATAACATTTTAAATGATGCATTTCCTCATCAGGAATGTGAAACATTTGAAAAGTGCTGCGCCAATGTTTGTGGTAATCAAAGCTGTGTGGCAGCCCGCTTCACTGATGCCACTGGAAAAAAAGGCCCCATGGGTATGCCTAAGGAAGCAACCTGCGACAAGTTCATTTGCACTCAGCAAGGCTCAGTGTGTGACATCTGGGATGGACAGCCTGTGTGCAAGTGTCGTGACCACTGTGAGAGGGAGCCCCACTTCACCTGTGCCTCAGACGGCATGACATATTACAACAAGTGCTACATGGATGCAGAAGCCTGCTCCAAGGGCATCTCCTTGTCAGTAGTAAAATGCAGGTTCCACCTCACCTGGCCCAACACTAGCTCACATCTACCTGCAGGCACCACCGCCTTCCCCACGACCGTCCGGCAGCACACCACCCCATTAGACGTGCATGCCCCTGTGATGGTGGGAAGCCCCTCGCAACAATCTGTTTTTGTCGGTGATACAGCCAGCTTTCTTTGTGAAGTTGCTGGCCGGCCAAAGCCTGAGATAACCTGGGAGAAGCAGCTGGAGGGGC
This sequence comes from Moxostoma hubbsi, assembly GCA_032164185.1. NCBI lineage: Eukaryota > Metazoa > Chordata > Actinopteri > Cypriniformes > Catostomidae > Moxostoma > Moxostoma hubbsi. The sequence goes on from JAVLUX010000039.1 coordinate 20,062,862, forward strand.
AAGACAATGTGGTCATGAAACCCAACCATGTACATGGAAACGTGGTTGTCACCAACATCGGCCAGCTGGTCATATACAACGCCCGACTGCAAGATAAAGGTATCTATACCTGCACTGCCACAAACAAAGGTGGCTCCTTCCAAGCTCATTTTCCACTCTCTGTGGTCCAGAGAGTGAAAGTCATGAAAGAGGAGCAGACCAACACCACACTGTTCCCAGCCAAGGAGTGCTCGAAATTGCCTGACAACGATGACTGTGGTGAAGAAAAGCTGAGTTGGTTTTATGACCCTCAGAGGAACAACTGCTTCACATTTACTTATGGTAACTGCAACAAAAACCAAAATCACTTTGACACGTACGAGACATGCATGCTATCTTGCCAGGAAGAGCTTGCTACCCCTTGTCACCATCCGAGCGACCAGGGGCCTTGCAAGGCATATGAACCAAGATGGGCCTACAGTGCTTCCCTGTACCAGTGCCAACCTTTCATTTACGGTGGCTGTAAAGGCAACGAGAATAACTTCAAAACCAAAGAAGCATGTGAGGACTCCTGTCCGTTTCCAAGGAACCACCAGTGCAAGCCATGCAAGCCACGACACAAGATGGTGACCAGTTTCTGTAAAAGTGATTTTGTCATTCTGGGACGCATGACGGAGCTGACGGAGGACCAGGAATCTGGTCATGCTCTGATCACTGTGGAGGAAATCCTGAAGGATGAAAAAATGGGGCTGAGGTTCTTTGGGAAGGAGCCCTTGGAAGTGACATTGCAGCACTGGGACTGGGCCTGCCCTTGTCCTAACATCACCACTGCAGATGGTCAGGTCATCATCATGGGTGAAGTGAATAATGGCATGGCTGTCCTGCAGCCGGACAGCTTCATCAGCCTTTCCAGTGTCCGACGTGTCCGTAGGCTCCGTGAGGTCATCAACAAAAACACCTGTGACATTTTGAAAGAGTTCATCCAATAGGACTTTGCCACACAAGTTACACAAAATGTTCTTTAAAGGGATAGTTCCCCCGAAAGTGAAAATTCTGTCATAATATTATTACCCTCATGTTGTTCCTTTCTTTCTTCTGTGTAAGGCAAATGATGTTAGGCAGCATGTTAGCCTTGGTCATCATTCACTTTCATTGCATCTTTTTTTTTTTTTTTTTTTGTAGAATTACATTGAATGGTGACAGAGCCTTACTTTCTGCCAGATAACTTATCTCATGAACATTACGTGAATGTGGCAAGATTTTTGCAAAAATTTAATTACATTCCTTATTACACATTTCAGTGCAGTTTCCCAGTGAAATTTCCAGCAGGGGGCGCCAAAAGTGAGTGAAATGGTCGAAAATCAGACAAGATTTTTAAATTGAATATTAGATGGTGGTTTTAATGAGTTAAACGTACCTCCCTAACCTAAAACATTAACCTAAACCTTACCAATAGTGATCTTAAATCAAATGAGAGGTAGACACAAAGGAGACTCTTTACCAAGGCTTTGCCTTAACCCTAACCGATAGTGTCCCAAAGCAAAATGAGAAATAAAAAGCACATTTTCTCAAGCAACCACATCATCTCTTGTTGCTTCTATGACACTTTTGTCTCACATGTCAGCTTACGTGTTTTGCTGGACTCAAACCGTGGTCCGAGTTCAAAGTCTAACACTCTATGAGGTGTGCTACCGCAAAAATTGATAATATTGGAATAAGTGTGTAAAAGTAGGTGGGTGTGTAATACAAGTGTTAAAATGTATTGTTCTTAGAATGATGCATTACAGTAAGTGTTTTAATATCATAACATAGCAGTGTGTGAATATTAGTGCTAAAATAAGTGCTTATAAAGTCATTATCAGCTGTTGTGATTTGTTGAAGTGAATCAGTTTAGTAGAGCCTCTAGTGTAAATTTCACCAGGAATCTGCAGCGAATTGTTGAATTTGGCAAAAATGGTATAGCAATGTTTATTCTAAGAGACTAGGTTGACTAATTGTGCGTTCCATGGGAAAAAGGGATGTAATTTGGTTTTGATACAACATGAGGGCATGTACATGATGACAGAATAAAAATGTTGTTTTGGGTGAACTATCCCTTTTAAGCAGTGTCTGACATGTTTGTCACGAGGCAGAGAGAAATATCAAATAATGATGAAATCATTGTGCTTTTGTTTTCATATTTTTGTATTAAGAATTGATGTACAGTTCTCGTATCAAAAAAACAAAAAAAACAACCTTTGTTTGCTTTGTCAATGTTCAAATTAGAGACTTTTAATAGAACTAATTAATCAAACCCATCTGTTAGACTCTCACTTCTCAAAGGAACTTCATGCATGCACTATAAAATTACAGTAATACTTTATGAGAAATTAACTTTTTGGCACATTCTTTGTAATGTTGTCTTATTTTATATTTTGTATTAATTTAATTTACACTTTGCTCTCTGATCCACCCCCCCTTGGGATAACTCTTCTAAAGATTTGTTGTTGTTTCAAAGCTGTCTGTTGATTAAATGTGTCCATTGTATTATACATTTAGATTTTATTAATGCACTAATATTGAAGGAAATGTTGATTGCATTAGCAAAAAAAAAAAAACTCTTTTAAGCCGTATGTCTGTAGAGAAATTTGAGCTTAGACGATTTAGCACAGACAGTCTTTATTTTTTAAGCTATTTATTTTTTAAATAACTGATGAACCAATAAGCTGACTGTCATTTCTTATAAGCACTTAAATATTTTTATGATACTTTTTTGAAATAATCTTTTTACAATAGCTCAGTGTCTGTCATGATTTGCAATGTGGAAATTACACAAAAATATTTGAACCTCTGTGTAATTCTTTTACTTTTCCAATAATACAAGACGCTAATAATGCAAATATTTAAAGGCATTTAAAGGGACAGTTCACCCAAAAATAAAGATTCTGTCATCATTTACTCACCCTCATGTTGTTTCAACCTGTATGACTTTCTTTTTTTCCATGGAACACAAAAGAAGATGGTTAGCGATATGTAAGGGACTGACAGCCTCAGTCGCCATTCACTTTCATTGCATTTGTTTTCCATACTATGAAAGTGAATGGTGACTGAGACATCCCCTTTTGTGTTCTACAAAAGAAAGAAAGTCCAATCAGGTTTAAAACAATATGAGGGTGCGTAAATGATAACATAATTTTTATTTTTGGGTGAACTATCCCTTTTAAAACATTTAAATGAGCAATTCAGTGTGAGGTTCATGCTCAATTCAAGTTTGCATTTTGTTTGTATCTAGATAAACAACATTTACCTTATTTAAACACTGTAGAAATGGTTCTATAATAAAACAACAACCATTAAACATATTCCTTCATGACTCTTTAATTAAAGGAACATGCTGCGTTTATTAAGTAGTCATGAAAATGAACATGTATCCAAAAATGAATATTCCATCATAACCAAGAAAGAGAGTTTGAGTTATACTGATAAAGTTGAAGACATTTCACTGGGATGGGGCCCCTCATCTCATTCCAGCAGACTACCACACACACAACCCAGACGGAGGGCCATGCTGAGTTGTGGGGTGGAGGGGGATTTGGAAAATGAAGAGCTGTTTGGATATGAGGTTTGAACATTTGGGACTTCCTCTGCCAGAGATCTAATGTCCTAACAGATGGTTTCCTTATAGTTTTTCAGGGTGGGCTTCAAAAGACGCCTGCCGCAGGCGATGGAAAGCAAACCATTGACCTTAAAGGCAAGGAGTGGCAGAATATAAAAATATAAAAAAAGCGAGACTTTCATTTTTTAGCTGCCAAACGTTTATTAGACCGGTCAAGGGGGCCAGGAGGAAAGATTATGTCTGAATGAATCTTGTTCAATGTCATTCAGAGTTACAGCAAAGAGACACACGAGTATAACTTCGATTTATTTTTCATTCTTTTTTTGCTAAACTGTCCATGAAGTCAAAAATGAGGCCAAGTTTTAACATCTGTATGAAATAGGAGAGAGATCGGATGTGTCCTTGGATGCCCTGCAGTTTTCTAGTTGGTAATAACCTGAGATGAAGCAGGGAATACCTTCTCTCACCCAAAGTAAACATACTGGCTTCCCATAGTACTCAAAATGTTCCTGTTGTAAATACCGCAGTGTAGAAATGGTTCATTGTAGCTGCAAATCCTCCTGGCATCATAAAAGAAAATTTATGGCGCTATGTGTGCCATTCCAATGCAGATTAATGGGAACCTCACGCATGTCTCTGATCTGCCAAGTGTGTGTTGAGTTATGTAAACGTTGTTCAATGAATTTAGCCTGGTGATGGTTTCTGTTCCACGATTTCTGCTACTTCAATCTGGCCTCCAAAGACACGACAGACCAACATCAACGTGCATCCATTTAACTTCGAATAATAAAGCAGATGTTTGCCAAGGTTAAACACAAATACTAGGCAATGAAAAACTGAAAACCACATTTTAGTGGCTTTGTTATATTGGTTTGCTAGTCAAAAAATGCTTAGTTGACTGATAATTGGGGAGCAGTCCTAGTTTCAATAAAAGTCCAATTTGGAGCCATAACTGCTATCGTAATAATTGTGTTTACACAGTGAGATATTGGCCAAAAATGTTACCTCAAATAACATTGTGGAGTCTATTCAAAAAACAAACTATATGTGTAATTATGTTCTTTTATGTTCTTGGTTCTTTTATTAAATGCTCAGTTACAGTAAGTACAGTACAGTCTCTCTGCCTGAGAAACAGTTTCATCTGCCTGCATTTTTTAATTATTCCATATTTGAATGCAATAATTTAGTTCTTGGGCTATTGCTGCTCTGTGTAATGTTTGTCAATAAAAACAAATACATAAATACAATTTTAATCGTCCATACTTGAATATTGAGATGCTATTTACAAATATGCTATAGGTATAGATGTTCTTTAAGCTGCTATCAGATTAGCCACCAATGTCCCCTACAAAATACATTACTGTGACTTCCTGAATTCTATTCTGACTCTTTCTAGAAGGTGAGAACTTCACAAGTTTAAACATTGCTTGGTGAGCACAAATGTATTGAAAAATACAGTCACTCTACCATATATTAAAAAAGATCATCCAATTGGATTCTTCTGAATGTTCCTAAAACAAAAACTTTTTTTTCTTTACCTGCTCTTCCTAAAATTTGTTTGCCATTAATGATGGGAAATAATCACAGAAATGCTTTGGAGATAATATGTATCAGTCGCATGTTCTGTTTTGCCAGCTTTGGCCATTATTTAAACTCAGCTATTTAGCTGTTTATAATAAAAGTGTACTATGTGTAGTTTCGATTAGGACTATGTGCTTTATTTATATACAGTACTTGATATAATGTATTGTATTTAATAATTTTTTTTCTTTTTTTAATAGTTCCCATTTCCTCCTTCAATGGGACAATATACTCTTTCCAGACCGTTATAACTAAGAATCTTGCATTTAAGTTGTCTGGTAAAATAAAATAACAAATAAAATAAAAGACAAATCTTCCCCCTTTTGTTTTGCCGTCGACATAAATGAATATATTGTTGTTAATTTACCTGATCAAATGAAATAACATAAATGAAATAACATAAGTCAAATACTGTAACTAATTTTATAAAAAAATTAATTTGATATGTTTTCTCTTGGTGTTCACATGGCGTATGCACAACGTAGTCTGGGAACTGTGATGCCAATTTCTGAACAAATCAGTAGATGTCAGCATTGTACATTCAATGATTCAGGACCTGTGTTTCAAGACATAAGCACTTAAATAATTGGTCTTTCACTATAATCTTTATATTTAAGGGAATGTGCATCTGAATACAAAATGTTTTGTGGGTTTTTCTTTTCAATAGAGAATGAAAAATGATTAAACATCATTACATTATTGTCTTTGGATACATTAGAAATATTCAAGCCAAGTAATTTTTATTTGTATAGCACTTTTCACCACAGATGTCATTTCAAAGCAGCTGTATAAAAAATGTGCTAACTAACATATAACTACATAATATTTTCATTTAGACCCCCAGTGAGCCAGCCAAAGGTGACTTTGGCAAGGAACAAAAAACTCGATTTGATGTTGGTTAATGGAAAAAAAATGGCCATAGGAGAATCAGTGTGTAATGAGGCTCGCAAAAGGTACACAAAGAGACGATGACAATGTAGAGCAAAAAACCCAAGTATAGTTTATTTACGTGATGAACATCCCAAACATAAACAACTTGACTAATCTTTGCTTAGCATGGCAATGATACATTAACAATACTCATCAATGGACAATGGTAAACATGAGGGCTAAATACTTTGACTTGAGGAGAACACATGACAATGATAACCAATGAACACACAGAACTCTAAACAAGATAACGAGACTGCTAAGAAGCTACTAAAACAATGACCCAATGTGGACAAGACACAAGAACATGGGAAACGCATTACAAGATCACATGACAATGAAACTGGAACAAACATGGCATGAAACTATTTTACCAAAATAAAAGACATGAACAAAAACACAAAACCATGACACAATGCTCATTTTGGGAGCCAACATGAATATAATGCCAATATTAGTTATTTATGTGTAGAAGAAGTCATGGATTAAACTTAGTAAATTTATTAGTAAACTAAGTAAATGTCAGGGACCAATGTTGAAACAAAGTGATTTGTATGAACTGTAAGACTGATGACGAAGTCTTTGAAATCCTGAATTAACTGTGGAAATGAACGTAGATGCATTGTCTTTTGATATTTGGCTGATGAAGCTTTGAATATATTTGAAAACTATTTATCAAAACTATGCAGAAGTCCATAATTTATTTGTAATTACAAAATTAAAGTTACTTTAATACTTCTATATAGTCTAATATACTGTATTAAAATCTATGTCTTAAAATATAATTACAGTTATCTATATATTTTTAAAGTGTTTATTTAATTTGTAGGCCTACATTTTATGGTTTCTTCTAGTAGCCTACATCATGATCTTCAACTATGACATCTGTATTTCTGATTTCCCACTTTACTCACTATTAATACATAAACAGTCACGAACACAGACACAAGCTTCTGCGTTTGCTCATTTGTTTATATTAATCTGAACTAAGGACTAAAAACGGTTCCAGAAATGAAAATGAAAGCAGAACGTAACAGAATGTGGAAAGTAATCCCTTTTACTTGTTGTAAAACTTAAAAAAAAATAAATAAATTACATATTTTTTTATGTTGCGGAGGCGGCAGTGGAACACAAGAACTGGAACAAAAAAAAATACTGTTTCTGCTCAGAACAAACCGAAATGAAAAACATTTTGTTTTCAGTCCCTGATGTGAACCACCATGTTTGGATTGAAATACTTACTAAGACTTGACATAAAATTCACCTAATTTCCACTAGGGGCCGCTGGTGTTCTGTTTGGGTGAGACCAAATGTCTTTGCAAATCCATTCTCTGAAACTCAAAGCAAAGAGTAACACTGATGTCACTAAAACACAACATTGTGATGTGTGAGAAGCCAGTTATTGCATTTTATTTTTGGAACAGTGCACGCCGTAGTCAGGAATAGAGCGTGTGTGAGCAGAACAGTCCCACTGCTTGTGTAATCATACCCTGTCTCAATCAGCTCCTATGGAGTTATTTGTGTGCCACAATTCTGCATGCACAAAATTATATTTTGAGCATGCAATATGATATTTTGTGAGCACAAAAATGCAGACACAAGCTGCATTGTGTGCATTATACTTTGAGAATGCAAGATTTTATTTTGAGCAACAAATATTTTCTACGCTCAGAAGATTATATTTTGAGCGCACAAAATGGTATTTTGCACATGCGTGAACTCAGTTTTGTAAAGCAATGTATCTTTTTGCAAAGATTAATTCGCTTTGAGCAACAACAAAACAACTCAGCTGTTTTTTGCGTGCAAGATCTCACTCACTCTTCCTCCTCCTACCCACTCTGCATGCACTCATAGCTTTGACTGCTTGTTTGCTCAACAAGGCCACAGCCAGAGGTGGGAGCAAGTCACACATGTTCAAGTCACAAGCAAGTCTCAAGTCTTAACGATCAAGTCTCGAGTCAAGTCATTTTTTTTTTTTTTTATCGTGGGCACTTAAAAATACTGTTAATACTTCTAGATACCTTATTATCCATATTGTTTAGTTTTTTTTTTTAAATTAACCAGTTCAAATGTATAACGCTGCATGTATGCTGTGTAAAAATGCGGTCAGATTTTCACATTGATCTAACAAAAATGGTAGATGGGCTGAATGAAAATGTAAATTTGCTCTCTGACAGTAGGTGGTGCTTATGCAGCAGAAATATAGCTGTTACCCTGGTAACACCTGTACACAAAGCAGCCCTGCACTTATAAACAATACTTTATTAGGCATTATATGGAGGTAAGATGAAAAGAAAATGTCATCGAAATGTTTCTGAAGAAAGTCAGTTCCCCTCAGAGATACATTTATATAAAATAGTCATAAAGGTATTGCATTCAAGGGCTTTAGTTAAAGTCTTCATAAGTCATAATCACTATGAGAGCGCATGGATTTTGTCACGAGTCATTCTGTATATTTTATACTACTTATCACGTTTTAAATAAACCGTTGACTGCAAATCTGCCTATTATGTCTTTATAATGCCAACAATTGGTTATGGTACATTGTTGACTGTTGAGAAGGTTTAGAAAAGGCACACACACACACACATTTAGGTAATTTCGGGTAATTTCAAACTTGTCGTGCTACAAAAAATGAGATTAATTGTGAATCATTTTAATTACTGACAACCCTCAAACATTTGAACAGCAATTTTACATATTAATCTTTCTGGATAATGAAATGATTTACTTACCTTTCCTTGTGGTTTTTGAAATGTCTGATGAAAATTGTGGTTGTGGGGGTTGTATCTGATATTTTTGCTTTGCATATTGTGCATCTGACAAATCTTTTTTTATTCACATGGTCCAATTTGAAATCTTTATATCCAAAGGAGATTATTTTGGGAACTGGACAATCATCTGTCATTTTAGCATGTTGTGAGCGCAGCGTTAACTGCGCAGATGTAGATCAGTGGTGACGGCGGGCTTATATTTTTGCATATTAATTAATTGATGTCGAAATATTTTTTTAAATGCATTTCATTCCTGTTTCTATTAAGTTTTTGAAAATAATAATGATTAAAAAACATTCAAGTCATTGTTGAGTCATTCAGTTCAAGACAAGACTTGAGTCGCTGGTTCTCAAATCAAAGTCAAGTCGTCATTTTCTTAATTTAGTCAAGCAAGTCACAAGTCCTTAAATTTGGAACTCGAGTCAAGACGTGTAACTTGATTCCCCCACCTCTGGCCACAGCATTCTAATGTGCCATAATTTAAGACAATCATAGATGAGGTGGTAAATTTTGATTGGCTGGCTAGGCCACAGATCATATTGCTAATAAATACTAGACAATGAGGTGAAGAAGATGGTTCGTTTTCAAGAAAGGAAATGTGTAACACATTATGACCACATGAAGGCAGTTCTTTTGTTGACTTAACTGTTTTTATTTAACCTTTATGAAATATATAATTTTAGTCTGTACACTGCCAATATGCTTACATGCCAGCTTACTATCTGGCTAGCTCTCTTAGTAAGGTTTTCTTGGCTAGTATTTGGTTATCTAGATTACCAAGTTACGCTTACGTAGCAACTAGCTTGGCCATGTTAGCTATCATGCTCGTTTGAAATTAGATTAATTTAATCTCTCTCATGTGTAAAACTCTTTAAGACAAACGCAGTAGTGTAAATTTGTGGGAACTTAATTTGACTCCTATATATCCCAAAGGATATTCTGAGAGATCAGTATATTAAGATAAATGTGACCAAATTACAGTCTACCATGAATCAGCAACCACTGAACCTTCTTCTTTTTATTATATGAAATATTATTTTGTTAAATAAACATGTTATTTTGCCCAACTTGTTTAGTGTTCTCTCCTATTTTTTGACAGCCTTGCATATTAGAAATATTATGAATGTTTACTAAATTAACATTCTATTCTTGATAATAAATTTGAAAAGCTTTTTATGTTTGCATTTCAAAGCTGTGAGGTATCTTGAAATGTTCAGTATGCAGTATGCAGTTTTTATTAAGTTTATGCATTCTACCCTTCTGGTAAAATTGATAAATGAGAAGAAATGGAACAAAAGAGGCTAATTGTGTCTCCTGTTATAGTTTGGACGTATATATATATACGTCCAATATAATATATATATATATATATATATTTTGAACCTCAATTCTTTGAGACAGCAAAATGGTTTCAAAAACAGAAAGACATCCTTTGCATTGCATGATCCCAGGCTATACTATATTCTGAAAAGAGTATATTACAGTAAGTTAAACCTTACAGTATTCCTGGTATGTCTATAATCCATGGGGAAAGTATCTTTTGTAATGATAACTGCATACAGAATATAGAGTGTGTACTGAACGTCTTGGTTACCGTCTTAACCTCCATTCCCTGATGGAGGGAACGAGACTCTCGAGAGCCCCGAACACCTCTATTCTTTTGAGAAAAGGTAAATGAGAATTGGCAAGTGGAATTTGCATGCCACTCCCCTGGCATATGGGTATAAAAGGAGAAGGAATGCCCACTCTCATTCTGGTTTTGTGCTGAGGAGCCAACACAAGGTCCGGCCATTTCAGCGGCTAGTACAGTATTGTGGCAAGAGGGACACAACGTCTTGTTCCCTCCATTAGGGAATGAAGGTTATGACAGTAACCAAGACATTCCCCTTACGTCACTCACTCGATGTTGTGTCGATGTAGTGACACTAGGGTTCCCTATAGAAAAATGCCACAACATGTTATGTGAACTGCTGATGCAGGTGCAAGCAAGCTGCTGCATGCGTAATAGCAGGTGCATCTTTCTGCATGTAACCTCCCCCAACCCCCCAAAAAGACGTCATGTAGTTCCCCACATCCCTGAGGGGCGGAAGCGACATAACTAACATGGGAGCATCAGCCGCAGCCTTTTCTCTCTATGTTTTCTCTTCACAGAGTATTAGATCCGGCTGGGGCTATCTAACGCTATTATACACATAGCGGAAGGTGTTCTTTTCTATTCCTATTCTTTCAGGGGAAAAAGACCCCACGAATACCACATTCTGCCCAAAAGGGGAGGTCAACATGTGGCAATACAACACGTGGGCTCAACAGCCACACCTGGAAGGGGAGGAGCACTACAAACGTGGCGGCTGTGTCTCAAAATCAAGTGAGAATCTGATGGACCGAACTCCAGGCAAGTGTTGCTGACACTTGCAGGTCCACAACCCTCTTGATGGAGGTGAGCACAGTCAGGAGGGCCATCTTCAAAGAGAGGGCTTTCAGCTCGACTGACACTAGCGGCACAAAGGGGGCTCCCCGAAGGCCCAGGAGGACCGTGGAGAGATCCCATGAGGGGAAATGGCATGGCCTGGGAGGATTCAGCCTCCGGGAGCCTCTGAATAACCTGATGATCAGGTCGTGCTTCCCTAGGAACTTACTGTCCACTGCGTCATGGTGAGCTGCTATGGTGGCTATATATACCTTCAAGGTGGAGGGGGATATCCGCTCCTCCAGCCTCTCCTGCAGGAAGTAAAGCACTGACCTAACTGTGCATCTCTGGGGGTCTACGGATCAGGAAAAATACCAATTTGTGAGCAAGTGCCACTTCAGGGCATAAAACTGCCTTTTAGAGGAAGCTCTTGACTGAGTGATTGTGTCTACCACTGCCGGTGGTAGGCCACTTAAGTCTTCCACGACCCGTCCAAGGGCCAGACGGGGAAGTTCCAAAGGTCTGGGCGTGGGTGCCAGATGGTGCCCCATCCCTGAGACAGAATGGAGAATCTGCCAGGGAGGTGCTGTCACGAGGAGCGTGAGGTCCTTGAACCAAGTTTGGGTGGGCCAATATGGGGCCACAAGGGTGACTCGTTACTCGTCCCCCCTGACGGAGGAGGGCGGGGCGGCTAGAGTGGCTTTCCTGCTTTGGAAGAAGGGAAGCCACGACCGCAACGTTGCCATGACCATATTCTCGCAATGAGAACATGAACCATCCTCAAACGCTGCCTCAGTGTGATCGCTGCCCAGACATGTGAGGCAGCACCCATGACCGTCGGAGGTGGAGAGATAACGACTGCATCCAGGAATCACACAAAGACAGAAAGGCATCTTTATAAAGACACGTCTTTAAAAAGATGTTCAACGTCAATGTGTGTGCTCTAATAGAGGAAAATATACTTTTTAGCAGGAATATACACTCTTTTAGTGCCGTCGAAGTGCCCAGGGTCGAAATCTGCACTCGTCATGCAGAAGGAGAAAAAGCTGCTACAAATGCGCCGTATACCCAATAGCATATGCTTAGAGGTATTTGGGGCTCTGAAGAGTGACCCCTAGTGTCACTACATTGACACAACGTCGAGTGAGTGACAGAAGGGGAACTGGGAGCATTGTGCCTGTTGGATTTTCTGCTACATTTATACTGAGATGTTCATGGTTGCTGTCGCTATATCAACTGTCCAATCGCAGAGCGCTTGTAAGCAGCTTCTAATAGCCAGTCCTGACGTAGGAGGTGGGACTTGTCGGAATATGGTTGGAAAAGAAAACGTGAAATCTAAAGTTCAGAGCACACACAGAGTGCATATGAGGAGAGAGAACAAGTGAGATCTTGAGTTCTAGCGTGCAAACCATTTTTGTGCGCTCAAAATATAATCTTGCTCGTGCAAAATGTATTTCTTGCACTCAAAATATAAACGTGCACACTCAAAATATCATCTTGTGCATAAAAAACATTTTTTGTGCACTCAAAATATAATTTTGCACACTCAAAATAAAAGTTTTGGCAATATAACTCCATAAGGCTGAGGCATAGGGATTTAGGAAGACAAGGGTAAATCCAGCACTACCTCACCAAGACAATCAAATCCACTCTATATGCGACACTTCAGGGTGTCTTGTTCAATCAAATGTACAAATGATCTGTCTCTCACGGTCTTGCTGATCCCTTCTCTCTCTCCTCTGTTCTGTCTTGCCAGTACTCAACCTGAATTCATCTCTGCTTCCCTCTTATATAACTTACTCATTGAGGTCTGAGGGACACTCTGCAGCTAGAGCAAGCTGCTCCAAAAATTCACTGACCGCGTTTCTCCAATTATGCAATAAGCTTTAAAGTTCACATAGGGTGTTGACACATAGGACGGTCAGAAACAGCTCAATCAACACATGAGCTATTATTTGCAAATAGATATGAATGTGTATGAACCAGCACTAGGATCTTTGGTGGTGTGTATGTTAGGTGGGGGGCAATGCTGATCATTTCGCTGTCTGTCCAAGGGTGGAGTTCCCCTTGATCATTTCACTGTCAGTCAGGGCGCTGGCAAAAGGAGTTTCTGGGGGCAATCTAGGCAAATCAATGGGAGCAATGCCTGCTCTTGCCCCTCCTTAGACCCACCCATGGTGTGAACCCACACAATAAAAGTCAGGTGATTCAATTTCATTTTGACATTCGATAGCACATGGTCAGTTTCGGAATCGAGTTTCTTTTGTATAAGTTAATACATCTAAGCCCACACGCAACTAATGTTACCATTCTTTTTCCATCAGTAAATGCATTTTTGGATGACCCTTTTTAACCCTCTGTTGCATGAATTATTAAATCATAAAAGAAAAAAAAATAGATAAATATTTCCTTTTACTTAAAAACAGGAATATAATTCCCATTCCCATCTCTTAAAAAAGTTACCCATCTGTCCATTGCAATCAAAGATAATGGGACATTTTTCAGAGGTACTTTTAGCTCTTTCGGTAGCCATGATGAATTCATGTTTTGATATAAATCCTTCCTGCACTGAGCAGTACCTCCCCTCCCACAAACACCATAATTTAAAAAAAGAGGGAAAAGGCCAAGGCAGAGCGGCAGTGGGAGAGAGGAGAGAGAGATAAAAAAAAAAGAAAAAAACTTACTCACCGGTTCTCCGATACGCCGTAGCTTGTTCCTCAGCCACTCCTCCACCCTCTACCGAACGGCAGCCGCGCCTCTCCAGGTGGATCCGAGGCAGTCCTCCAGTCCCTGGTGGACGGAACACCCCGCCGCATTCTCGAGGAGCCGAAGGGGACTCCCCCGCCCCTGGCAGCGGTTCTCCCGCTCCAGGCGGTCGGTCGCGATCCCCTCCCCGCTCGCGGACGGCGGTCTTCCCTCGACCCCTCTGCATTTCAGCGGCTGGTAGGGGCATCCTCCTCCCCTCGCGGTCGGCGGTCGTTCCTCCGCATCCAGGCGACTGGGCTCCTCGTACCCCGGCAGATGGCCGCAGCTGCTTCGTTGGAGTAGTGGCGAGAACTCCGCTACGGCGTATCCCTCTTCCTTCCCCGGCTTTCACACCAATGTAAAGAAGTTCATGCTCATGGGCAAGGAAGAGGCGAGAAACCGGCTTAACGTATAAATTATAGTTTTAATGGAAAACTCAAAAGACAAACAAATAGGACAACGGACATGTCCATGAACAATCTCTCTCTCACGTACGTCCTCCGCAGTCGGCCTTTAACCCTCTCGGAGGCTTGATTAGCCTAATACGGGACCAGGCGTGTTGAGTCACAAACCGGCCCCGCCCTCCACCGTGCCACATTGTGTTTCCTCAAAAATATCCCTGGTAACTTTAGTGGAACTATCTCAATCTAAATTTGATCTTTAAATGAGAAATATACATCAAAAGTATGGCATAGAATATACATATGAAAGGAAAGTAAGGGATCATGTACACTCACGCTATCGCAAAATCACCCATACAGGATTTTTGTTGGTTTATTTTGTGAAAATTACCATCATACTCCTCACTATCAAACATATGACAAGGCTACTTGCCAAATAAACAAACAAAGGGACACAAAATATTGATTAGCATTGAAATTATGTTACTAGCTTACTTGTAGAGATCTCACAGTTATCTGTAAATATGGCTCAGATACCCAGATGAGCGGTCTGATACATGGATGTGCAGTAGTTACTGAGAAAAATCAGACTGTTAGATGGCACCATTGACCAATCAGAATAGAATATTCCAGAGAGCCTTGTAATAAGTGAAAATCATTTTAATTAAAGGAATAACTCACTAAAAAACTTTAATTACTTAATTTCAGTTTGTTTCTCACATAATCTCTATCAAATTGATTCAGAAGTCTATTTAGCAATGAATATATCACACTCATTACAAGGACCACTTTTATGATAGCTTTTATGGTGCTTTTATGTCATTTTGGAGCTTGGCAGCCCCATTCCTCATTCACATTTATTACATGGAAAAGAGCAGCCAGTATTTTATTTAAAAATAAAATGTATTTGGAATGATATGAGGGTAAATAATACAAAAATATTATGGTGTGTACTATCCCTTTAAACTTCTCTTGGAAAAATCTGGACATTAATGGGCTAAAATCAGCTTTATTAATCAGGTTACTCCACTTGGCGGGGCATCTGCCTGCAGATCATTTTTCCTGCAGAAAGTCCAGAACTGAAGCAATCTGGCAGTTAGCTGGATCTACATTAAGTGCACTGCACCATCTTTCAAAGACACCCCATTTGTTGGTGTAACTTCTTACAGTGTTCCTCAGTTGGTACCCTTCAGGGGCCAAACATGAAGGTTCCACAGCTCAGTCCGGGGATGAAATATTGTCCCCTGTGCCTGAGAAAGAAGGTCCCTCCTGTCCGGAATTGCCCAAGGTGAGCCGTCGAGGAGAGACATTATCTACGAGAACCATACCCTGTTCGGCCAGTGCAGCGTGATCAGTAAGAGGCAGGACCCTTGCTGGCGAACTCTGGCCAAGACTCCCGGGAGCAGAGTAACCAGGGGGGGCTGGGTGACTCAGAGAGAAGTAGAGGGGACATTGCGCTGTCTGTTGAGAGGCGAAGAGGTCCACTTCTGCCATGTAAAATCTCACCCAGATTTGTTCCACTACCTCGGGGTGGAGTTTCCACTCCCCCGTCTGTATTTTCTGTCTGGACAGTAAATCTGCTCCCACATTCAGGCATCCAGGGATATAAACTGTCCTGACTGACAGGAGCTTGCCCTGGGCCCAAAGGAGAATCTGATGTGCCAGTCTGTTCAGCTGGCGTGAAGGTAGACCTCCTTGATTATTTATTTAAGAGACTGCTGCTGTGTTGTCCACCCACACCAGGACATGGCAGCCTCTCAAATGCTGGAGGAAGTATATCAGGACCAGAAATACTGCCATCAACTCGAGGTAGTTGATGTGCCAATAGAGTTGATGACCCTCCTATTCCCCTTGAGCTGGACGACCACTTCAGACCGCACCCCAGCCAGTCAGGGAGGTGTCTGTTGTTAGCAATTTGCGACCTAGAGTGGGACCCAAAGTGAGGAACCGGGATCTGAACCACATAGAAAGGGTACGAAGCACATGGCACGTAACCCTTATCTGCCTTAGGGGACTGTCCCTTGTATGAAATCCCCTGGCTTTGAGCCACAACTGAAATGGTCTCATGTGCAGAAGGCCCAAAGGGATCACAGAGGCCACAGTATTCATTGATACTGACGAACAGTGTAACCTTGGCCTAGCCTGACTTGCTCAGGGTGTTCTGAATGGACACGATTCAAGCGGAAGACAATTGTGCCCGCATACAATGCCCAGATATGTAATTTCCTGAGAGGGAGAGCACTTTTTGACGTTGAGTCTCATACCCAGAGAAACCAAGATGATATCCCTGTGCTGAACTGCCAGTTTTTCTGACTGTGCTAGTATCAGTCAGTCGTCTAGGTAATTCAGAATGTGGATGGAAATGTGCACGTGCGGGGTGATAGGGCTAGGCCAAATGGAAGAACCCGATATTGGAAAGCTTCGCCCCTAAAAGCGAACCTCAGGAACTTCCTGTGTTGTGGCAGACATTCTATATGAAAATATGCGCCCTTGAGATCGATCGACCCTTGACCAACCAATTGTTATGTTGGTTTTGAGACACGACCGTCTTGACAGTTAGCATCTTGAACTTGAACGCCCTGATTGATCGATTCAAGTCTTGAAGGTCTAAAATCGGACGCAACCCCCATCCTTCTTGGGAACAAGGAAGTATCTGCTGTAGTAACCTGACTCTTTCTCTGGAAGGGGAACATGTTCTATGGCCCCTTTGACCAAGAGATTTTGCAGTTCTTTCCACAGTAGACATGCTTGTTCCGGTTTCATGGTAGTGGAGACCACACCGTTGAAACGTGGAGGACAACGATCGAATTGAATTCTGCAGCCTTTTTCTACTGTTCTTAGAACCCACATAGAAACACCTGGCAGTAGCTTCCACACTGCCAGGTTATCTGAGATGGGTATCAATTTGGACACTTCCTGTTGTGGGGATGTCGAGTATTCATGGTCCTGGACTAAGGCAGGAAGCAATGGAACAACCAACATTTTGATGGAAACCTATAACTTCCGAAACACCAGAGGCAGTGGGAATGGAGAGGATTCTTGGGGGTATCGGGAAGGTACAGGTGAATGCTTCATGAGCCCCGACACGAGGGGGGCTACCACCACAAGGCTGGGTGCAAGACCGTCAGAGTTTTTTCTTCTTAGAAATTACAGCCCTGAGGTCTTGCTTTGGGGGCTGCTGAGGGCGACGAGCCGGCCTGCAGTCTCTACGAGGGGGAGCATGACTTGCTACGCTTTGTTTTTGAGCCTCCCTTCTAGAAGGACAGGGGCGGGGCTGGGTGGCAGACGGCCCCTCCCCCTGAGTGCGGCGAGGAAGGAATTGCCCGAAGGCTTCCTCGTGACACTTTACCTTCTGGAACCTGGTGATAACTACATTCATAGCGTCACCAAATAAGCCAGAAGGCGAAACCGGGGGATCGAGAAGGAAAACTTTGTCCTTGTCTCTGATGCCTGACAGGTTGAGCAATAAGTGTCTCTCCGTGCTGACTAAAGCAGCCAATGGCACAAGCCATCTGCTTGGTCACGCGGAGAGACAGATCCGTGGCTTGATGAAGCTCAGAGAAAGCCTCTTCGTCGACCATGGTGCCCGCACTCAGGTCCTTCAACAGATCAGCCTGGTATGCCTGTAACACTGCCATAGTGTGCAGGGCAGCACCAGCCTGACCTGCTGCCTGATAAGCCTTCCCCACAAGCGTGGAGAGATAACCCGCAAGTGTCCCTTCTACCGGCGGCATCACTGAATACCCCCGTGCCTCAGCACACACGATAGTCGAATATTTCGACGTCGAGGGCATGAAGACACAGGAAGTATAAGGTTTCCTCCATGAATGAGAGAGCTCGTCATGGGGGTCATCAAAGGAAGGGACTGATATAGCGTTCCTTTCCTTTTTTGGGGGGGCATTTTTCTAGTTTGGAGCGTTTGGGGGTCTCTTGTTCGTGTGGCCAGTCTAACTGTAGTCTAACTGTAGTCTGGCCACAGCCCAAGTAACCACCTCGAGTAATTCCTCAGCTGCTTCATTATTGTTTGTGGAATGTTCAGAGGTTCAGCATCCCCCTCGTGAATCATAGAGGCACCGAAACACACTTCAGGCTTATGAGAAGGATCAGCTGGATCTGGGGAGAGAGCGAGCAATAGGGACGGACCCGTCTCTTGCTCCTCAGCCAGATCTATGCAAGAGCTCCACGATGAAAGTGTGGGCGCTGGCTCTTGGAAGTAAGTGAGACATGTGCAAAGCATTTTGACTGTAAACAGATTGCAATGCTCGCACTCGCCCCAATGCAAGAGCAGCATGCTCTTCCCCCAAACACAAAACAAAACTGGTGTGTGTCCGTTTCAGCCATAGAGTGTAAACATGGGAACACACACCGCTTTGTTTATCAGTCATACTTTTTCTTTTTTTTTTTAAAGAAAAGAGAAAAGTTTCTGTGCACTGCCTAACAATTCTAACTCCTAACAGAGGAAAGGAGAAAGTTCTGACAGTCAAGAAGCACAACACAGAATGATTTGAAGATAAAAGATCTGACGATGCAACTGTGACGCATCTATTTATAGCCCTGCTACAGGTGCATCCAATGATGTCACCAGCAGAGGCTATAAATTCTGGTCAATTTCATTGACGTGTTGCACACATATTCACAGCTGGTCACACCTAAAGATGTTCCCAAAGCGCTAAATCAGCACAGCATCAAAGTTTAGCTTTTTGACAGGGAACTGCCACGATCCCGTCAGGTTGAGCCTCAACCTAACAAGGTGACTGGACCGTGACTGAAATGTATGTATACTGCATAAATTGTTGAAAAGTGTTATATTTTCATTTGATTAAAGCTGTACAGTATGTACTGTTTTCAATTAAACGCAATTTGATCATAACATTTAATTAAACATTTAACATGGAATCCAGGAAAATTAAAACCATAATTTGTATCTATAAGACATTTTGCAGACCTTTTTGTCAATAAGTTTCTGTGTAATTTCATAAACAATCTGAGTTTTTTTAATTGTTGCCTAAGAATCGAGCCAAAACATTGGTATCGGAGCATCCCTAGCCTGTGCGAACCACCTACTGACAGCTGTGTCCCCCCACTTTTAAAATGACTGCTACACCCCTGCCTCAGTTGCCTAATCGAAAGGATGATTGCTATGGTTTCATTTGGCTGCTTTATTGTTTGCCAGTTTTTTAATTTGTTCATTTTCAATTTGGCTAAGCCTGTTACAAACTGATTTCACCAGTACATTCATTTCAACACATTCTCCGTACTGCAAGCAGTGCCTGCCAGAGGGTAAAAGAAGTGCTTTGAAGTCCGAATCACATAAGCACGTTTGCCAGGTGTACAGACACTCTATGAAAAATCATATTTCACCAGAGAAGGAGAGCATAAGGCATGATGTCCAGGATCTTGATGAGCAAGTTTTTGAGCTGAAGAAAGAGCTTCTCAGTTTTTACTTCTCAGTAAATTTCATTTTCAAAAATGGCAAGAGGTTCTAATAATTTCCTCTGAAATAGCAAATCCCTTTAAAACGTTGTGAATTGGACCTTGAACTACAACATAGCACATAATAGAACCACAGTGACTGCCCACTTTTTCAGTGGCGTTTCTTATTCATTTTCCATAGGAATTTCAAAACTGATTTCAATAAAGTGTTTTAAAGGGATATTTCACACAAATATGAAAATTCTCTCATTATTTACTCGCCCTCATGCAACAAAGATTTTTAGAAGAATTTCTCTTTGCTTTATAGGTCCATATGGATTAATTTTATGTTTGCTTATGTGATTTTTGCAGCTACAAATGTCTGGACACCATTCACTTGCATTGTATGGACCTACAGAGCTGAAATATTCTTCTAAAAATGTTAATTTGTGTTCTGTAGAAGAAAGAAAGTCATACACATCTAGAATGCATGAGGGTGAGTAAATGATGAGAAAATTTACATTTTTGAGTGAACAAACCCTTTAAACACAAGCAGAAGCATATCTTGAAGCTCATAGTAGGACACTTTATTATTTTTGACAAATCGGATTCTCTAAAAAGAAAATGAATAGTATTTTTACTTCCAGAACCTGACTGTGGTGCTCTACTGTCTGATTGACAAACAAATGCATAATGTTAAAGGACAGATCATACAAGAGTGGAATGATATTATCTTTTCCAATACAGACCATTGATAGTAGTTCAGAGACAATGATAAAATTCTTATTCTGCAAAGCCGCTTCCCTTTGAGCAGCCTGATTGTCTGATCAGAGGTAGACGTAATAATTTGCTGGGCTGTGATCTCTATCATTTAGATGCAGATAGGAAAGCAGCAGAATACTGTTTTAACTACATAAATAAAGCATGCTTTTATATCTCCATGTAGACTATAAGCATCTGATCAAACCAGAGCAAGATCATATTGAAACAGAATAATCTACAACACAGAACTTTGCTTTTCATGTCATGTTCAAAGGAGTTATGTATCTTATTTGCTGGTTTATATTACTTATTTCTCCTATGAGGTCTGGCCTGGAAACAGAATATATCATAATGTCATGACAAGCTTTCTGATGTTTACAGCATTTTCAGACAGGGATTGGACTATTCTGGAAGGACACTGCAAAAGAAAGTGGGGGTCTTGCTGTCCCAGTGACACAAGCTACTGCAGTTGAATCCCAGCCAGGAAAATGTGCTTCAGTACATTGCGTACAATCCAGACTTTTGGTCCTCGCTGAGACACAGACAGCATGCAAGTCAGCTGTAAATGTGCAGCGACTCCAAAGCTCACTATTAGCTTTTACCAAGCAGCCAACTGAGAAACACAGGCAAAGCAAAGCTGCCAGAGCTGCTCCCAGAGCTTGAGTCTGGAATGTAAAAACACAGGATGACTGACAAACATAAAACTGTTGAAATAGGCAAACACTGTCCCAAATATTTAGGTGATCATAACCAAGTGGTTGACAGGCAAATCACACTCTTTATCAATGCAGCTATGTATCTGATGCCTGTTTACATCTAGTATTAAAGTCCATGTGAAACCAAAATTCAAGTTTGTTTAGTCCATGTCTACTAGCTTTGAAGTTATCTGTATGTAAGCGGTACCACTAAAAGTTGGCAAAATTAACTTTAAGCTGATTTAGCCTATTTCAAATAAAAAATATTTTAAGAATAAAGGAGCTTTGATAAGTCCCACCCAAAAAACCTGTTTCAATTGGAAATATGTCTATAATTGAAAGAAAACTATTCTTTTCAAGCGATATAATGGGGTCTTATTCATCCATCTAGGTGATCCAATCAAAAGTAGACAGTGCTAAATACAGCGTATAATGTCCAAAATGATTTGCAATCTGATAAAACCACATTCAGTTGTGGTCAGAACATTTATGAACATTCTATTTTTAGTTTAAATGCTAATTTGTCATCACATGTGTCGGACAACAGTAAATTACTCACCTGCCAATCAATCATTGTGGTTAATCAAGTGTTTCAAACTTGATTAACCACAGCATAACTTCTTTAGTTTATTTTTTCAATTCAACTGCATATTCACACAGTTATTGGATCAAATTCATTTAATATTGTAACACTTACTTTCGTTCTTTAAGCTGGTATTCTGTATGAATACTTAGTAACATCTTAGAAAGTGTTGTGTGTGTGTTTATGGGTGCACATGTGTGCAATGAAGGCATTAAGGCAAACATACATCCAGGGACAAGTGCAGCTGATATGGATGACTCACTCACCCTCTCTTCCCTCTCTCCTCTATTTCTGGAGTTTATCTCCAGGCTTTTAATACAAAAGCCAAAAACAGAGGGTGACGTGGTGATGGGGGTGCCTGGAGTCAATTAAGGCTTGGATGTTCTGTCCACATCTCAAGAGGCAGGCGTTCACAGTACATCCAATCATAACTCAACATTTTGGGCATACAGTATTTTATTGTTTTTCCATGAATAACTTTGGATGCTTTGTGTAACCACACCATAATATCTAAATGCTAATGCCCCCCATTTTTTAATAACCATTAAAGTTGCATTATGACATTAGCTTCATGTCCCTCTTTACTGTAATCCATTTGGTTGTTTCACTTTTGAGTTTTTTGTTATTTCCATTTTTCTCCAAGGTAATTCTCATTAAGTTATTATTGTATAAAAGATGTATAACAAATGCTACCATGATCTATAAATACTTAACAACGTTAATATTATCTCATATTTTTTTTATTTCTTTTGTTCATTACAGCAATGTGAATTGGTTGAATCTGGACAGGTTTTTGACAGGTCTTGTAAGATTCACCCAAGCAACAGCAAAAATATCAGTTGTATTGATCCTACTATCCATTAAACAGGCCTTTCAGTCCATTTTTTAACAGAACAACTGACTCTGGTAAGGTAGTTTTTGTTTGTTTGTTTGTTTGTTTTGTTTATTTTTTTCAGTTAAAAGGAATATTCTGGGTTAAATTTAGGTTTGGTTCCATGGACAGCATTTGTGGCATAATGTTGATTACCACAACAATTTATTTCGGCTCGTCTGTCCTTGTCCTGTAATCGAGGTTACAGTGAGGAACTTGATGTGAATGGGGGCCAGTTTTTAAAATGTTAAAATACTCACTTTACTCTTCACTTCACTCACAAATTTATAGCCACAAGACATAAACAATATGTGTGTAAACATGATTTTATTTAAATAAAATAGCTTTCTAATCTTTTCTGTGTCAAATTATAACTAATTTTACAACCTCATTGCCATGACGATGTAATGTCAACAAACCCTACAGGGATTGTAACTGTAATAACTGTAAATATAAATTTTACAGCTCAAATAAATAATTAGTTTTAACAGAAGATTTAAAGGTGCTATATGTAAGATCAGTGGCGGGACGTGCATTTTTAAGTCCAGGCCTTCATTGTGATTCATGCCATCAAGAAAACATAGTTTCACAATGAATAAGATGACCTATGCACTTGGGCATCATATATTATGTAACTAGTAATAGCTAATTGTGATAATCAATTGACATTTTAAAAACACATCCACGCACGAAAGCCTGAAACAACACTTAATGCTCAAGCAAGCCTAATTTTAACTGCAGAATGACTGTTTTGTGAAACAAACTTCTCCTGAACAGACATTCAGAAATCATAATTTTTCATATGAATCTACCAGGGAGATGAAATTTCATTTCATCAGGGTACACAGTTATACTGCGTTCCATTCAAGTTGTATGTGGGATATTTTTACTTGATATATCTGACCATAAATGGATTCCTTTCCCCGTTATTCGGAAGATGATGTTTAAGGAAACAAAACTGCAATGCTTCCATTAACTTGGCAGGGGTTTGACTCTAATTAGAGATGTCTCCTAGCAACCCAACTGATAAACAATGCTGCAGCTCTAGCATTTGTGCTTCAGGTATATGATTATCAAAAGAGAGTATAATATACCATGTTTTATACACCTGTTTCTGCAGGAGTTTGTTAAATCAATATCATGTAATGTGAAAATGAACTCATTTATCGATATTACTTAATAAAGTGAATGTTTATCACTTACTTTGTATATCTCCCTGAGTGTCAACATGTTTATGTGACATCGTGCCCCTGCATCTTGGCGAAAGTTGTATTTCTGACTTAAAGATGCATTCCCCTGCACTTTTACTAGTAGGAAGATGTAAAATACGACTTTCCGAGTTGAATGGAAAGCATTCGAAGCACTTCTATTCAAAACTTGATCCGACACTGAATGCTCCAGCAGTCTAATTTACACTTAGAAAACTCCTGATGTTGATATAACAATGCAAAAAGCACTTACCAATTTGCTTGAAGTAAAAATCAGTCCTCCTTTTCTGTTTAATAAATTAAGCAATCACACAGTCATGCAGTACAGATCCATAAGGATCTCTTTCTTAATGGCAATAGTGACAGTGCTGACAGCCGACTCGTCAGACAGCTTAATCTTACGCTTTTTGCTCTTGAATTACATACATCACTTAAAAAGTGATTGCTTCACTCAAGACCAGCTAAAAGGGGGAAAGCCACTCTAGCTGCTTCCCGCCCTGGGCCTTCTATCTACGGGTACGAGGCTGGGTTGGTTAGCGCTGGGGGAGATTTGGGGACCCCAATGGGGGTGGTTACGCCGGACAATCCCCCATGGACATTCCATTCCGCATCACATTCTTTTGCCCCGGTCGAGTTCTGGGATGAGACAGGCAGTTCGCCTCCGGGTGAGTTTTATGTCTCTTTCGGAGGTTGTGAGCAGGATGAGCTCTTGATCACAGCATCAGAGAGCGGGTTAAATGCAGTCGGACACTAGGTCTCGACTGGGCTTCCAGCTTCGGGTGTGGCCACCCAGTCTGAGACTGAAACGGAGCTGACCACCATGCTTGCCTGGGCTGCCGAGAGTGTCGGGCTGGAGTGGAACCCTCCATCCTGCCCTGAGCCCTCGCGGCATGATGGTTCCTGGGTTTGGAGAGCTGCTCACGGCCACGCCCTGCCCCGGTCCCATTCTTCCCAAAGAACTCACAAAGTCGTGGAGGACACCTTTTACTGCCCGGACCCAACTTCTGGGTTCATCTGCTTTCACTACCCTTGACGGTGGGGTGGCCAGGGGATGCGCGGAGATTCCTCAGGTGGATAAGACAGTTGCGGTGCACTTTTGCCCGTAAAACTCCGCCACCTGGCAGAATCGCTCAAGACTGTCGTTCAGTGCCTGTAGGTCTGCGTTGGTCTCTGATGACCAAAGATTACAGTGCCACTGGACAGGACACCTCTGCCCTGCATGCCATGGCCCTCCTGCAAGTACACAAGGCCAAGGCATTGAAAGAGCTGCACGTGGGTAGTCCTGACTCGGTGACCAATCTCACCCTCTGGGCACAGCACAGGCACTCGGGCAGGTGATGTCCACCTTGGTGGTCCAAGAACACCACCTATGGCTGAATCTGGTCAAGATGAAGGACGCCAATATGGGCCGCTTCCTCAATGCTCCCACCTCCCAGATCGGCCTATTCGGCAACACAGTTGGTGACTTTGCCCAGCATATCCTGCTCCGGATTGTTTCAAGGTCCTGCACTCCGTCTGCTCACCGCCGAGGGTGTCCGCAGCCCCAGCCAACCACTCGGCCCCAGCGTAAAGTGGGTAAGACCTACCAAGACGCACGCCTCTTCCACATGCAGTTGGTAAGCCCATGTGACATATCTGCCACATGCTAACCTCCTCTTCAGGCAGGATGTGGTCTCTGTGGTGTCTTTTCCTCCTGGGAAAGAACACCTTCCCTGACGCAAATACATTTGGCCACAGCCGAAAGATTTTTTCTCACTGTGGGGATAAAAATTAAAAAAGAGAAAAAAAGCCCTCCGACTATGCAATGTTCTTGGGGCGTTGGGGGGAGGCTACATACAGACCGAGTGCACCTGATATTAGGCACGCAGCACCTATTAGCCCACTATTCCTCTATTATTCCACGAAACACATTTCATCTAGTTTTGGCATTTTGTATAGGGACACCTGTCACTGCATTGACACAAAGTCGAGTGAGTGACAGATAGGGAGCGTCTCGGCTAATGTAGATGAGTCTAAATAATTTTCTGTTGTAATCAACATTATGTCACAAATGCTGTCAATTGAGCTTAACTTGTATTTAACCCAGAATATTCATTTAATAAAAGACATTCGAAAGCATCATTTGTCACATTTAATGATCTAGATTCTAGAACAAATTAATAAATTAATGTACTTCTTTCTTTATCAGACACCTTTTTTATTGGATAAACATTGGGTAATGTCCAGGGCGGCATTTCCCAAAAGCATCATAAGCCTAAGTAGATCATTGAATCCACTGGTACCAATGGTCTCTACGATCAACTTAAATTTGCGATTGGGAAATGCAGCCCAGGAAATTAGCCTATGATGTGAAACTATAGCAATGTTTAGCAAGGTCAGAAAAGATAATTCTCTTTCATCATAAATCTGAACACCAGAGCACAGAGATGCATGATGAGCCCTCTCTTGTATTCTCCATATGACTGCATTCTTTCCACTGCTTCAGTTCTATTATCAAGTTTGCAGATGACAACATAGTTGGGCTGATTACAAGAAACTATGAATCAGCCTACAGGGAAGAGGCAGACAATTCCTATTTGTTTTTAAAAACTGATCTTCAGGACTAATCATTTGCACAGTTTTGTAATGCAGTAATTTTCTTATATATACGTATATCTATGTAGGTTGCTATGGTAATGGTATCAGCATTCTTCCAAGGAGGAAGAGTAAAACTCCAACTACTTGTCCAGCTGCTGGAGAAAATACACTGTTGAGAGAATCCCAACATATTAAAAATTCCCCAGCACATCAGTGGGACTCAGGACATCAACTCGAGATATTAATGACATCATCAACCATCGTTGCTGGCAGAGAAGTCTTTAAATCATCCCACCAACCCTTATTTCAGTTTTCCTTAGTATCTCCAGTCTATAGTCATATCCAGCATCATCCATCCTGCTCCACAGCACCCCAGCTTTAAGGATAGGGTATATTTTGTTTGGGTTATCTTGTACACCTTGCTTAGTCTCCCCTGCTGGCAGCATCTTTTGCCAAGTTGGTAAGATGGTTTATGTATGCTCTCTTGTTCCCTCATGCCATCCTTTTGCTGTTTGATCTGCTTCCTATCTTCCTATCTGTAACTGTATGCTTGTCACAATTTCTTTCTAATAAATTACTAATTTTTTTGTTTATTTTGAGACACGTGGCTTATTTTTAGCTTTTTTTCCATACCAGATGCTTGCTTCTCTTGTGAGATCTGGCAATGCTGCAATTGGTATTTGAATCACCCCTTAGAGCAGAGTACTGTCATTTAAAAAAGAGCATTATTAACCATTCTTTTATTTTGTTCTATCCGGTAACCATTTGGATAGGAGCTGTGGAACTTTTGAACTGGAACAAAGAAATAACATTTTTGCTCAGAATGAACCAAAATGAAAACATTTTGTTTTTAGTCCCTGGTTATAACAGTGTGGAATGCAGATACACTTCACTGAAATGTAGTAGTATTGTACTGCAGTTCACTATATCGGTACTGAAGTTAAAAGGCATTGCAAGTGCAGTACAGTTTGTCTTTGTGCAGTAAACAAATCATTGTACTACACAAAACTGCATTTTTTACTACATAGATTGCAGTAAAACTGCACTGTGATGTAGATGGCCTTTGCAGACCCAAATTCTCACAAATTAGCTCAATGAATGAGTCCACTCGGGCCTTCTGGGTGTAACAATAAACAATATACCTTTTTAACTTACTGGCTTTTTGTTCAGGTATATTTTCCCCTTGTTCCCCTTTTGACAACACAGATGGTTTCATCGGTTTTCAGCTGCACTGCACCAGCGTGCTGCAGTTCAATTCTGTCATAACCATTCACCATTCGGCCGCTCCGTTTGGCTGACGCAGCTCAGCAACAATGAAGACCGACTATACCCACACAAGCCACAAAAACAAGACAATCAAATCAAACAAGACAACACGTGTAATTGTTATTATACATGTATGTAAGACTGTAGGGAGGGAATGTATATGGGTGTAATATCTTTGTGCTACCGGAATAAGTGTGCAGCTGCTCCTCTGATAGCGGAGATGGCAGTAAGGGGATAAATGGAGCATGGTTGAGGTGAGTGGGAGTGTAAAGCCAGAGCTGCTGTTCCCAATGGTGACAATCACTTTGTCACATCACCTCCCCCCTATCCAGGCCACACACTGTCCAGGATACTGGACAGGTAGTCGGCAACCAGGTTCAGGCTCCCCGGGTGATGCCAAACTTTGAAGGTGTAGGGTTGGAGGGCCAGGTACCATCTCATTACCCAAGCCTTGTGGTCTTTCATGGAATGAATCCAGGTCAATGCCTGATGGTCCGTCTTTCAGGTTGAACTCCCTCCATGGATATAGTACTGGAGACTCTCTAGACACAACTTGATTGCAAAAAATTCCTTCTCAACTGTCGAGTACCTGGTCTCTCTGGGCAACAGCTTTCTTCTTAGTTAAAGGACTGGCTTCTTGGTTCCTTCAGACCCCTGGCGTAAAACTGCACTGCTGTGCAGAGAAGGAGAAATCCGCTGATGTGTGCCATAGATTCAACAGCAGATCGACCAGAGGTAAGAGGAACAGATGTGTGTGACTCGCAGCTCGCTGCATGCATGACCATCGGCTCCGAAGAAAATTTCTGAATGAAACAGACGCATTTCCCCGCCTTTATACCCGTATGTCGGGGGGCGGGACATGCAAATTCTGCCACCAACTTCTCATTGGCCTTTTTTCATAGATCAGAGGTATATTCGACGCTCAAGAGAGACCCCTAGTGTCGCTTCTTCGACACAACGTCGAAGTCAGCGACAGACAGGGAACTAAAATTAATGAAGATTCAGGCACTGATATAAACTTCACTGTGTGCTTTAAAGGATTGTCCTTTGTTTTTTCTGCAGTGCATTTCACATAATACTGCCAATTAAGAATGATATGCCGATAAACAAATCTCATTTGTGTGTTCCTTATCAGTAGATTATTAATTTAGATCAACTTCAATGGCGCTAAAAAACATGGATAAATTAGTAGTGTTGTAAGCAATCTATGTCTGTCTATGTAGAAATGAATGGAGCTGCATTGATTAGAATGTCTGACTGATGGCATATTACGTAAGGGTTGTTTCGGCTCATGAAACTCACCTGTGATTGGCTGGATGGTCGTTCAATCAGCCAAAAGTAACAAAATGCAAGAATACTGTATACAAATCCACCGTTTGGATTCGGTGTGGGTTTAGCTTGAAATAGTGCGGAGGACAAAAATCTACTTTTTAAAGAGTGCTGGGGACGTGGGGGACGGCTACTATGCCCTTGATTCAAATGAATCCATTATTTGTTTTTAAGTCATTATTCGTGACTTTCCAAATGAGGTATTTGGCTTTGGGCACATCCCTAATACACGCATGCACACACGCACGCACGCACGCACGCACGCACACACACACACACACACACACACGGTCAAAAGTATGGAATAATGTACAGATTTTGCTCTTGTTGAAAGAAAGTGGTACTTTTATTCAACAAAGTGGCATTCAACTGATCACAATGTATAGTCAGGACATTAATAACGTGAAAAATTACTATTACAATTTGAAAATAAATTTCAGAACTTCGTAAACTACTTCAAAGAGTTCTAATCAAAAAATCCTCCAATGACAGCTTTGCAGATCCTTGGCATTCCAGCTGTCAGTTTATCCAGATACTCAGGTGACATTTCACCCCACACTTCCTGTAGCACTTGTCATAGATGTGGCTGTCTTGTTGGGCACTTCTCACATACCTTACAGTCTAGCTGATCCCAAAAAAGCTCAATGGGTTTAAGATCCATAACACTCTTTTCCAATAATCTGTTGTCCAATGTCTGTATTTCTTTACCCACTCTAACCTTTTCTATTAATTTTTCTGTTTCAAAAGTGGCTTTTTCTTTGCAGTTCTTCCCATAAGGCCTGCACCCCTGAGTCTCTTTACCGTTGTACATGAAACTGGTGTTGAGCAGGTAGAATTCAATGAAGCTGTCAGTTTTTTGCCAATTTCAAGCAATGTACAGCCTTCATTCTTCAAAACAGTGATTGACTGACGAGTTTCTAGATAAATCTGTTTCTTTTTTGCCATTTTGTACCTAATAGTGACCTTAAGACATGCCAGTCTATTGCATACTGTGGCAACAAACAGAAGAACAATTTAAAGCTTCATTTAATGAACCAAATAGCTTTCAGCTGTGTTTGATATAGTGGCAAGTGATTTTCTAGTACCAAATTAGCAATTTAGCATGATTACTCAAGGATAAGGTGTTTGAGTGACGGCTGGTGGAAATGGGGCCTATCAAGATTTGATCAAAATTATCCATCCATCCATCCATCCATCTTCAACCGCTTATCCAAAGTCGGGTCGCGGGGCAGCAGGTCCAGCAGGGGGCCCCAAACTTCATATCCCGATTCACATTAACCAGCTCTGACTGGGGGACCCAGAGGTGTTCCCAGGCCAGTGTGGAGATGTAATCTCTCCACCTAGTTCTGGGTCTTCCCCGAGGCCTCCTCCCAGCTGGACGTGCCTGAAACACCTCCATCAAAATTAATCAAAATGATCAAAATTAACTTTTTTCAAATAGTGATTGTGCTGTTTTTACATCAGTAATGTCCTGACAATATTTTGTGATTATTTAAATGCCACTTTGGTGAATTAAAGTACCAATTTCCCAGCAAAATCTGTAAATTATTCCAAATCTTTGGTGGATCAGCATAGTCAGACTGTCTGTCTTGCCAGTGCCATCAGTTGCGCTCCCACCTCCGGCAGCTCCATGCGCATTTAGAGAGAATCTCTGTACGCACACACACACACACACACACACACACACACACACACACACACACACACACACACACACACACACACACACACACACACACAAAACTATTCACTCCATGGTGCTGCGGCATCACGTTATTAGAAAAAGTTCTGTGTCAAAAGCCTACTCGTTGTACTGGCGGACATACATATCATCACTTATTTTATGTGTGCACACGAAAAATCCTAAGAAAGATAGCTGGGCGTATGGTGTATGTCTACACATGCCCTAGACTACACTACAGCTGGGCAGGGAGAAGAATTTATGATAAAAAATTACTTAAATATTGATCTGTTTCTCACCCACACCTACAATATATCTTCTGAAGATATGAATAATACCACTGGAGTTGTATGGATTACATTTATGATGCCTTTATTTGCTTTTTGGAGCATCAACATTTTAGCACCCATTCACTTGCATTGTATGGATCTGCAGAGTTGAGATATTCTTCTAAAAATCGTAATTTGTGTTCTGCAGAAGAAGGAAAGTCATACACATCTGGGATGGCATGAGGATGAGTAAATGATGATAGAATTTGCAATCTTGGGCAAACTATTCCTTAAATGAATTAAGATAATCACTAGGTTAATTTTAAGCATGTTGCTGCCAAATGCTTGTATGACACTTTCAGCTCACAAAATGTTCCTCTGTTGGGTTTGTTTGGTAAATGGCAGGTTAGAAATGAGCAGAGACTCACTGTACTACATGCACTTTGGCTTAATCAATAACCCTCTCAGTAATATAAGCTGCTGATTAAACTCCACCTGAACAGATAGCAAACAGATTAGCTGATGTGAGATATGGTTAGCAACAGCTTCAAGAGAGGGAGTCAGGCAGATCGCTTATCATGAGGCAATTTATGAGCAATTTATTTTGATAGATTCTCAGTCCTCTGAGGTACTTAGCTTCGTGACTAAGGTAACTTTTATAGCTAGCACTTATCAAGGACCTCAGAAAATTTTGCTTTTAAGCACATTTTTCTTTACTGTGTTAATTGGGATGTCACATAATGTCCAATGTAAAATCAAGATCCTGAAGCAAAAGCAGTTCAGATCCACTGCTATAAATGATATGTATAACCAAGATTTCAAAGTAAGGCAGCAATTGATTTTGTTAAACAGCTGGAACTATTTTTTCGGAGGGCAAAAATGAAATGGTTTTGACATGTCAAAGTCAAACACTCTCACTTATAATAACCACTTATTTCTCATTAGTGTCTTTTGATATTAGAAGAGCTGACTGTAAATCCTAACACATTATGTCTCTCTTATCTGTGTTTGGAGCACTCACAACAGTCCATACACTGTTACTGACCTTGAAAGGGATCCTGAGCTTCTTACTCCACCAATCCCAGAGTATTCCATTATCACATGAGCGCTGGCAGCCACAGGCAGTAAGGAGGGGTTAAGCACAATTAACTGATAGTAAAGTGATCAACCAGATAATAAACTTAAAACATTTATCATACTAGCTTACAGCAACAGGCACGTCTCTGCCACTACCGAGCACACTCAGATGTGACCCCAACCCCCCGCACTTACAACAGCATTGTGCACCATTCAGAATTGAAATAAAAATGCTTTTAAAGTAAAATTCAATTTGAGTTTAGATAGCAAACAGGATGCAGAATTGTGCGTACATTGAATATAAGGAAGTAGGATTACATTAAAATGGAATGAAATTCAAAGAAATGTATTTGACTTCTGTAAGTGTAGTGTATAATACTGTATATTACCTGAAATAAATTTCTTTGAACTGCAATTCACTGAATGTGGGGCATGTCACATGGTTGCATCATTGACACTTGCCCTGTGGGCAACAGGTCACACAAAAGAGAGAAAAATAATTTCACTAATTGAGTAAATTGACCTTCATGGATTGTTTTCTTGCCTTTCACTCAACATTTCTACTGCTGCTGTGGGATACTGCATACTCTTTCCCCTGTTAGTGGAATATTAGCAGACCTGTGTATTGTTTCTTTGTGTGTGTGTGTGTGTGTGTGTGTGTGTGTGTGTGTGTGTGTGTGTGTGTGTGTGTGTGATTAACATATTAAACAATGAGAAGCAAAACATATACAAACATAATCAATATTTAACCCTCACAATCCCCCTCCCCCCACACATCTCTCTGCACTGTCCCTCCCCTAGAGCCCTCCAAAAAAAGCCAGATACTTACCATTTCTCCACAAACAAGTCTAAATTCCCCAGTCTTCTGGATGACCCCTGCTCAAAAGCTGCCACCCTGCCCATCTCCAAACCTCACTTCTGAAATGGGGCGCTCCAGCCGATTTCCAACACTATCTGTCTGGCAATCATAATGCTAGTTAGGACCCAGTTTTTTTGACCACCCAAATTAATGACCATCCTTAACTTAAAATACAGAGTCTAGGGCAAAATAAAATTTGTGAGCCCAATACCTCACACATAAAACAAAATCTTCAAACTAAATTCTTGGATCTTAACACATCTCCAAAAGACATGGGTTGTGTCTCCATCTTCTGATTGGCATTGCCAGCAGATGGGGGTATCTTTGAGACCAAGCCTATACAACCTAATGTGGGTCCAATAGACTCTTTGTAAAATCTTGAATTTCATCTGGCGAACCCTTGCATCTCTAGATGCAGACTTTGCAACCCTTGCATCTCTAGATGTCATTTAGTATCCTAGCCCACACTCACTCTTCCAATGCCAAGTTTAGAGCTTTCTCCCATAGTCCCTTAAGAGAAGTTTAAGTTCCGTCCCCCAGACTCTGAATTAGCAGGGAGTAATGCACTGTTGCCTCATGACCTTTTCCAAAAGGAGTAATCACCACTCCCAGAGTATCTGCCGCTTTAGGGGGGTGTAAACCTTTTGTTGGGTGTTATAATGGGGCAGTGGTGGCTCAGCGGTTAAGGCTCTGGGTTACTGACCAGAAGGGCGGGGGTTCAAACCCCAACAATGCCAAGACACCACTGTGTGACCCTTGAGCAAGGCCCTTGATCCTATCTGCTCCAGGGGCACCGTATCATGTCTGACCCCAGCTTAGCTGGGATATGTGAAAAATAAATAATTTCACTGTGTATATGCAGAAATGTATGTGTGACAATTGATCAATTTATTTTAATTTATTTTTAAACTACTCCCAAAAACAGTACAGAGCAGGTGGCACAGAGTGCAAATTCAAGACAACGGGGTGTAACTTAACTTCTCCGGTTAGTTTGATAGAAAGGCCATAACATCCTGTTCAATACAAAACCAGAGAGGGGCTCTCTCAGGTGGAAGAGACCAATGAGCCAAATGTATTATGGCAAATACATAATAATAATACAAATCTTTGGTAGGCCTAGCTCACCTGTGTTAAGCCTATGTAACTTATTGAAATTTAATCTGGGACGCTTACCATTCCAAATGAAGGATTTAGCTATGCTATCAATTTGCTTGAAATAAGAGAGGGGGACATCTACAGGCAGAGATTGTAGCAGGTTGTTCAATTTTGGAATACAATTAATTTGAATAACATTAACCTTCCCAATCATAGATAAATGTAATGAAGCACACTTGCCCACATCGCTCAAAAACCTTTTTATTAAGGGGTCAGATTAACTCTAACTAAATCACACAAATTTGCTGGGAATAAAATGCCAAACACTTAATGCCCTGTTTGGGCCTCTGAAAGGCACCAGGATGAAAAAGCCATTGATGGGCAGTAAGCTGTAAGAGCCAAAGCTTTGGATTTGGACCAACTGACTCTTTATCCTGAGAATTTAGAAAAATAATTAATAATTCTTTGGAGGCAAGGCATAGATCTAGTGAGGTCGGAGATGAATATTAAAATATCATCAGCTTGAAGCAAAAGCTTATGCGCCACGCTTCCTGCCACCACCCCTAGAAAATCATCTTCCCTTCTTATCGTGGCTGCTAATGGTTCCAGGGCAAGACAGAACAATAATGGGGAAAGAGGACAACCCTGCCAGTGCCCCTATCCAGATTTAAATAATCGGAAATGAATCCATTTGTTTGTAACTCTGCTACCGGGTTTCTATAAAATAACTTAATCCATCCAATAAAAGTATTCCTGAACCTGTATGTTTCCAACATCTTAAAAATATAATCCCATTCTACAATATCAAATGTCTTTTCGGAGTCAAATGAGAAGGCAGCAACTAGAGTCTGATCATTTGCCACTGCTCATATGATATTGATGAAATTCCTAATGTTATCAGAAGAGTTGTGGCCTCGAATAAGCCCCACCTGATCTATATGCATAAGAGCTGTCATAACTTTACTCAGTCAGTTATCCAGAATTTTTGACAATATTTTAATGTCTAGCTGGATCAGGGAAATTGGACTGTAAGTTTTACATTCGCTTGGATCTTTGTCCTTTTTATGTATCAGACTGATCAGGGTTTTTGTCATGATTAGCGGAAGCTTTCCATTCTTAATGATTCCATATAAACTTCTAGCAAATGTGAAGCCAATTCTGTAGCATAAGATCTAAAAAATTAAACAGCAAATCCATCTGGCCCTGGAACCTTGCCTGTAGGCGTGAACTGAAAATAAAATGCTTCCAATTGAGCAATCAGCAACAGATGAAATGAGGGACTTCTCTTATGGACTGATGAAAAATTGTATAGTCCCTACCATATGGGTTTAAAAGTCTCCAAATATCTATAAGACCAAGATTTTTACACATCCTGTGAAGCATCAATGTTGCTCTAGGGGGCTTACACACTTTTGCTTCACTATGATCAAGGACTGAGTCCATCAAAAGATTAAAGTCTCCTCCCAATTTTATATCATGTGGGGTGCCTGTGGCTTGCAACATCCCTTCAAGATCTATAAAAAAGCCCTGATCATCAAAGTTAGGTGCGTTTGAAATTTACTTATCACTGTAATGACTCCCCTGCTATTACTTGAGCCAGCACTAAAGAATACATGTCCACCTCATGTCTTCCCAGATTTTTCAGCTTCCTGTGGAGAAACATGTATTTCTTGAAGAAACACAATAACATATATCTTATGTTTAAGAAGAGAAATAATTTTCCTTCTTTATATGGGGTGTTCCAACCCATTCACATTCCACGTGGAGAGAAAAAATCAACTCATATTAACATTTGACATTTTGACATATTAGAGAAAATTGATTGTGTGTCAAAAACAAGATTACAAAGACATCTACCCACATATTGTTTACGTCTTTTGGCTAAAATTTTGAAACAGTGAGTATTTTAATGTAAAAAAAATTGGGCCCCATTCACATCCATTGTAAGTGCCTCACTTTAACACAGATTTGAGCTTGAGGGGCAAGTCAAAATAATGTTTTTGTGGTAATCAGTATTATGCCACAAATGCTGTTGATTGAGCTTAACTTGTAGTAAACCTTTATTGTAGAATATTCCTTTAAGTTTACTTTAACCATGGAAAGAAACCAAAATCTCATTTTACACCTGACTTTGTGTAAAAGTACAAGTTTGTGAGTCCTTTGGATGAATTTTATTTGTATAAAACAGATTCAGTTTCTGTCCTGGATGCCGATTTAACAATACAGCATTTCGACTGTGCTAAAATACACAATATACTTAACAGCTATGATGTGAAACACATGGCGGATCATTATTAGATCATTATCATAGAAGACTTTATCTTCTTGCGAAAAGATGTCACTGAATGAATTTGCTTTATAATATAATGTTTCATATACACATAACATGATCCAAGATGGCGGCGTGGTAGCACACAGCGGCCACTCCGGATCCAAAATTTTGCTATTTTTGTCACTTAGCCCGCCTTTTATGGCACATGGACATCGGAGCAACCGGTGTTCAAGTTCAAGTCAGACACCCTTAAAATATAAGATTCATGCAACAACCAAGCTGCATGATGATCTACAGGAGTTGCTACGCGAACTCGGCTTGCTGCGGAGACCAGGCCTCCAGTCTTCAGCGTCGAGATGTGGGTCAGCGACAGAGTTCCGGAAGCCACCATTCAAATAGACGGGCTCACCAGAAGTGCAGCTCTGTGCGGTAAGACTCGCGGTAGTGGCTTGTGTGTTTACATCAACACAGAATGGTGCAATAACTCTATGCTAGTCACTGGTTACTGCTCATCGCTGGTGGAGCTTGTGACTGTTAGATGGAGATCTTTTTATTTACCACGGGAATTCACCACTGTTATTAAAACCAGAGTTTACATTACCCCCAGCGCTAACACTAAGGAAGCGCTCTGTGAACTGTATGGGGCTATGAGCGAACTGCAGAACGCTCACCCTGACGGATTGTTTATTGTCGCCGGAGATTTCAACCATGTAAATCTCTAGACGATGCTCCCTAAATTCCATCAGTATGTTGACTTTGCAACGAGAGGGGTGAACGCACTTGATCTTGTTTACACAAACATCCCAGGTGCGTACCACATCTCTGTTGTGCTAATTCCAGCATACAGACAGCTCGTCAGATGCACAAAAACGCTTTAGAAGCAGGTTAAAACCTAGCCAGCAGCAGCCATCTCTGCTCTTCAGGACTGTTTTGAGTGTACTGACTGGCCAACTTGGAGGAATACACAGCATCAGTGACCAACTATATCAGCAAGTGCATTGATGATGTCACCTCCAAGATCATCACCACACGCTCCAACCAGTGCTCTGCTGAGGACCCGAGACTCCGCCTTCAGAGCAGGCGACAAGGCTGCCCTAAGAACAGCGAGGGCCAAACTGTCCCGGGCCATCAGAGAGGAAAAGCGTGCACACGCCCAGAGAATCCACAGTCACTTCCAGGACAGCGGCGACACGCGAAGCATGTGGCAGGGCATCCAGACCATCACCAACTACAGGACAACATCAGTTGCCTGTTACAAAGATGCCTCGCTTCCAGATTTGAAGGTTAGGTTTGAAGCACAGAACGACGTGGTGGTGAGGAAGACCACCCCTCCTCCCAACGACCAGGTGCTCTGTCTTACCATGGCTGATGTAGAGTCAACCCATGGAAGGCTGCTGGACCAGACAACATTCCTGGCAGAGTGCTCAGAGGATGTGCAGACCAGCTGGCAGATGTTCTTACCGACATCTTCAACATCTCTCTGAGCAGTGCCGTCGTTCCAACATGCTTCAAGGCCACCACCATCGTCCCCATGACAAAGAAGTCTTCAGTGTCCTGCCTCAATGACTACCATCCCGTCGCACTCACACCCATCATCATGAAGTGCTTCGAGAGGCTCGTCATGAGGCACATTAAGACCCAGCTGCCCCCCTCACTAGAACCCCTGCAGTTCGCATATCGTCCAAACCGTTCA
The DNA here is from genome assembly GCA_032164185.1 of Moxostoma hubbsi. Lineage (NCBI taxonomy): Eukaryota > Metazoa > Chordata > Actinopteri > Cypriniformes > Catostomidae > Moxostoma > Moxostoma hubbsi. The sequence goes on from JAVLUX010000039.1 coordinate 20,100,923, forward strand.
ACAGACAACGCCATCACCACCACCCTACATCTGGCCCTCACCCACCTAGATAAAAATGACTCTTACGTTCGAATGCTGTTCATAGACTTCAGCTCAGCATTCAACACAATAGTTCCTCAGCACCTGATTGGAAAGCTGAACCTGCTGGGCCTGGACACCTCCCTCTGCAACTGGATCCTGGACTTCATGACTGGGAGACCTCAGTCAATCCGGATCAGGAACAGCATCTCCACCACCACCACAATGAGCACTGGGGCCCTCCAGGGCTGTGTGCTCAGTCCACTGCTGTTCACTCTGCTGACTCACAACTGTGCAGCAATGCACAGCTCGAACCTCATCATTAAGTTCGCCGATGACACGACCCTGGTGGGTCTCATCAGCAAGAACGATGAGTCAGCATACAGAGAGGAGGTGCAGCGGCTAACGGACTGGTGTAGAGCCAACAACCTGTCTCTGAATGTGGACAAAACCAAAGAAAACAAAAGGTTTTCTACGCTGAACATCAAAGACTCCTCTGTGTTGATCGTCAAGAGCACCAAATTCCTTGGTGTTCACCTGGTGGAGAACCTCACCTGGTCCCTCAACACTAGCTCTATTACCAAGAAAGCCCAGCAATGTCTCTACTTTCTTCTAAGGCTGAGGAAAGCACATCTACCACCACCCATCCTCACTACATTCTATAGAGAGACTATTGAGAGCATCCAGTGCAGCTGCATCACTGCCTGGTTTGGGACTTGCACCGTTTCGGACCGCAAAGCCCTGCAGAGTATAGTGAGGACAGCTGAGAAGATCATTGGGGTCTCTCTTCCATCCATCAAAGACATTTACAAAAACACTGCATCCACAAAGCAACCAGCATTGTGGATGACCCCACACACCCCTCACACAAACTCTTCACCCTCCTGCTGTCTGGCAAGAGGTACCGAAGCATTTGGGCCCTCGCGGCCAGACTGTGTAACAGCTTCTTCCTACAAGCCATCAGACTCCTCAATACTCAGATACTGGACTGACACACACACGTGTCCTGAGTTGCACTTTAATTATTGTCACTTTATACCTGGCTGCTACCTCAGTAACTGCTATGTGCATAGAACACGATCTCATTTTATGTTATGTTTACATTTGGTATTTTTTAGAAACTGTCATCTTTTTGCACTACTGTGTACTGGTTGGCGCTGCACTGTCTCTTACTTGTCCTGTTAATTTTTAGTAATTTATTGTACTGTCCCGTAATTTTTGCACACATTTGCACGTGCACTTTATATAGTTAAGTTATTTAGTCTGTGTAGTCTCATGTGGTTCTGTGTTTGTCCTATGTTGTTTTATGTAGCACCATGGTCATGGAGGAACGTTGTCTCGTTTCACTGTGTACTGTACTAACTGCATATGGTTGAACGACAATCAAAACCACTTGAATTGACTTGAATTGATATACATTTGTGTCCTTGTTATTATTATTATGTAGGAACTGTAGTTTTTAATAAAATCACAGCTGAAGGGCTTGCAGGCATTCTGCTGCTGCGTTGTACCAAATAACGCCATAGCCATGACTATGTTTGGAAAAATACAGAAGTGTTCTTTTCTGTTACTCCTGCTTAAATAATAGTCTCCTTTTACAAGACTGACATCACAAGTGACATAATTTGTTCATTTCTTAGAGCAGATAACAAACGGGCCACTCCAGACAGGGCTTTCATTTCTCTCATTGAGTCATTCTGTAGGAAGGGCTATCCTCTTGCCTGCAAGGGCTTGCATACATATGCAGTTAGACAATTCTTTCAGCAATAGGGATGCTGCAAAGACCTTATCCAGCCAGTTTGTTTGAATATCAGAGCAGAATTACTATGAGACAAATCCAAGCATTGTAAAATGCAATTGCATTTGTATTACCCAATATATTTAAAGAAATATATGTGTAACCCCTTTAATTTTAGGTAGTTAACAGACTCTTAATTTGAAGGGAAAATGTAGTAACCACTATTCTCCACTAGGGTTTTTTTTCTCTCAGTGACGAGTGAAATAAATGGGAAAAAAAACGAGAAAAAGAGCGGAGAAAGAAAAAGATGATCAGAGTGTAAATATTTTAAAAGAAAGTAATAGAGTGTGAGGAAGAAAAAAGTTTTAAGTTCTTTTCTAGTGAAATCCATGTAAAGACACATCTTTTCATACGTTTATTTCGAGGAACTCCGGTGAGTGTTTTGTTACTCCGTTGTTGCACTGTAATCAGTCATATGTGTTCAAATTAATGTTTTATGGTAAGAAATATGATTGATAACTAACTGATGATGAGTAAATATTGAAATATGCATGTTGTGACAAAGAGATAAAGGATAGTTTTCTTATTAAACCAATCGGAGTTTAAATCCAATGTGATGTTAAAATCAACTGCTTGATATACAAAGTAATGTGAATTGGTTTGTGTAAACAGAGTCATTTCATGATAGTTGATACTGTTAATTAACCCTGGGGATATATTGTTGTCAAAGAATCAGGGTATGTGATTTGATGAATAAGTATGTATGACATTCGGTAGTTTAATTTAGTGTTTGAGTCATACAATAATAATATTTAAGACATTGCTCTGTTTAGTATATTCTCCCAGGATTTTCTTTGTAAAACAAGTTAATGTGCAGTTGAAGAAAGAAAAGCGAAAGATCCTAAATTTCATGTCATTTATATCTGTTGTCAATCCAGATGAAGTGAATGTGAATGAGTGACAAGTTCTCTGCATTATGCAGGTTGGTTTTTTGTTCTTCTTGTTTTCCTGTGGATGTGTACTCTTTGAGTTGATCGTGGACGAACGAACGGCGAGCCAACGGCCTAGTTGATGTCACAACACATCTTTCTCTGGAGCGAGCTCAGTATCCTTAATCTGTCATCAAACAGATAAGAGAATATTACACACCATACACTTCGGATACTTTGAGGGAACTTGAGTTTAAAACTACCCGGGTAGTAAATCTTTCTTCTGTCACGTGACTACCTCTGCTTCTATTTTTTTTTGTTCCTTCAATATTTCTTTCCTGGAAGGATCAGTCTTTATATAAAATAAAACAACAAGTGACAACACAAGGAAAAGACTTTCTGAACTGATTTTGGGACCCATTTATTTCATTTATCATACTAAACAGTCCTGATTGTATTTTTTTTTATTATAAATTTGTATGTTTACAAATTTTGAACTGGTACCAATACAGTAAATACTTTTGTTATTTCACAAGCTGTAGTGAAATTGCTGTCTCAAATCCTCCTTACGAACTTAGACGTTAACTATATTGTAATGCTACTGTGCCCATTCAACCTGATCAGTTAAGTTAGAGTCCTACACTAGAGTGATGTAACGTGTTACATATAAAAAGTGGCGAGCCAGCCAGGAGTCGAACCTAGAATCTTCTGATCACTTTTTATATGTAACACGTTACATCACTCTAGTGTAGGACTCTAACTTAACTGATCAGGTTGAATGGGCACAGTAGCATTACAATATAGTTAACGTCTAAGTTCGTAAGGAGGATTTGAGACAGCAATTTCACTACAGCTTGTGAAATAACAAAAGTATTTACTGTATTGGTACCAGTTCAAAATTTGTAAACATACAAATTTATAATAAAAAAAATACAATCAGGACTGTTTAGTATGATAAATGAAATAAATGGGTCCCAAACACAGTTCAGAAAGTCTTTTCCTTGTGTTGTCACTTGTTGTTTTATTTTATATAAAGACTGATCCTTCCAGGAAAGAAATATTGAAGGAACAAAAAAAAATAGAAGCAGAGGTAGTCACGTGACAGAAGAAAGATTTACTACCCGGGTAGTTTTAAACTCAAGTTCCCTCAAAGTATCCGAAGTGTATGGTGTGTAATATTCTCTTATCTGTTTGATGACAGATTAAGGATACTGAGCTCGCTCCAGAGAAAGATGTGTTGTGACATCAACTAGGCCGTTGGCTCGCCGTTCGTTCGTCCACGATCAACTCAAAGAGTACACATCCACAGGAAAACAAGAAGAACAAAAAACCAACCTGCATAATGCAGAGAACTTGTCACTCATTCACATTCACTTCATCTGGATTGACAACAGATATAAATGACATGAAATTTAGGATCTTTCGCTTTTCTTTCTTCAACTGCACATTAACTTGTTTTACAAAGAAAATCCTGGGAGAATATACTAAACAGAGCAATGTCTTAAATATTATTATTGTATGACTCAAACACTAAATTAAACTACCGAATGTCATACATACTTATTCATCAAATCACATACCCTGATTCTTTGACAACAATATATCCCCAGGGTTAATTAACAGTATCAACTATCATGAAATGACTCTGTTTACACAAACCAATTCACATTACTTTGTATATCAAGCAGTTGATTTTAACATCACATTGGATTTAAACTCCGATTGGTTTAATAAGAAAACTATCCTTTATCTCTTTGTCACAACATGCATATTTCAATATTTACTCATCATCAGTTAGTTATCAATCATATTTCTTACCATAAAACATTAATTGAACACATATGACTGATTACAGTGCAACAACGGAGTAACAAAACACTCACCGGAGTTCCTCGAAATAAACGTATGAAAAGATGTGTCTTTACATGGATTTCACTAGAAAAGAACTTAAAACTTTTTTCTTCCTCACACTCTATTACTTTCTTTTAAAATATTTACACTCTGATCATCTTTTTCTTTCTCCGCTCTTTTTCTCGTTTTTTTCCCATTTATTTCACTCGTCACTGAGAGAAAAAAAACCCTAGTGGAGAATAGTGGTTACTACATTTTCCCTTCAAATTAAGAGTCTGTTAACTACCTAAAATTAAAGGGGTTACATATGCATAACTAATGCAGAAAAATTATTTGTTGGGTACAACAGGCTAAAGCCCCATCAGGCGCTAGAGTTGGGTTTGGATGAGGAAAGAGTGTTAATAAAATATGCATTCCTTTTGATTGTATTACATAATTTACAAATAAAATACAACTCACATTTGGCGCCACCCTGTGGACATTTCACCTCAACAACACTTCCTGCTTCGGCCATTGGGGGCAGTGGTTTGAAGTTGTTTCAGTTAGCACAGACCGAATTCTGCAGCAAAACTTTCGACCTGCTGTTCAGCTAATTTCAAAAACAGAGAAGACCGAAAACACACAAAAGATGCCTCTAATTCCTCACATCTACCTTTATTTTTTCTCATAATTGTGAATAGAATTTTATGTTCAAAAAGGGCCCACATGGATGCTCAAGACACGATGGAGATTAATTTGCACAAATGCCTCAAGAAGTAAACCATACTGTAGTACAAACACAATAATGCAGGAATTCTCATTAAATAATTGAGAGGTGATGAAATGCCAAAAGTGATTAAATAAACAGAAAATGTGTACACCATTTGCTAAAGAAGTAATTTTGATTAATTATGCACTCAATACTGACTAAAATACTAGCTTGATATTTCAAATGTATTTGCATATGATGACAAATTCTGCTATCATATAGCTATCCTGTCTTTTACCCCAGGCTGGGATTACTTAGTCCCCTCTTATGACCTCTACCATGATTTTTTTTATATATCAAATCTAACTGGTTTTACTATTTATTTTTTTCTCTAATTACTTTGCCCGATAAAAAAATAATAAAGATGAATATAATTAATGTACTCTGTCTATATATATATTATAACCATGAAAAAGCCCCATTACACCGTAACCTTGTTCCTGAAGTACCATTTCTGTTATTTATATTTTTTGACTTGGGCAAATCTTTTTCTTTGAAAAACACTCTTGCCTTCATGTCAACTTGTCTAATCAGCTTGTGTTTAAACTTTACATTTTACCTAACACTATATTTAGGCCCTTTCAATATACAGTCCGAAAAAATGTGGCACTAGCAACTTCACTGATAAGTTCCATATACATATGTTTGCTGTCTCCTTCCATATAACACCAACAAACATGAAATGGTTGAAGTTGGTTAAATTAGCGCTGTTTCAATTATGACAGATCATATATTTAGCTGGACCACACAAATATTTTTATTTATTTTTTTTACTAAAAAGAGTCACATGGTCTGGATGCTATTGACACTATTAATCATTCACCAAGTTTGTGTTAGTTGTTTGTGTGTGTTTGAAGTAGGTGGGGTGATTAATAGCCAGTTTTGCATATAGATTGGATTCGGTATGAACTCACACCCATGGCAGCACTGCATGTCAAAACACTGTGTCACAATCCATGCCTTCTCTGCTTTATTGCTGAGTATTGTGAGATATTAAATAAGGCAATCCTAGTAATGCATCCTGGCCAGGGAATTTACAGAGAAAGATAAAGGACACTGCTTACTTAACACGAGCCTACAGGCTATGGCCTTTACCTGACCTGCGAACAAGCCAGATATGAAATGATGAAGGATTGAGAATGTTGATATTGCAGATTAGAGAGAGAAAAAAGAGATAATTCTAAGTGCTATTATTTGTTTGAGAGACTGAATATATTGAATATGATAGTTCAGATTGATGAATACATATGTTGTTCTTTTAACATGAAAAACTGAGAGGTTGTTTTGTTTTTATATTATTTTATTTTATTTATTTAATACGTTTCTGTATAGGAACACACCTTAAAGTCTTGAGTGCAAAAAAGCTTGTGAACATTTCTATTATTGTAAGATACAGTTCACTGAATACAAGATTACCCAATAGTTGGCTATGTTTTCACACAATATGGGGTAAGTTGTCACAATGGAACCTGCAATTAAACAGCCTATTATGGTGCGTTCACGTGCTATGGTAAATATGATATTTTCCACTTGTGAACTGGTATTTACCAGTGTGTTGCGTTCAAGTGCTTTTGTTGTCATAATGTGGTAAAAAGATGGAGATACACACACAATTGCAATCTTGACGTCGCAGCCTGTTCATTATGCTGCGTTCACACCAAACGCGAATAGAGCGTAATTTATCGCTATTTAGAGTTTTATTTATTTATATAACGTGTATTCTCCGTGTAAATTCGTGCACCGGACCGCGCCGTTTCGATTCAATACGAATGTACCGTTCCACCCCTAGCTAACAGTAGCAAGAAAGGTTTGGTTTTGTACAATGTTTACCATTCCACACTCTCGCGTTGCTCTCCGCCATTTTGAAAAGGTCAAAGGTTATCTCATCTCGGCAACTCGGGCGTCAAAATATTCTACGAGTTGCCCAGTGGAAAATACCACATGAGGGGGTGTTCATGTGCATTTTCCACGTCGGCTTTTGGTATTTACCATAATTACCATAGCACGTGAACGCACCATTAGTTTTGGCCAATAAATATTTTATATTAATAAATGGTATAAATGTTTAACACTTAAAACAGCCACATATATCATGTGACAACTTGGCCTGATCTGGCATTTAAGACATTTACAACCTTTAGGTTAAAACACCTTAATTTCTAGGTGATTTAACTGCTTACAACTTTCCTTTCCATCAGCACTCCGATGCTTCACTGTGTGTATCACTCCGCTTGTGTTTGTGCCGTTTTAAACTAAAGTGTAAGAGCAGTGCAGATCTGTTAAGAGGTACATATGTTAGCCAGCAGGTGGTGTCAAAAGATTGTGTGTAATATGAGCCAGTTAGGAGATGTGAAGTGAATACATGTCAGCCATTTAAATACAACAGAGACACAACAGAATGATTAATTATGCAATGGGTGCTGTTTAAAATGGCGGCGGACATTGCAGTTTCTATAGTGATCGACTCTTGCGCACCGGCAACTGTGAAATAGGGACGAATGCCCCCACTTGGATGTTATTTTTCCACTGAGGAAGCTGACCTTCAGAACACTGACAGCATCTCTGCTTGGGTGTGGCAACAGGTGATCGCACACGCTCCGTCTCTCTCTCTCTCTCTCTCTCTCTCTCTCTCTCTCTCTCACACACACACACACTTGGACGCATCATTTGTTTTGAACCAGCAATGGCAGATTCTGATCCGTCATGTAAGAATGAAGTTCCATGCACAAATACTTTTTTTATGACCGTAATCAGTTTTTCCTAATTTTTTAAAATGTACATTTTTCACTTGTGCACTGTTGTATATAAGCAATATCACACTTGCAATTGTGCTATATGGCCCTAAATCAGCACTGCTGTGATTACCTACATATATATATATATATGTATATATATATATATATATATATATATATATATATATATATATATATATATATATATATATATATATATAATATTATATGTCTTTTTTCACAAAACCAAAGAGCTTCTCATTAGCATGACAAAAAAAGGTTTAATTTTCACACATTAAATCTTATTACTGTTGCTACTATACTTTCCAAATCTCCTGTCATTAGAGTAATAAATCCCCAGATATCTGCACTCAGAAGCATGAGAAACGCTATGACAAGCACATATCACAGCTGTTAATGGTGCAAGACATGAAGAATTCAGTACTGATGGAAGCATCCTTCCTGAATATTTGCATGAGGGGAAGTTGCTGGTGAAGAGCCACAGTGACTCCACACATCATCCTCTTCAACCTTCTCTTTAAGAGATATATGATATTCCAGTAACACATTGCATTGTAAGGAAGTGGCACAATATGCAATCTTTTCTGCAAGACTATTGCTTGGAGGATAGTGTGGGCTGGATGTTACATGTGAAAAATCCCACAAAGCTGCATAGCTTTCAAATCACGAGAGTTATATTTTGGGCCATTGTCCATTACATTGAACATTACCGCATATATGTCTTTAACATTTTTAATCCGTTTAAATGAATTGTTTTGTGTTTCATCATTGTTTAACTGTTTATATTCTGCTGAAGAGCTCATAACGATGGCAGGTCCCCATTGTGACAACTTAGCCCTTATAGTGTGACAACTTGCCCTGCTATTTTCCTGGACAATAATCGTGGAAATGTTTGCTGGTTTTCAAAAATAAACCACTGTGAGAAATATTCCCTGAAGTAAAAACTGGTAAACTAGCCCCAGTTTGCTCTATAAATTTAGCTTTCTCAGTGTCAAATCTGCATAACATTGTCTTATGTCTATATGAGTTGTAATTGAGTTGCATTTGGTTCACATCGCTCAAATAACTTAACATAAATTAAATAGCTTAATTTAAGACTCCTGATGAAGCCCTTTTTAGAAATGCAAAGGTCTACTGCAGCCCAGAAAAAAGCAGAAACCCAATCTCGTTCCTTCACTCCTCCGCAGTAAATTCTCCACCCATTCAAATTGTCAGACTGTGTCTGCACCTCCTGCTAGAAAGTTGTGATGAATTCAATTCTGTCTGCTGTGTGGAAGTGAGTCAATCAGAGCATTGTACTGCAGAAAATGAATAAAAATTAAACCCAATCTGTGGAAAATGGGTGCTCTTTACCGTGAGAGATATTTCAATATTTCATGAACACATCTAAATATAATCAAACACTGCACTGATGAAATTGTAAAATAAGTGCTGTTGCTTGCTGTCAGATTTTAGCAGAAATAAATCTCTTCAGAATCACTTTGATGGAAGTATTCCCTTCCATATCTATTATTTCATGCATAAGAAGAAAAACTCTTTAATAATCTGCCTTTTATCTTAAAGGTTGATTTACTGTCATATTTATTCATTATAATCCAAAGCCCCACAATCTCTCTGTCACTGAGAGTATGTCTCTGGGTAGTTTGCCTTGCTCTGGACAGGGACTACTGGTTGCGATTTCCAGGGAATAGCTTTCTGACAGCACAGTGACATGGACGGTATCGCAGGAAGAGCTGCTTCCATAAATAGCACCTGATGTGTTTGTGAGGCTCTTTCCACGTTTGGGCCCAAAGGGCATCAGTTTTAATCAGTTGTTCAAAAACTGATCCACACCATCTTTCAGTGACAGAGAAAATGGTGAGTTTGAACAATGTGGTATATATATCAGATACTGGAATCCATAGAACTGTTATATGTTCTTTTGCCAAAATTGTGTGTGCTTCAATGGAAGCAAGGTAGTCTGACCTGTTGTACAAAGATGTTAATATAGTCAGTGTCACACATTTGCTTATTTGATTACGGTAATGGCCAAAGACTGTTAATACTGTAGATATTTCTTATCCAATTTATGTTGTTCTTTTTTTTCTAAATCCTAAATCTTTCCAGAGACCACATCTATTTTTACATAATATTTTCAGTGTGATCTCAGACTTTTTGCACCTTACTGTATGTTATGTATCTACAAGGTTTGTCAATGATTAAAACTTTTTTATCAAATAAATTACATGACACTAATTAATTGCAATTAATTGCATTAATATTAGCTGAGAAAGGCTTTTAAATAAAGATAATTCAAAATAAATAAATAAATAATATACAGTATATATATATATATATATATATATTGTCACGGTCCTGTCATTCTGGGGTTTTGTTTGACAGGACCATGGCATTATCGTCCCATGTCTGTCTTGTGTTTCGTGGTCTCTCTTTGTGTGAGTGCATGGTTTTGGTTGTATTCCCTGCCATGCTCTCTTCCATCTGTATTGTTTCATGTCAGGAGCATGGTGTCAGGATCCCGACATCCTGTCTGGTTCGGCTTCGGTCTGTGTCTGGATCTGGACTCTAGTGTTCCATGTCTGTCTGTTATTGACATGGGTGCATCTTGGCAGCATGCACACACGTCAATAGTTTGTCTGTCTCTGGTCACGAGCTGTCTTCATGTTGTGCTGAGGTTCGGTACTTCGGTCTAAGCTGTCGGGTGTGTATGTGGCTGAACTCTCGCACAGGTGTCCTGTCTTGTTTTTGTCGCCTGTTGGGTGCATCGCGTGGCATTTGCCTCGTGATGTACGCTCAGGTTTCGTTTAGTGTGAGAATGAGTGGCATCGCTTTGTTTGGCATTGCTATGCATTCTCTTGTGTTGTTTGTTGGTTGGCGTGGGCACATATTGCCTCATTGTCTTGGCGATGTGTGCTCATGTCATTCGGGTGTTTTCGTGAGAGCACGTGGCTTTGTTTTGTTTATGTATCACTGCATGTCTCTCTGTCTTACTTCATACCCCACCTCCTTGTTTGCCCGTTATAATTTTTTAATAATAAAAATTAAAAAGTCACACCTGACCTCTCTTGTTAATCTGTTGATTTCTCTCCCTATTTTAGCCTCCTCATGTGTGCTGTTCATTGCCAGTTCATCTTGTTTGTTTCCCTATGTCTGTCCTGTTTGTCGGTCCTGTTTCGTCCCAGCTTGGTCTGGTCGGTCCTGTGCGCCATTCTCCTCTGCCCCAGCCTGGATTTTCTGTTTCCCCTACGGGGTAGTTTATGTTTGATATTTTCCCCTTGTGGGAGTTTATGTTGGTTTAGCTTTTGTTTTTGTTTAAATAAATCCTTTTATTTTTTAACTCTGATTTTGGGTCCCGCCACTGCATTCTCTGATAGAAAGAACTGGGCAGAATGGACCCAGCAGTGTTTTTTTCTTTTTCCAAACCGCTCCCCTCTGTCTCATAGTTAATTTGGGATGGGATGTTAGATGGCAGTTAAGATCTGGTGCTCTGACATTTGTCGGTGTCTGTGACACAAGAACACTAAAAATAATCTGAGAGGAGATGGAGCAGACTTAACCAGGTGCTCAAGGTCTGCCTCGCATATCTCTTCCATTTTGTTCCAGGCATCTCACGCTTCATGCACAGACAAGTCCATTTAGAGGGTGTTCATTCAGTTGTGGCATTAACAGTCATATCAGTGTTAAAATGTTTTTCTCTCAGCTGTCATAATACTTTTCAATATGAGATCCTCACTTCATATATTCTTGTTGCTGGTTGTCGGTGTGTGCTCAGTAAACTGTATAAGAATAGCACTGTCATTTTTGTTTGTGTTGTACTGGCTGCTATTTCTTTTTGGGCTACTGACACCTGTTGGTGTGGATGCAGCATCAAGCAAGGCTTTTGGTTACAGATATAATAGTCAGCCTGATATACTGAAAATAAAGCAACACTTTTGTAAAATAACATGGTTTCTTATTCATGTCACGGCAATTCCGATGTGAAATATCCACTTTCTTGCTCTAAAAGTGAGTTCCATTTTCTGTCAAACATGTGAGATTTTGAAGGTTAATGTTCTATAGAGTTTTATATCAACAAAGCATACCTACCAACCCTACACATTTAACCTAAACCTAACTATAGTGTAGTAAAAAGCTTTAGATTAAAGTTTTAGATTAAAAACAGATGAGGTTTTTAACTTCCTGAGACCACCATGTGACTGCTATGTGCATTTTCCATTTCCCTTTTTGAATTGTATCTAGTAGCACCTAATAAACAAAATTCTTGAGCAAATAGTTTTCATAAAATTGTATGTCCACATATGTGGACAGGGGGACATAGTACATTTTAAGTAATTCCAAGCTATAGAAAATCTGATTTATTTGCATCAAATAGTTTATTATGTGTCCAGGAGTGAATATAAAACATTTCTATAAAGCTGAATTTAATAATTCTCTCACACACACACACACACACACAGTCTTTTCATTCATTCTGTCTTTCACCATCAATAGGTGATTTGTTTTACATTTCATATGAAACTGGTATAGAGTTTAGAGTTTTTGTTCAGTTTTCAGAGTTGCAACAAGGCTTACTTTCTCATGTCATATACACTAAACAGGATGTTGTGGTTAAAGTTAAATAAAAAAAGAAACATTCTTAAATTAGTTTTCTTCTACTGTAATATAAGTAATGAAATCCATTTGGTCTTATTAAAATTAAGATTTTTAATATTATAAGTATTATTTACAAACTGTACATTTGAGTGTCCAGCAAGACGACCCATGTTGCACAAATGCCTGTTGTCCCTATTCTATATGTATCACTTGATATTAAAACTAAAACAAAAAATAAATGTAATGCAAAAATACAAATAAACTATAAAATATTTAAAAACTAAACTAAAATGAACAAATAACTAACAAAAAATATGAAAACTAAACTAAATGGGAGCAAAAAATATAAAACTAAATTAAAAATGTTAAACTATTAACAACTATTCCTAATTTCCACATATGTGGACTAAATTCTTTTTTAGCACACTGGCGCATGAAACATTAATGGATTTATTTAAAGCGGCATATCAAACAACACTAGAGACTCTTTACAACCAAATAGGTTTCAATATAAAAACTTAAAGGGATAGTTCACCCAAAAATTAAAGTTCTCTTGTGATTTAGTCACCCTCATGCCATCCCAGATGTGTATTCTTTCTTCATTTTGATTGTTTCCAGATTGTTTCTTTCTTCAGCAGAACACAAATTTAGATTTTTAGAAGAATATTTCAGATCTGTTGGTCCGTATAAAGCAAGTTAATGGGTACTAAAATTTGTAAACTCCAAAATCCGCATAGCATAAAAGTAATCCATACGACTCAAGTGGTTAAATCTATATCTTCAGAAGTGATATGATAGGTGTGGGTGAGAAACAGATCAATATAATATGTTCTCCTCCCTGCCCATTAGGGGGCAATATGCAAGAAGAAGGAGAATGAAAGTAAGTGAAAGTAAAGTGGAAATTGACTGAGCAGGGAGGAGAATTTATGGTATGTAAAGTATGTAAAATTACTTAAATATTGATCTGTTTGTCACCCACACCTATCATATCACTTCTGAAGATATAGATTTAACCACCAGAGTCATCTGGAGTACTTTTATTTTGCCCTTATGTGGATTTTTGAGCATCAGAATGTTGGCACCCATTCACTCACATTGTACGGACCTAAAGAGCTGAGAGATTCTTCCAAAAATCATTCTATTGTGTTCAGCAGAAGAAAGTCATTTGGGATGGCATGAGCACGATTAAATGATGAGACAGTTTTCATTTTGGGGTGAACTAATCCTTTAAAGAGGTTTCTTATCAGAGGCACTTATGTTGGCGCTGCGCCCGTAGCAGCGCTTCCTGGAAATCAATGTCATGCTGTTGTATCACGTGACGCGGTGCACCAGAAGTTCAACCCTTAATTTACATTTTAGAGTCTTGCAAACAGTATCCATTAATCCATTTAAATTATGTGTTGCATATAGCAAAGCCAAAATACAACATCCACACATGTGGACGCGGGGTTGCACAAGTATAAACGTAATAAATTATTACGTTTAGAATCAACAAAACCGACCTCTCTACCCTAAACATTCAAACTGATGTCATACAAATCAAATGTGACATGATAAAAACGCAATTGCTAAATCAACCACGTCATTTTGTAGTGCTTCTTTGAAACTTTCGGCTCATGTGTTATGAAAATTTTGTCACAATGCAAAAATGGCTTGATGGCTTTCCAGTTTGAGCTACTTAATGCACTTTAACTGTTGACATTAGAAATAGCTCAAATAAATGAGTGTACTTTTTAAGCTTATCACTCTACACTTTTCACTTCTTGTGAAAATCAAAATGCTAATGCAAAGGTTTCCTGTTCTCAGAATCCCTAACACGGCTGGTGTCTGGTTTATAGAAGTTACTCTAATGCCATGTTTTTATTCAGCCCTGCCAGGCTCCCATTACCCAAAACAAGCCTATCTGCGCACATTTGTGTTTAACATGCATGCGCTCGGCTCATGCTCACTGTTTAGTATGCAGCACAGCACAGAGCGTGCATTCTCTCAGAGAAAACAAACAAGAGTTAGTGGAACATATCTTTATTACACAGTCAGCCTGGCTAAATTAATCACACCCCCGTGAACGATAGGCCTACTGCAAAAAAATAAAGCCCTATATGCAAATACTCGGAAGGAAAGGAAAAGGAAAAAATAGAGAACGTCAACATTGGGGTTTAGTTGAAATAGGGCATATTTTAAAATGGATGTTTAAAATAAAAAGTGGGGATGGGTGGATGCAGCTTGGTGCTCAAGTCGTGACTCCTGCCTGAAAGAAGATTAAATAGAGAAGGCTAAGAGAGCACATGCAATTTTGGCAGCAAAAGTATATAGAGACCAACAAAGAGAGAAGGACTGCCAACCTTCTCCACCTCTCAGTGATCCCTCCATGCCCTGCCACTGGCATGCACAGTTATTTCAGATGTTTCACATGATAAAGCATTATTTTTCATGAGTGTGTGTGTGTGTGTGTGTGTGTGTGTGTGTGAGAGAGAGAGAGAGAGAGAGAGAGAGAGAGAGAGAGAGATCTGTGAGTGAGTGTAGAGAACAAATAGGACCATGACTACATTATCAACTGAATGCAAAAATAAAAATTTTCAAGACCATTTACAAGAGTCTTTCACTTATGCAACTCCTTCTGTTTTTACAAATAAATAAATACAAATTCTGTCATCATTTATTCACACGTATACTGTTGTAAACCCATTTGACTTTCTTCACTCAGTGTAACACAAAAGGCGAAATGTTGAAATCTCTACTGGTCGCTCTTTTCCATATAATTATAGCAAATGGGAACTTTTCTGTTCAGCTTGAAAATGACAAAAAATTAATTAATTAAAGTTTACTAAAAGAAGTTCATATGATTTGTGTACTAGATTCAACATCTTCTGAAGTGCTAAAATAAATGTAAAAATGTGTTATTGTTATTTGTTATTCACTTAATATTTTTTCTCTCTGAGGTCTGCAACCATTTAAATATGACACCTCAGTAAAATTAAGTGATCGTGGCTGCATTTTTGCAAAATGATACTAACGGATCGCATTAGGTTTCACATCCATGACGTCGCTGCAACGTGACCAGTCATCACTGCTGTTACATCTGACATGATGCATGCAATGGCACATATTTCATTTGAAAGCTAAGCAGAGGGAAAGACTTTCAGTGAAAGACAATTCTCATTTAAGGCTGTTTGTCACACAAAACTATTGCATGGCTTCAGAACTTGGAATATACTGTAGCACAAATACTTTCATGACACTTTTATGATGCTTTTTTTATCATTGTGAAGTTCAACAGCTCAATTCATTTTGTGGTATTTGCACTTATAGCCAAAGAAAAGAGAAAAATTACTGAGTCACTGGATCATAGATTTTCTGATGAGTGACTATTTGCTGACAGTCTGAACAGTGATTTATAAAAGGCAAGCACAAATATATCTTTAGCCTGTGGGATTATGGTGATATCAGCATTAACAAGCTTAAAGTGAGGATCTGACACAATGGAGGTTTGCTTGGTCGTGCAGTTCAGGTGTACACTGTCCTGTAAACTCAGTGTGTGCAAGTGAATGGAACATTCCATCCCATTCTTGAATCTCTGGTTACAATCTAGTGCCCTGGACCTTTGAAACGAGGCAAGAAACAGGAGCCCAGCAGTTAGTTTGTGTGCTGATGAAGAAATCAATTCCAGATTAACCCTTTCTGTTGGTGAACAGATAGTTGACTGGTGTCAGTTGGAGTCTTTAACAATGCGGTTGCTTTTTATTGTTTGCAAAAATAGCATGTTTATACTGTAAGTATCATGCCATTCCTCTCTGTGGCAAACATTTTTATCTTCACGGAACATTCTCTAAACCTGTGATAATTATTACAAATAATCAGTCTTGTTACGTGCAAATGTGTCCTTGTTTACATATAGTTGAATTGTGCTTATATGTTTAGCCTTGATGAGAAATGAACTTAATTGCAACTTGTGTGATATTTGCATTATGACTGAATAATAGAAATAAAAAAAATAACATGCAGCTGTTTTTTTATTGCCTCTGCTGGTAATTTTCAGTTTATGTTGTATTATAGATTAAGGAAATTACTTTCACCAATATCCTCACATTAAATTAGAATAAATTGAAGTTTCAGATTAGAATATTGTAGATTCAGACTCCCGAAAGAGTTCTGTGGTGTTTTTCATCTAGGACTTTAAATCAACAGTGGCCTCGGGGAGATGGGATTAGAACAAAGCAGCGTTTCTCTAATTGGACATGACAAGCTCTGGTCAGTCAGATAAGGTGAGGACTTCAGGCCATGGTTCAGTTCTACTGTGGACAACTTCCACGGCTATATACTTCAAATGACTGATAATGGAGAAACTACATCTGGACCGTTGGTTGTGCTTGTCATGTCCTTCTGTCAGGGGAAGCAACAGAAAAAAACAGATTTAAAAAAAATAAAAATAAATTAATAATACAAGGTTTGGATGTTAACAGTTTAAATTAAAGATGTTTCAGAGAGTGCAAAAGTTGCTACATTTTGCTAAAAGATTTGGAATAGCACAGACTACACATTAATCATGCACAATAATGCCAGGAACTTAGCAAATGGGGTCAATTTTGATTTCATGCTAACTTTAAGCTATATTCATTTATAATTAGCTATACTATTAACATATTCTTTATTTTTAGAGCCTTTAACTAATTAGGCAGATTTTGCAGCAACACATTCTTATTCATTTGAGGCTTTTGCCTTAAAAAGTTCAAAGCCCCAGTGAGAATGTGTCAAGCATAAAATATTTCAGGGAGTTTTGGCCCGGATCCAGTTCCACAGAATGGATGAGGTGAATGTGCATTATGTTGAACATTCACATCAATCTTTTGTTCTGCACTACATTAAACTGGCTTGTCAAAACATTTTCCTCCCACTCATCCAATGAGACTCAAACAAGATAAATAATTTTACATTTGAATCTATAGCTTTTAAAACTCCTTTAACTTTTCAGATATTGTGGCAACTTTATGATGATGCTTCTGGTGATCATTTACATACGTCTAGGATACAAAGCTAGCAATCTCCCCTAAATTTGAGCCTAGTGCAGGGTTTCTCAACAGTTTTGTCTTCTGTACCCCACAGCACAATTAATAAAGCTCAGTAACCCTTTATCAAGACCAAACCAGAAATGTGCACCTTCCAGAATTTTTATCCTGGATTTTAGTTAGTGAATCAGTTATTACTTAAAGGTGGATTAAGCGATTCCCGAGAAAGACTGATAATATTTGAACTCAACAGCCAAACAAACACACCCCTCCCTCCCTTCAGTGCTCCTTCAGAAGCTTCGCCCCCCAGCTATGCATGCACATAGTGTTGTGTGATATGTTTATTTTCCCATTTACAGAGCCAGGGCTGTGTACAAACACCAGCGTACAAACAGAACGGAGAGCTAGCGTGAAGAGATATTTGTGGAGTTTGACAAAAAGCATATTGGATTATAATGATTTACTCCTCCTTTAATGAGCGATATAATGATTCGTAAGTTTGTGACTGAGTGAGTGACTGAATTGGTCAGATAGTGACTTGGTGAGAGAGAATGTGAGTAAGTGAGTGAGTAAGTGAGTGAGTGAGTGAGTTGGTTAGTGATTTAGTAAGTTAGTGGGTGAGCTAGCTAGCTAGCTAGTTCGTTTGTTCATTCCTTCCTTCGTTCCTTCATTAGTTATTAAGTTAGTCAGTGCTGTGGGTGAAAAACAGAATCACACCATATATTGTACAAAGAGTGTGATCCATGTACATGTATAAGACCTAAAACTCATTAAAATCAAGCTTATATACAATAAATTATTATAATTCATTATATATATATATATATATATATATATATATATATATATATATATATATATATATATATATATATATATATATTGTAACATTGTAAGGACGGGCAAAGAGGAGGCGGGAACCAGCTGACCAGTCAACGTAAAGTTTAATGTTATAAAATATCTTAAAACAACATAGAACATAAAACATGATGAACAGTAGCTCTTCCTGTAGCACTTGTCATAGATGAGGCTGTTGGGCACTTTTCATGCACCTTACAGTCTATCTGATACCACAAAAGCTCAATGGGGTTAATATCCATAACACTCTTTTCCAATTATCTGTTGTCCAGTGTCTGTGTTTCTTTGCCCACTCTAAAATTTTCTTTTTGTTTTTCTGTTTCAAAAGTGGCTTTTTCTTTGCAATTCTTCCCATAAGTCCTGCACCCCTGAGTCTTCTCTTTACTGGTGTACATGAAACTGGATTTGAGCGAGTAGAATTCAATGAAGTTGTCAGCTGAGGACATGTGAGGTGTCTATTTCTCAAACTAGAGACTCTGATGTACTTATCCTCTTGTTTAGT
This sequence comes from Moxostoma hubbsi, assembly GCA_032164185.1. Classification (NCBI taxonomy): domain Eukaryota; kingdom Metazoa; phylum Chordata; class Actinopteri; order Cypriniformes; family Catostomidae; genus Moxostoma; species Moxostoma hubbsi. The sequence goes on from JAVLUX010000039.1 coordinate 20,119,919, forward strand.
TGTACATCTGGTCTTCCACATCTCTTTCTGTCCTTGTTAGAGCCAGTTGTTCTTTTTCTTTGAAGACTTCAGTGTACAATTTTGAATTAAATCTTTATAAGCATTTTATAGCCTTCATTCCAACAATGATTGACTGATGAGTTTCTAGAGAAAGCTGTTTCTTTTTCACCATTTTTGGCCTAATATTGACCTGAAGACATGCCGGTCTATTGCATACTGTGGCAACTAAAAAAAACTAAATAAAACAAAGACATTGTTAAGCTTCATTTAATGAACTAAATAACCAAATATAATGGCAAGTGATTTTCTAGTACCAAATTAGCATGATTACTCAAGGATAAGGCGTTGGAGTGTATGGGGCCTGTCTAGATAAGATTAAATGTATTTAATTTTTTTTCATATAGTGATGGTGTTGTTTTTTACATCAGTAATGTCCTGACTATACTTTGTGGTGAATTAAATTGAAATTAAAGTGAATTACCAATGTCCTTTCAAAACAGCAATACCTGTCGATCGATCCCAGCATGTTACAATTATTATGTGTTAATAATAACACCTTTTGGCTGATCGTTGGACCAAGCAGTGAGTTGAAGTATGTGCTTGCTCTTCACCAAATCTGTCCTGAAGCCTAGAAGTCCTGACCACCAAACAAGCATGAAAGGCGAGTACTGAATTGTTACGCTGAGCTGGTAATTTATTCTGCTTGAGCTGCTGCCAGGTATTTGGCTTGAGTTCTCACACACCCAAGGGCACCCTGGGAGCAAACGGAAAAAACACTTAGCAACATACAGTATGTATGCACTTGAGTGTTGTTTTTAAGGTCCACTTTATAGTCAATTCAATAGAGGAAGGCTGGAATCATCTTAACACTTCTTGGGTTTTGCTCATGTATTCAGGACAAATTTAACTTAAGATTCAGCATGTAAGCATGTAATTACCAGTGCTAATTAGATTTATAATATAATTATATACATACATGAACACGCACAAACTGATGGAAAATACATATGTTAATAAACCCCATAGAAACACTAAAATGGATTTAATTGGCAGTTTTGTCTAATATACAATTTTACGTTAACAGTTTATGTGCTGGACCCTTATTTCCTCTGGGCTATAGAGGCAGCTGATACATTCATACAGACAGGAAAATTACAGGTGGTTTGCAATACCAAAATCAGGCCAGAAAACAACACAAAACACATTAAAGTTTTGAAGGAGAAACAAGCTTTAAATACTATGTATGATTTGATTTACTGTAAATAAAATTCTAACAATAAAACCAACAATTCACTAAAAATTGTTTTGTCGAAAATATCACAATGATCAGTTTTCATGTTAGTTGTTACTAAAACTGTACATTACATTACTTGCACATATCTAATATGTACACCATGAGTGCAGTTTGCATTAAGTTATACCAATGTTACATTTTATGACCGTTACAATTATCCCTACTCACCCCTACATCCATCTTACAGTCAACAATTGTCAAAGTTTTCTGTGGTTTAATGGTAAATAGAAAAAGAGTATGGACTAAACAAAGACACAATGACTCCCACATTATGGTCGCCCCTATAATTTAAAGATTTCTTACTATGTTTAACAGTTGGCAATGTACATTGTGGGTTGAAGGCCTACTTTGGCTTTCTCCACATGTCGGAAATAGAGTGAATGTGTTGTGATTTTCCATGAGTTGTGTTTCTTACACATGGTTATGCATAATTTCTGACCTTGAATAGGAGTTTCCAAGCTGTGTTATAAATCGGTGTCATAAGAAAGGACAGGTTCGCTGAGGTACTGATTCAGTTATTTTGTCATTTATGGCGTTGTTCTGTTGTGGGACTTGGCAACTATCCTTGTAAATTAGCTTTGACCAGTGACCATTGTTCCTCTTATCAGATCTACAGTGTATCTGGCTGTATACGGGTAATATTTATTAAACCTCTTATACTCTGCAGGATTTTTGCGCTGCCGCCTGAAATGTAAAAAGTCTCTTTTTACTGATAATTCCCTATATTTTAAGTTGATGCTTGCAATTATTAATAAATAACATTGAATATGTTTACAGATGTATGCTAAACTTTTTTTTAAATCATTTTTACATGTCTAAACTTTAAAAGCATTTCCTTTCAATTCTGTATTCTCTGTTTTCAAGCAAAAAGTCTTATTTTATTTTTATAAGTACTAGAATATTTTTTTCTTCTATCACCTTCCATCACATTATACTGATCTGAAATGTAGGTGGTGCTCTAATGCATTTTAGCCCTCACCCACTGAGAGCAGTCTTTTTTTTTTAAGTGCTGAGAGCTTCCACACTGCTTTGTTGAATATTTTGATGTCACTGGAAATCAGAGAATGCTTTACAATGCATTCAGCTTTACAATTGTGTGTATAATTTCATCTTCTCCAGATGGGAACCTATTCTTCTGATGATTGTTTCTCATACTTTTCCTACTGGACATTTTTGACACAACATTAGAATATCGGACACTGGACTGGTATATTGGACAAGCAAGCTAACAAACAAGTAAACATGTAATTTTTTTAACTAATTTTAAAGCTAACAACCCAAGGTAAGATTTGATATAAAGTTTGAGGCTATTTGGGGCTTACAGATCAGAGGTCAGCACAGAAAAGAGATGTTTGCATTTTATGCCTTTCCGAAACAAAATAAACTATGCAGTCACCTTCCTGAGAATGAGAGATTTAATTTGATATATGACTTGTCTATTTAAGTGCTATGTGAAGGACTTTTATAACCTCTAGGTGGGGCCACTTTGCAACACAAATGTTTTCAGGCCTTATTTTGTTATTTTATGTAAATAAATTCAAAAGGGATGGGGTTCTCAGAAAATTTCAGATTCTAAGCTTTCAAATGAAACCACATAAGCCTAACTTACACCACAGGATCTGTTGAATGCCTAACTTACACCACAGGATCTGTTGAATGCCTAACTTACAACACGGGTCTGAAGAATGCTTGATTCTGATTGGTTGATGGACTTTCTAAGGTGTGCAATTATTTTCCAGTAACTGCCTTTCCATATCACTTCGCCAAATTATTTGATTATTTTGACACTGACTACCACCCCTGGAGTCACAAGTTCTAATCCAGGGTGTGCTGAGTAACTCCAGCCAGGTCTTCTAAGCAACCAAATTGGCCCGGTTGCTAGGGAGGGTAGAGTCACATGGGGTAACCTCCTTTTGGTCACTAGAATGTGGTTTGCTCTCGGTGGGACACATGGTGAGTTGTGCACGGATGCTGCGGATTATAGTGTGAAGCCTCCACACATGCTATGTCTACACAGTAATACGCTCAAAACAACAACATAAAACATAAGGGTACAGACATACATGCTACATGGCCATGTGCGTCTCTCTCTCTCTCTATCGAACCGGCATCTCCAGCTGCCCCTTATTTCACTCCTCGCTGATCAGCTGATTCAGGCCACACCCTACACCTTGTCACATCTGGCTAATCGATTAAGCAGAGTAAATACATCTCTTATACATATACATCCCCTATATTGTTCTGTCTTGCCCTGGAACCATTAGCAGCCGCAATAAGAAAAGAAGATAATTTTCCAGATATTGTAGCAGGAGGTGTGGTGCATAAACTACTTTAAACTAATACATAATCTACTTTACTTTCTAATTCTACTTTAGCTCTTGCTCTGACAGCATATTGCCCTGTCATAGTTTTCCATACTGGCGCCTTACTGAGCGACTTGACCTTAACAGCTCATAAGAGGTTAGGGGAAAGAGATTTATACTTGATAATTGAGGATGGGTTGGAAAATAATAAAAACAAATTTGAACAGTATGTCTAGGGATGCCAAGGGTATGCTTTATTCAGTTCAAAATGTTGCATCGTTTCTACTGGATTCCCTCAAGATTGTTTAGGCTTGGTTTAAAAGTCACACCTATCTGCTGGCGATGTCAGTAGGAGGATGGAGACATAGCCCATGCTCTGTGGTTCTGTGCTAAGATTCAAGAATTCTGGGTAAGAGACCAGATTTTTATCTGTGATTATCTAGATACTCAAATTTCATTCTGCCCCAGATTATGTATATTGGGTGATGGGCAGTTAATTAAAGTAGGTGACAAATATCAAAAAAATCTGGGTCCAAACTAGAGTAATGATTGGCAGACAGATCATTCTTAGAGGATGGAAGTAAGTTGGGGCTCCCTCATTTCAAGAATGATTCACCAAATTGGGCATGGTTGTGGCATTTGAAAATATATCATATAAGCTGCTTGGCAGATTGGATGTGTATGGTAAGAAATTGGAAAGATATTTGTCCTTTCTGGAAAGCTCTAAGTGAGGACCATGTGGGAAGAGACAAAATTGTGTTAGTAATTGTGGATTCTGCTCTTTGTGGAATTCTTCTTTCCTCTTTTTTATATATATATATATATATATATATATATATATATATATATATATATACACACACACACACACACACACACACACATGCATATATTAAAAAATGTATTAATATATGATATCTGATGAGATAAACCTTGATTCTGTAGGTTAGAAACAGCACCCTCTTCGCCCGACCGGTCAAGGACTGCCCTCTGCTCCCAAGAGCATTACAATTTCCTCTGTCCCGATCACCCGATGTGAAAATCCTGCAATGACATCATGTAAAACTGAGGGACAATTGAGGCAAGTAAAGTAGACTAATAAAGTGCTTCCCAATAGTGAATCTCTGATGTTGAGATCCATCTCAGACATTCAGTGTGAGTTGTGGGACCCAATCATCATGCCAGAGAGGAAAGAAAAAAGAAAAAAAGTGCAGTCCTTCTTAGAGTTCTTAAAGGCGGCACTATAAATATACAAATGCATTTTCGTGATATGCAAACTTTGTAATATAATACAGTAAATTATTATAATGCAATATAATAAATATTTAAGTCTGCCAGGGGTGATTAATTCTTGAGATAATAAGCGGTTTAGAGAATTATGATGTTAATTGTTCTTTGGTACAGATGCAGTTATATTCTAATATTATAAATAACAGAATTAAATAATTAGATATAGTATAATAAAAAAATCAAAAAGTATAAAGTAATAATATAATATATTATAAAATATATAATATCACATGGTAGGCTGGAATAGAATATAATAGAACAGCAAACCATAACAGAATATATAATTCACATTAATGTAGAGTGGGGCATCAATTCACTGTGGTCGTATTAAATATAAAGTGTGTGAGTGTGTGTGTGTGTGTGTGTGTGTGTGTGTGTGTTTTAGTGATATAATATATTATGCTGCGTGGTGAGGTGTATCGATTCAATTGAGGGAGTTCACTGTGGTGTTAATAGCAGAGTGAATTTATGAAGTTGATTTTTAAATGAAGCTGTTTGTCATTCATTAGTTATTTAATCTTTAAGTAATTGTAGCTATTGTGTGACGGATACTTGGCTTTTATTTTTTCAGGTAATGAGAATTGTTTTCTTGACGATAGCTAGAGACAAAAGAAGTGGAGTTGTTGTTGAGATGTCTCCTAGAAAGCATAAGGATGGAATTGCTGGAATATCATATTTGAAGAAGGTTGACATTTTAGTGACAAGTTCTTTCCAGAATGAAGCAACGGATGGGCATGACCATAGTGCATAAAGATAGTTGTCTGTTATGTTGAGAGTCCAATGTGTGCATTAGTCCGAATCTACTACAGTGTATCCCCACTTTAAACATGATATGTTCTGTGTATGATTTTGTATTGGATTAATTGTATGTTTGTATTTGTACTAAAACTGAATATATTGTTAGAGATATATATATATATATATATTTGTTTCCCAGAAGTTATTATCATGGTGATATTGAGGTCCTGTTCCCATTGTGTGACTGGAATTGAACATGATGTGTCATACGTTAATAGTAAATTGTATAACTAAAATAATAATTCTGTGGTGTTACTAATCTTAATAATAATTTCAATAAGTGGTGGTGTTATTTATTTGTAAATAGTAGAAATATAGATTTTTATTTATGTCGTATTTCTTTGACAGTTCTGATAATGTAATAAATGTATTGTCCATGAAGAGATGGAGTAAGTGTTTATACCTTTTCATCCAATTCAATCCAATTTTTGTTTACTAGCGGAGCTTTATTTATAGTAAAATTGGGGTTATGCCATATTGAGATATATGTTGTGATAAAGTGACTGGTTATTTTGTAAATTTTCCACCATGCTGTCAATGTTGTCTGAATAGCAGTGTTTTGAAATAAACTGTGGTGTTTCATTATGTAGCTAATGTGGGGTAGGTCAGATATTGCTATTTCTTCACATATCCATTGTTCTAATTGTAGCCATGGGTTGTGAAAGTGGTTATTGTCCATTTGTTAAGATATTGTAATTCAGCTGCTAAATAATGATATTGAAAATTGTTCTTTATCCTTTTGTAATGTATTGAGTTTAATTCTAGGTTTCTAATTTTCTCTCTATTGATACCTCAAAAGCAAACTCGCACACCAACTCACACACACACACACACTCAAGCGCACTACCTTATTACTCCAGTAAGTGCTCCATTAAAGCAGCACAAGCCTCGCACTCCTCCGTTGCTAGTTCTAAAGTGATGTTTTCGAACTAGCAATGAAGGCTCGGACTGCATTAAAGCAAGATGCTGAATCTGTGGTGGAAGAAAGTAGTTCCACTCACAAGAGTATTTGATGGACAAAAACCAGAAAATGTCTTTAGATAAAACCCTGAATGATGTCTTAAGGTGTGGTAACCGTGGTATAAGTGGAATAATTGACTCCAGCTCATTGAAATATTGAAAAATAATGCACACCCGCTGTGCGTCATGACCGCATCGCCACATTTGGTGTGCATTATTTTTTCAATAATTCAATGGTCCGTCGTCAGTTATTCCTTACTTATGCATCCAGGGACTTCAGTTTTTTAAGTGATAAAACAGCTTGCCATATAGCGTCTCCTCGCACACCTGCCGGAGGGTCTGCAGAGTTGTTCCAATTACTTTTGCAATATTTAGCATTTGCTATGATTTAGTTACTTCCCCATTCAATTTCCACTACTTTGTCTTACCTCTGTGAATCATTGCTGTGTAAAATTCTGGCATATACAATTGATTAATTATATCAGCTCATTTACTCAGCTGAATGCTTGGGAATTCTGGAATTATCAGTTCAATAATACCAGTACCAGTTTTGCATTATTGCTTTGTTATTACATGAAATGGTGCGATGAATTTGTGGTATTCCCTCTTATACCTTTTAATTTTTATTTCAGCCATTAACCATGATTTTCTACTTGCTAGTAGCTGTTGGATAGTATTATGGGAGAGACCCTTCTCATTCTAGAGAGCAATTTATATGTCAAAAACAGTCAAACAAGATAAGTCATTGTTCACCGTCTGTCGCTGACTTCGACGTTGTGTCGAAGAAGCGACACTACGGGTCTCTCTTGAGTGCCGAATATGCCTCTGATCTATGAAAAAAGGCCAATGAGAAGTTGGTAGACACTATTTGCATACCCCGCCCCCGGACATACGGGTATAAAAGCGGGGAAATACGTCGAGTTCATTCGGAAATTTTCTTCGGAGCTGATGGTTATGCATGAGGTCAGCTGCGAGTCACACACCCGTTCCTGTTCCTCTGATGCTACTCTGCTGTTGGATCTATTGCGCACTACAGTGGCTTTCTCATTCTCTGCACGGCAGTGCAGTTTGCCCCTGGGTGCTTCGACACCGCAGAACTTAAAAGAGTTTATTAAAGAGTGATTTTTTCTTGTAAAAGAGTAATTTCCTCTAAAGAGCAATACATAGCGGCGTTGAATGTCCTTTTCAGGACGAGTCTTTTTAAAGATGCCTTTCCGCCCCTGTGTAGTGCCTGGATGCGGTAGAGTGCTCTCCGCTTCAGACGGCCACAGGCGTTGTCTCGTGTGTCTGGGCACTGTCCCTGCTCGAGGCAACAGCGGCTTGCCTTACAGCCAGCCTGCCTATCCTCTAGAGCTCAAGGTGGATGAGCTCCACGCCTCTTCGCGACACCATTGAGGACTTCGCCCAGCAGTTCTCCACGATGAAGAAACAGACGGAGGCCATCTCTCACATCCTGCCCCGCCGCAAGCCTGCCGCCATGGGCCATGCCCCGTCTGCTCGCCAAGGGCATCCTCCTGCGGCTAAGAAACACCCTGCTCCGCCTCAACCCAGGCCCAGCTCTCCTCACGGACCCCCTCAAGGGCCCGGAAGTCTCCCAGGCGCTCCTGAGACTTCCAACCCAGAGACCGAGACATTAGCTCCAGAGTTGGTAAGAAGACCACTCCGTCCGTTCGGTGGATGGCCGGGAGGAGAATCTTTTGTTGAAGTTATTTCATTTGCCACCCCCGCCCCCCCTAGACGGGGCTGCAGTACCCACATTCTCAATAACAGAGCTATTTCCTTTGTCTCTGGGTCACCTGGCCCGCAAATGTAAACATCTTCGACACAACGTTGAAGTGAGCGACAGGCGGGGAACAATGAATTAAAAACTCTATAAAGTCCAATACAATTAAATTAATCTTTTTCAGTTGTACAACTTGCTATATTTGAGGTGTAATTGATAGATGCTTCTACTCTTTGAGAATTCAGAAGAGTTGTGGATTTTTCCATCCTAATATGGCCTTTATTGAAAATCGTATAGCACATCAGTGAGCTTTCACTTTCTCTGGTGCTGAATAATTTAGACTGGGGTGAGTTCCTCCGAGTGCTGTACTGATTTACTTACCTCGCTGGATTCTAGTATGACACTGCAGTTGCATTAGACCACATTAAGATGAGGTTTCACAAGCTACCTCCAAGAAACTGTCAAAACATAACCTTCAGGCTAATAAAAGTACAAATATTTAGGCAAATACTTTCAGTGCACAATTCTTTGCAGGTGATTGTTTTGCCTTTGTCATGTGAGATTATAAAAAGTGAGGTCATGTCCCAGGTTAAAATGGTAGATGGTTTACTACATCACAGCCACCGGACTGGGATTCCTCAGAGAGGAATTCCTGAACCCTGACGTATGGGGTGTTTCCATATGAGCATTCGGTGGGTGTGAACACATATGTGTGGACATTAAATTTAATTTGCCCCTTTTCTAGGCCTCTAAGCTCCAAACCAATTTGTCAAGACCAAACGAAAGGCTTACGATGTCATAAGAGAAGGCTTAAAGTTAGGGCATCCAAATGATGGCTTGTGTCAGCTGGGAAAGAATAACAAAATGCCATCTCGGAGGTTTGCTGCTATCACAAGGGAATTTAATATCTACCATTACATGAATAGTGCAAAATCCTGCAGGGCTGGCATAGTCTTATGTAGCCAGACTTTTTCACTTCAGCCCAAAAACAGCCCACTTAGACGAGAAGAGACTATATGTAATGTTAAGTGACCAACCACAGTTTGTTTGTTTTTGCGTACATTTAAGGGCAGGTTTATCTAAATAAGTTTGTGCCAAAGTAATAGGCTGTCATAAAAAAAGGAATCCAAATAATGGAGAAGCAGTATTTGCAAACAGTTTCATATAAAACACTTGAAAAAAATGTGTTTAGACAGATTTTCTGTCCATTGAAAAACTGAACTAATTATTTTACTTAAAGGTGCTATATGTAAGATTGACAACAAGCATTTGAAATGGTACTGCAGTCCAAATTGAAAATATTGGAGAGTTGTTTTCCCTGCCCAAGACTCGAAGCTCATGTGGGTTGCCAGAATGTTGACATGCAAATTATCCAACTCAGCATTCATTTTAAAGGATTTCTGGGATTTAAGCTGTCTCCATCTTCCAAAGGCATCTTCAATATTCATCCTTGTTTTACTACGCCTCTGGTCATGGTGGTTTTTATGCTTTTTTGGTTGGGTGGAATCTGCAATCTCTGATCCAGTTTGTTTGCTGGCTTCCATGGCTGCAGCACTCAGTGTTGTTTGCATACAAACTTGTTTAAATCTGGCAACCTGGCAATGTCGAAATAATATTGGTGAGTGGACAGTGGGCGGGATCACACAGCCCAAAACATAAATGGAAATTCTGGCCCAGAATGGAAACGTCAAAGTAGAATATACTGGCTGTAGCATTGTTATTGGAGAAGCCAGTATTTCAATTTAGCATATTTCCAAATTTTCTAATGACAAGGTCATTTTATGATTTAGTATAGTAAAAATATTACATATAGCACATTTAAACTTAAACTTATACTTAAAGGAATGTTCCGAGCTCAGTACACATTTTTTTAAGCTCAAATGACAGCGCATACCATTGTGCATATACAGTTGATTACCACAAAAAATTTTTGACTCATCCCCCAAGGTTACAATAAGGCATATACAATGGAAGTGAATGGGGCTAGTCAATAAACATTATACGTGTAAACATGATTTTAGTGTGAAAAATATTTTAGTAACCTTATCTGTGTAAAGTTATAGGCCCTTCCAATATTTCAACTTCATTGTCATGAATTGTCATTGTCAACCCTATAATTTGGTAATCCCTGCTTTTATGACATTGTACATCATGTTAATGTGTACAGTATAATGTTTACATCTTGTGGCTTTTAAAACAGTGTGAATTTCAATGTTTATGGACTGACCCCATTCACTTCCATTATAAATGCCTTATTACAATTAATAAATGGGGGACGAGTGGAAACTCCTGTGAATTTTGAATTTGTACTTTTGTGATAATCAACATTATGCCACAAATGCTGTTGATTGAGCTTAACTTGAACCTGGAACAGTCCTTTCATTCTAAGTGCCTCAAACAAAACTCTTGAGTATTATTCAAATACTTCATGCCACTAATCTGGAAAACTTTGGCAAATCCTGTTGTTGTATAAAAAAAGTGTTCTTCCTCAAAAGTGATGACTGTATAAACGAATTTGCTTCCAGTCAATAAAAAATAAAATCATGTATGCCTTTTACTCCCGGAAGCTGCAAAAACACTTGCCATTTTTGCTTGCAGTATGCATCAGTTAGTAAACAAACTGTGGGGCTAGCAAACATTACTCAGGCATAATAATTAATGTGGAAGTTACAGAAGGTTCTCAGTGGCCAAAACAAACTGCTGTCTTATCTATCCAGAGCCAATGCAGCTAGATAAGAGAAGAAAATGTGTTGCAGCTTCCTACAGTGAGTGCAAATGTTTATGGGTGAGAGCTGCTGAGAACCATCCAAAATTAAATTACACAGGCCAGGGACATCGGATACCTCAGGGACCTGCAAAGAGAAATGGCCCCCGCTGCCACAGATACACTCATAGTGGATGGCACGATGACTACAAACAAAATCCATCAACACTGCACCCGTCTATGTCAGAGCTCTGCTTGTCATTCATTGTGTAAGAAGGTTTGTTGCAACTACAACTGTATCATGCAGCTGCTTTGAGCTCTTAAGCTCTGCTATTGTGCTCTGTTACCGACTAATGGTTATGAGCGGAACTATACACCATCTGTAGGAACAATCCTGCTTATGTCACAGCCTAAAAACCACTGGCTTTAATCGGTACTGAAAGCTGGGGGTGGGGCTTGTATGAGAGTTGAATTTCATGAAAGATCTAGTTATCTGTTTACTGCCGTGTGCTTCTGGATGACGTATTAAAATGGTGTACAAGTCTTTGAAGGACCAAAGTGACCTTGAGTCTGAATAATCTGATAATCCATTTTTGTTCAGTAGAGACCTGCAGATAAATGTTGTTTAAATAGGTTCAGTAACTTTAGGACTACAATATATACTGTATATTTAAAATTCTTGTTATGTTGGGGTGTGAATCTTTGGGCTGAAAAAACGTTTTCGAAATTTAGAATGATTCGACAAAGAAATTGGATTTGATTATCGATTCAATTCTGCATTTTTTTATGCATATAGATTGGCAGGATCGAGATCAATGCATCGAGAAAATGAGTAAATCATTACAACCCTAGTCATTATTTAAGTTTAACATGAAAAATAAATTGACATTCAATTTTGTTGGGCTACAAATGTGCTGTTCAGATAGTAGTCATAAACCCAAAAGGCAATTAGCTTTTTCAAGCCAATAATTTTTATAATGGTAGTTTTAGATTTAAAAGTAGATCTGTGGTTAAAATTACTTGAAGAGGTTTCACGTTTTCTTCTAAAACATAAATTGCACACATTTATAAATCAATCATGGATTTTAAAGCTACTGTGTTTTTAAAAAAAACGTACATTCTAAAAACTAGGCTCGGGATCGATGCCTTTTTCACTCATCGATAATCAGAACATTTTCCAGATGATTATCGATCTATATCAGCATTTTTATTTTCAGAAAAACAAAAATAGGCCTACTCGTGGCACAAAACTCTTTATAAATATTTCTTAACACATCTTTGGTGAAGTGTAAGTGGCAGGGTAACTTAAAAGGGGCCTGCACGCCAGACGTGTTTGGCAGACAACATTACATGTTCTAAAATTCAAAACAAATATTTTCTATGAAGGTGCACACACCACAGCTGCCACTCACCGTCTGTCTGTGCCTCCCCGCTACGAACTCGTCCGGTGTGCGACTGGCTTCAAGACATGTTATTTCACCTCCTTGTGGTCTTGCAACACTATTATGCCAGACTACTTTAAACAGATGTACAGGCCAACTGACCCTGAATTTGAATGCAGATAAATTACAAGTCAAGTCAAGTGGTTTTTATTGTCGTTCAACCATATACAGTTAGTACAGTACACGGTGAAACGAGACAACGTTCCTCCAGGACCATGGTGCTACATAAAACAATATAGGACAAACACAGAACCACATGAGACTACACGACTAAATAACATTCCTACATAAAGTGCACGTGCAAACGTGTGCAAAAAGTACGGGACAGTACAATAAATTACTAAAATGACCAGGAAAATTGGCACAGTGAGAGACAGTGCAGCGCCGACCAGTACACAGTAGTGCAAAAAGATGACATTTTCTAAAATGCTAAATGTAAACATAACATACTATGAAATAGTGTTCTATGGACATACAGTAGCAGTTACTGAGGTAGCAGCCAGGTATATAAGTGACAAAAATTAAAGTGCAACTCTGGACATGTGCAAATGTTGGATGGTGTACAGGTGTGTGTGTGTCAGCATCTGAGGTGTGTGTCTGCACCTCCTCTCTGTATGCTGACTCGTCATTCTTGCTGATGAGACCCACCACGGTCGTGTCATTGGCGAACTTGACGATGTGGTGCGAGCTGTGCATTGCTGCATAGTCGTGAGTCAGCAGAGTGAACAGCAGTGGACTGAGCACACAGCCCTGGGGGGCCCCAGTGCTCAGTGTGGTGTTGGAGGAGATGCTGTTACCGATCCGGACTGACTGAGGTCTCCCAGTCAGGAAGTCCAGGATCCAGTTGCAGAGGGAGGTGTACAGGGCCAGCAGGTTCAGCTTTCCAATCAGGTGCTGAGGAATGATTGTGTTGAATGCTGAGCTGAAGTCTATGAACAGCATTCGAACGTATGTGTCCTTATCATCTAGGTGGGTGACGACCAGATGGAGGGTGGTGGCAATGGCATCGTATGCTGAACGGTTGTAACGATACGCAAACTGCAGTGGGTCTAGTGAGGGAGGCAGCTGGGTCTTAATGTAACTCATGACAAGCTTCTCGAAGCACTTGACATGACAGGACGGTAGTCGTTGAGGCAGGACACTAAAGACTTCTTTCGCATGGGGACGATGGTGGTGGCCTTGAAGCACGTTAGGCTTCAAGTTAGGCTTCTAATTTAAATATCGGCTAATGTTATATATCGATGCCTCAAAAATGTATTGAGAAAATAATGTGGCGATCAATGATTCAACATTTTATGACATTCCTACTAAAAACACATAGGAAATTCCTGAGAGAGCACATGGCAAATTAGCCTTCCAGGTTTGCCTGCAAATTGACACCATGACTGAAAAGCTCTATAGAAATCTTAAAATATTCACTACATAATAGTTTATAAAAAATTGAGGACTAGTACCCAGATGATCCTGACTTTCGAGCTGTTCTTGACTCAGATGCCATTCATTTCTACTGAGGGTGTTTATCGTCACATAGCTATGAGTATTGCTCCACCTAAGTGTTTTGAAATGAAAGCACTTTTGACAATCAGTGACAATAATACTTTTACGTATGCAGTCTACAGTGTTACGTGTATTGCTCTATTGGTGATATAAAGGCACATTTACTACTAGTAATGTACATAGCTGAATCTAATGGTGAACTTTCACTGTGGGTACACTCTGTCTCAAAAAGATATATAGTGTTGTGGGAAAGATCACTATTATTGTAAAATTACTTGGCACTGCCAAAATGGTACTGAACATGTTTGACATCTGTGGGACAGAACACATTTTCCAAAACAAGCATGGCATATTTTCCTTTTAGGGACATTTTGATGGATTAGAAGGAAGCCAGAAGTCCTAGACACTGTAGAGTCCTAAAGTATTTTCTGTAGTCACATCCTTTTATATTATACATTTATTCTACACATGAGATAATTCATGACACTCAGGAAATGTTTTCAATAATGCCTGAAAAAATGGGTAAAGTTCAAGTCACAGTTTTGCCATGTCTCATAACTGGATAGCTAACATTCTGCCTAACATCTCTTTTTGTGTTCCCCGAAAGAAAGTCATATGGGAAAAATATCCCTTTAATTGCTACGAAAATAATTGTGACAAAATATAACACAGACACAGTCGACCTCAGATAAGCAGATGGTGCTATATCCGCATCCACTCTTGCATCAGAGATACAACAGTATTCAATGTAATCAAACACACATTGTAAAAACCATGACCACTGTAATCTCAGCTCTCCCCAGACCGCTCTCACAGAGGCTTTGCACTTCAGCTGCAAAAACAAAGTGCACATTTGAAGCTTAATTGTTGAGCTACATATCCACAACGGCAATAAGCTTATCACAGCGGGTGGTGAGGTGCAATGCATTATGAGACAACATGACTGATTTGTTCTCAACCTTTGCCACAAATGAGACTTAATGCAAACATGAATATATGATAATGAACGAGGTCCCACATGGTCAGAAAATAGTTTTCAGTTGAAGAATTTATCATCTGAAAGCCATGCTTATATGAAAAAAATGTCACCTGATCAGTAGTTTTAGTTGCATAGAGACATTGAAATTTAATGACAATGAATCAGTGTAAGCTCCTATTCATATTTTAAAGGTCACCTACACCGCACCTTACTGAAACCAGCTATTCACATACTTAATTTTGCTCACAATGTTTGGAATGTGCTAAATGCTCAGCTCCTTAGCGCAAAATAGAGAATGGAACCTTTTTATAGTTTTGGAATGCAGATGTAAACGATTGCAGGGTAGACTTTGATAGTGGTGAATGGCAGACCATGCCAAATATAATTTTTGCTTATCCAATTGCTCCAACATCCTAAGAAAAATGCCGCTATAACATTTCCACAATTTTCCTAAAGAAAAAAAGAGTGGAAGAGAATGGATTACGACAGTCAGAAGAAAGATGGCAAATTTATTGCCACTCTCTCAAAAGCTGTATTAGAAACCGCGTCGCTTCTGTGGTAACTAGTTTCTTAAAACCTTATCCATGGTAATATAATACAAATTATAATGTTCAAAATTTACACTAAATTAAAAAATAAATAATCAAATATAAAAGTTTGCTAGATTTACAGTATACTACTTAATAAGGCAGAAACGTTTCATCACTGTTGATGACAAGTGTCCATTAATGCTTTATTCTAAGACAAATGTCAATATTCAGCTTTTTAAACAGGTATCATCTTCAAGCAACTCAGTGATTTCAGGTCCAGTCACACAGACAGTGAAGATTCTGCTGAACTTTGAAATAATTTTAAGATTGCATGCCATTCTGGCTCATGATTTGTGTCCATGGTGATCTGCCTTTGAATAGCTAAAACTATTTAAATAAAAATAAAAAAATCTGATATTTAAAGATCTAAAACAAGTGGTTTAACAGAACCTCACATCAATATGTGGCTTCTTCTGAAGCCATTTTGGAATTTAGATTTGGTTATCATTTTCAGTTTCAATGATCTCCTTTTCTGCTTAAGGGATCATGGCAACGTGAGGAAAGATGTACAAAATATTACATTTAATAAATAACTTGTTTCTGCAGAACAAAAATTTACATTTTCAAACAAGGATGGGCTTTGTTCAACTGCTTTACATGATTTGCCAACTACATATTCCAGAAACACTCATCCTGGTTTGGAAACGCCCACGGATTACTATATTGAGATTCCCTATTGGATAGCTGAAAAACACCCATCCTGGTTTGAAAATGGCCACAGATTGGGAAATGCCCATTATTGTTCCTCAGAGACCTATACTTCGGGTAACATGGCTAAAAGCTACAAAAGACCTCAGGAGTGGCACCTGCCATTGGTCAATCAAAAAAACAAAACAAATTTAAGCAGTTTAATTTTTCAGGAATAATTAAATGATAAAAGTAGCTTACTGTTTAAATGCTTACAGACACAACATTGAAGAATAAAGAACACCAAGAATTCCTTCTTGCCTAAATTTTATTTTATTGAAAAAGGCCAGGGTGCAAATGTCAAATAAAAAAAATAAAAGACAAGCATATATTTCAAGCATTTTAATACAAACTCAATGTAAACTATTTCAGTCCCTCTTGACATGTAAGACACTGACTCAAATACTTTGTTATACCATATTTTATCAAGTATTGCACAATGTAGGTACAAAATTAATATATACGTTTACATTGTCCATAATATAGCAAAAATCTGTGTAACTCTTAACAGAAAATACAACTCTTTTTGTTTAAAAAATAATAATAATATTCCTACACTGAAATCCCAACACTAAGGAATATTCTTTAGATCTATTTTAAAGATTAATTTCTTTAACAATTTAAAAAAGGAAAACAAAATACATTATAACATAAAGCCTTCTGCAGCCATCACAGATCACTGGAGTAGTAAAAAGATATAAATGCAATACCATGTTGTAGAAACAATATATATATACTCTGATATTTTACAAACTCTGTACTCAATTAAATTATACAATTAGAAAAAAGACCACGTAAACCCAGATATATGCATTAGTGCCAATTCTTTAAAATCAGCGAAGTCTTACCAACTTTATAATACTGTAAGAGGTAAGAACTTGAAGATTCTGTGTTGTTGGTTTTTTTTTTCAATGTTTTAGATTCTTTTTCCTCAAAAGATTATTAAAAAGATTTGTTTTTTTTGTTTTTGTTTTTTTGATTTATTGGCAAAAAAAGGGAAAGAAAACAATGACACATGTTGCTTGAATGTAACCAGCCTTGGACACATCTGTAATGCTATTTTTCAGTACAAACTCAAGGGGGCAGAGAAACATACGGAGGAGAACATAAAACTCCCTTGGGCACTTGCGCTTATCGGTGACTAATAGAGATCTTTGTTTCCACATTCAAAGTTCCTTGAACTAATAGAAGTCTTTGAGCTAATGTGCGTCTTTGCCTTTAATTTTCCTTTTGCCAACAATCACTCTTCAACATTAGTTAGCCATGACTGGTTGGAATTGCTGGTTTGAATACTGCATGTTGCCGAGACTGAAATTTAAGCCATCCATGAGGGACTTGTCATTAATGTTCCCGTAGGTTGAGAATACATCAAAGGCTTTGTTATACTGCAGAGGACTGAGACTTAGGGGATTCTCGCTTCCAAACATTGTGCTGGAGCTCCCTTGGCCCTGGAGGTTGGGGAACACAAACTCTTTTGCATTGGGAGAAAGTGCGGAGGCCTTCTGTTGCTGACTTCCTAGGCCTAAACTGTACAGAGAATGCATGGAGTTAGAGATGGCTTTCTGCTTAAGTAAGCTGTTCGCATTCAGGCCCAGGTTTGTGGGAGAAGTGCGTGCAACTTTGCCACCATTGCGGCCGCTGTTCTTCATCTTGGTGGAGCCAAACTTGGTGGCAGCAAATGAGGCTGTAGTGAAAGTTAAAGGCTGAGTGGAGCGTGGCATGAAGGAGGGGCTAACTGCTGCTGACTGGCCAAATGGAGGGGACGGGGAACTGGACTCCGAGGAGACGCCCACAGGGTCGCTGATTGGCATAAAGACCTGAGCCTCGGGGTTAAAACTGTTTCTGATCTCCTTGTCCAGCTCCGACCCGTTCTCATTGTTATCATCCACGTATAGCACCTTGACAGGTCCCTTTTCCCCAATTTGGTAGGACACCTCAAAAGGGTCGATCCAAACACTGAGGTCCTGAGGCAAGTTATTGCGGACATCTTCGATGTCCAGCCCACTCTCTTTGGCTGCTTCCTCCACTACCGGGTCCACCTTCTCACCCACGTGTATACACCTGAATCCAGATCCTTTGTATGGCTTGTCGGGATACCAGTGTCCTTCATATTTCTTCTTCAACTGCCTCTCCAGCTCCTCACCAAAGATGTTGACTCGTCGTCGTGGGAGTTTGTTATACAGATAAGAAATTATGAAGTTGAGCGCTACTTGGATTTCAAGCTGCATAGCTGTTTTGCCTTCGTAAATGCCGTCAAGAGCCGCTTTAGTTGAGTGTTGAAAAACCTCAAGGCAGTAGTGATCAGTAGGGACTAACAGAAGTGCTGGTTGATTAGAAAATGTTTGCAGTTCCACTGGAAAATCTTCTCACACTCCTTGAAGGGGAGAAAGAAGCAAGGTGTTCAAGCTTTGTACTACAGTAATAACACACCAGGACTTATCCCTTCTGAACCTAAATATGCAAACATAACTGAACTGCTAAGAACTTCAAATCATATGAGGGCAAGTGAAACGACTGGCAACTAAAAAAAAATAAGAAAATAAACATTCATTAAAAAGGCCAACATGTGTTTAACAATTTAATGCACACCTCGTATCTTTAGTAAACCTCATTCCACCCCCTGAACCTCATCCACTTTTGGAGATATGCCCACACCTCTTGTTCTCCTAGACCACACCTCAACCTTTCTCTTGTACACATACGCATAATAATACAAATATTTTACAAGCTATTTCTTACTCAAGGTGGAGCAGATGTTTCAGCAATTGGATTGATTTGCATTTGACTTTGCTATTTGACTTAGCAGCAATGTGGAAAAGTTGTGCATCTATTTATACTCAAAAAATAGCTTATGTGTAGCTAAATGTGTGTTTGACAGCCAGTTGCATCTCATGGAATTTCAGAGTGGAAGTAATGAATCCTGTTCTGTATATTTATTTAATTTTTTTTGCATTATCTCATTGATTCATATATAAAACATCAAAATAAATTATATTCTATTATTTCCTAATTGCCTTGTAATTATTTTGAAAACATGACACTACATGTGCATTTTGTAGATCCATTTGTGATAGATATACCTGCCGGTTCCTGAAGACATCGCTATGCGTTTAAGGGTTAATAAAACATGAGAACAGAACAACAAAACCATCTGGTCCGTTTAAAGCATGTGTTTTGGTCGGCACGAGTTAAATATGTTTAAATTGGCTTCATCTACCGTGTGGGGGTGGTACAAGCCCTGGGTGGAAATTTTATGGGGAGTCGTTTCACTTCTCACGCTTAGCGCGAGGCTACAGCATTCAGGAGAGATGACATAATACATATTCTCTTCTCTACTTTATTCCGACAACTGTTGCGTAAAAAAAACGCCTTTATGTGAATATAGGGCATTTGAACACAATGCGACACATTGAAACGATATTGCGCAACAGATCGGCGATAGGGGTTACCGAAGATCGTGACCAACAGCACGACGCTCTCCTCGGGGTGTGTTATAGCTTTAAAGATTTTATATGGGCAAATATGCACGATTTGTTTGACAACATCGCCACGACTCATGCAGCAAGTGAACACCATCACAGGCGAAAATAGAGCAGTTATTTCGCATAGCAAGTTTAGTGTAGGGGTTATTTCTGACCCCAAAAAATAAACTGACATTGGTAGCATCCAAACAACTAGAGAACATCAATCGTTGTGATCGAAAGCGCTTATGAATCCCGGAAAATGCGTAACTTAAGAAGGCAGCTCGCAAGGTTTTGAAACAGAGCCATTATTATTTATGCCCCCTCATGAATATGGCATGGGAACATGCTGGACGCATTTTAACGTCTACAAAAACTACAAACTGTCTCTGTGGAAATCCACCATACATGGTACCAAGCCCACTGCAAAACAAATGACGCCGGGAATCAATCTGGTTTCCCACGATCGTGCAGGACTTCAGACGGACTGAACTTGGACACAGTAAACGGTATGATATTCTGATCGTATATGCGTGCAGTCACACGGTCAGCAGAGCCGAAAACTGCCCTGATCGGTCATTTCCGTAAAAAAACACACGACGGCGTTGTGGAAAGAGCAGCTCACATGACTGCAAGGTTTTAAATGAAGACTGGGAATAGTTTTACTGGATAAAACAGATTAACTGAAGCGAAACGCGATCATTAATCGTGCACTGTGCCCACTCGAGCACCAGACCTCCTTTTAAACAGATAACCATAATCAGTAATAGCCTGTTCAAGGCAGAGACATTAAGATCCAGCAATATACATTATTATGACACAGCATTCGTCTGCATACACGACACACAACAGATGTACACTGATAAAAGAAAAAAACTAACCAGAAAAAAAAAAATCACCAGATACTTACATTAAACGACTTCACCGTTTGTTTTCTCCTGGCTAGCTTGACAACAACCTTCCGCAACAATTCCTAGTTAACAGTTATCTAACTGATAATTCCAATAAGGTTGCAATCAATATGTTTAGTTGTTTGCTCTTCGGGTGTGTTATGTTATTATTATTTTTCTTTAGGAGTCTATCGTCAGTCAATCTGACTCCCCACTGCCTGGGAGTTTTTACAACTCTGCCCTTTAAACTCCTGACTGAAACTGCTTTATAGCGCTCCTCCGCCACGGACATGATGGGGGCGGTGATGCGGTTTTCAGAGGTCAGAACCCCAGTGACGCTCACGATGCTTTCGTCATATATTTGCCTCACCATGCCTCCATGCTGATTGGCTCCACGCTACTGTCAATAATAAAAAGGGACCCGCCCCTGACAGCTGCTCAACCAATAAGCGAGAAGTATATATATATATATATATATATATATATATATATATGGCTGGCGTTCCTCGATATGTATTAAGAGTCTTCCTCCCACACGAACGCGATTTTAACATAATAGTCAGATATTTGCCTCTTTTATTGTGTTAATTTGATTTATTGAGACCCCTCGTAATAGTGTGATGTTTACAGCATATCACTGAATCCGTCGCTAGTGCATCAGCGGTCCTATGTTTACATATGAATACGTTGCAGTTGCAGTATGGAGGTTGAATGTAATGTTATGAATAATGAACGTCTCTAAAAATTTGGGAAGTATTAAACAGATAAGAGGTAAGAAGACATGCATAAATACATTAAGAGCAAAGTGCAAGGACACAGCGGAGTGACTCCGTGACATCTTGCTGCTGAGGCGTAATCTGCCCTTTTGTGTTTTGCGTGGAAAAAAATACTCCAATGCTATTGGCTGTCCAGACTTTCGCCGTCATCTCATAAAAATAAATACAAATATGAACATAGTAAAAACATAAATTTGTCTTAATTGTAATCCCTACTTATATGTGGATGTCTTTGGATCTTATGTGTATTGTTTTGCAATAAAATACAAACACACACACACACACACACACACACACATATATATATATATATATATATATATATATATATATATATATATATATATATATATATATATATATAATGTAAATATTAAAAGTTATTTATTGAAACAAGTAGTGAAAATGTTACTCATTGTCCCTGTCTGGTACAGAGTGTAAATCAAAAGCCCATTATTCATCTATGTTCTATGACATATATTGTAACATGATATAGACGTGTTGTGTTGCTTTTTCTATAGTATCAGGAATAGTGTGTTGACCCTTTGGTCATCTCATATTTCATTTGTCGGGTAAGCTCCCACATGCAAGAGGTTTAAGGTGCATGGCGTAATGAATTGTTATAAACCCAACCAAGTATGGGCTTTGTTTGTACAATAAGCTCTGTACCATATGGGTGTAGAAAGAAGAGGACCTCCTGGGAGGAGTGCACTCCAGATATTCATTTTTAGTTTGTACACTATGTACATTCGGAAAATGATTTCAGGCTCACAATACAACAAGCATGCTCTTCTCTGGCGTTAAGCAAAAATAAAGGTGATTTTGATCGTAGTCAAGCTCTAATCAAATGAGTTGTGTGTTTTAGCATCTACTCTCTGACATTTGTTGTTTGTCTATGCAACATTTTCTTATTGCCCTAATTACACAGAGTGGGAGGAACATACTAATGATTGCAGATTCTAAACTGGGGAGTCAGGATAAGCTAATTTGCTTAGCAGGGATATTGTGAACGTTTAAAGTTCAGAGAGAGGCAGAGTGGGAGGAGGGAAGGTAGACTCGGCCAGTGGCCTGCCTGGTTACTGCCACTGGAAAAAAAAAAAAATTGTTTTTGGTTTAAGGCACTGCTGATAAGCTGGATACTGAAATGTGACCTGACTACTTTCCTCCAAGTTTGTTTTGGAATAGTTCATACATTGCCTGTATGTTGCCTAGGAATATAAACACTCATGATTCAAGCTGCATGTTGGGTTGTAAGCACCTATAATTAAAATGTGGTATCTCATATCAGAGCACATTGGGTATGTATTGTAGCTGATTTGTTTCATAGGTAATGAGTGATTAGACTGTAATTTAAAGGAATGATCCGGGTTCAATACAAGTTAAGCTCATTTGACCACATTTGGAGTATAATATTGATTACCACAAAAAAAAAAAAAAAAAAAAAATCAACTTGTTCCTCCTTTTCTTAAAAAAAGACAAAAATGTAAGAGGCACTTACTATGAAAAGTTAAAACACACAAAAAAACAAAGTAAAGCTATAAGACAAAGGAAATGAATTTAAACATGATTTTAGTATGATTAAATCAATTAAAAACATTTTCTGTGTAAAGTTATAGTCAATTTGGCAACTTCATTACCATGACGATGTAATGTCAACAAACTGTAAAACAACTGTACAAATGACAATTTAAACAACTTAACAACAAAACTAATACTTTAGTTTTAACAGTAGAATTAATGTAAGAGCTTTTATAAAATTAGAAGCTTCACATTTCTGTTTAAACCCTCCAAAAAGTGTCCCGATTCACTTCCACTGTATGTGCCTCACTGTGACCTTGATTTTTTTTTAAGAAAACTAGGGACGAGTCTAAATAATTTTTTGTGGTAATCAACATCATACCACAAATGCAGAACGATTGAGCGTAACTTGTATTGAATCCGGAATATTCCTTTTAGATTGTTCTTTACAAACGTTTTCATGATAAAATACATGTCTAAATATCAATAATTTTCCTAGGAAAAATAAATTGGCTTCATATTTTAGTCAGTGGATGACGTTAAAAGGAAGGAAAAAAGTTCTGGAACTTACGTAAGTATGCCTATGACGTGTTATCCGTAGCATAGCAACAATAAATACAAACCCCTGCTCCTCCCCTATCATGACAAGCACCTGATTTGTTCCAAGTCTACACTGCATCACACCCTTTTCTTTCTTCATATGACACATTGGCTTGTTTGAAGAAAGAGCGGCCTTTCTACATTCCAGCCTTAATAATTCCATGACTGTCTCATCTGTGTTACGATACAGGCATGTGCATATACCTGTATTTTTACACATTCCATTTGTTTACTAATGCTTCTGTCACTAGATATAGTCTACATACAGAGATTACATAAAATTCCACATTGTTAAAGTGAGTTTATCATGGTGTGAAATGGCAGAGCAGGTAGAGAGATTATTAGGTCCCAGATTGCTCCTTTGGAGGGGTATGAATGGAAGCATGCAGAAGACACTACATATGCATTTCCAGCATTGCACTGACTCACATAATAAAGCCATGCCAATGGAGGTGGAACAGGCCATTTTCATGATATGATAAGAGTGTAATGGCAAAGCACATCAATACCACATCAAAGTCAGTTTTAGCATAGGAATAATGTATGCCAAACGTATACCTTCTATTGGTTCAGTTAAACTCTGATGAAACTGTAAAGGGAGATGACAAGAAACCTTCATCCAAGGGATCAAGGTTTGGCTTGTTAGCATGGTCCAGTTTGCCTCTTCTAATAGATGCCAAAACTACACCATTCTGGGGGCAAAAAGCACCTTTCTCTATTGACGGCATATATATATATACTGTATATAAATACATACACTGGCGGCCAAAAGTTTGGTATAATTTACAGATTTTTCTGTTTTAAAAGGAACTTGGTCCTTTAATTCACCAAAGTGGCATTCAGCTAATCACAAATTATAGTCAGGACAATTCTGATGTAAAAAAAAAACAGCACCATCACTATTTGAAAAAAGTCATTTTTGATCAAATCGACAGGCTAAATTGGTACTAGAAAATCAATTGCCATTATATCAAACACAGTTGAAAGCTGTTTGGTTTATTAAATTAAGCTTTACATTGTCTTTGTGTTTGTTTTTGAGCTGCCACAGTATGCAATAGACTGGCATGTCTAAGGTCAATATTAGGTAAAAAATAAATGGCAAAACAGAAACATCTTTCTCTAGTCAATCATTGTTTTGAGGAATGAAGGCAAATGAAGATTTAATACAAAGGTGTACACTGAAGTCTTTAAAGTTAAAGGACAACTGGCTCTAACAAGGACAGAAAGAGATGTGGAAGTCCAGATGTACAACTAAACAAGAGGATAAGTACATCAGAGTCCCTAGTTTGAGAAATAGACACCTCACATGTCCTCAGCTGACAGCTTCATTGAATTCTACACGCTCAAAACCAGTTTCATGTACAACAGTAAAGAGAAGACTCATCTTCAGGACCTCATCAGGACTTTTGGGAAGAATTGCAAAGAAAAAGCCACTTTTGAAACAGAAAAACAAAAAGAAAAGTTTAGAGTGGACAAATAAACACAGACATTGGACAACAGATAACTGGAAAAGAGTGTTATGGATCTTAACCCCATTGAGCTTTTGTGGGATCAGCTAGAGTGTAAGGTGCGTGAAAAGTGCCCAACAAGACAGTCACATCTATGGCAAGTGCTACAGGAAGTGTGGGGTGAAATGTCACCTGAGTATCTGGACAAACTGACAGCTAGAATGCCAATGATCTGCAAAGCTGTCATTGCTGCATGTCGATTTCTTTGATGAGAACTCTTTGAAGTAGTTTAAGAAGTTCTGAATTTTTTTTAAATTGTAATAGTAATTTTTCATGTTATTAATGTCCTGACTATACATTGTGATCAACTGAATGCCACTTTGGTGAATACAAGTACCAATTTCTTTCCATAAGAGCAAAATCTGTACATTATTCCAAACTTTTGGCAGCCAGTATATATATATATATATATATATATATATATATATATATATATATATATATATATATATATATATATATTGCACTGTATACTGTATATATAAGCATTTACTCAGATACAGTTTAGAACAATGTGTAGACAGATTCAATAGTTGATGTTTACCAATGAGCAATCTAAAAGAGGGCTTTAGCTAAGTCACAAGCCCGTGCCAAGAGCCTGGAATTCCTGTGGTACAAATTATACAGGCACTCTCAGTAATATTTACCATTCATTCATGCAACCTCTTTAGATAAGCTACCCTTCTCTCAGTTAGTGTTGCTTTGCACTTAATAAAATTACAGAGCAGCAAACATATTGTAGCCAGCACTGGTCAGAAATCAGGTAAGTTGGTGGAAACTGTTTTCATCAAAAACATAATGCAACTTTATGCCTTGTGGAAGCACACAATCTTTCATTTTTAATGTGTGAGAGGGCAAGCCTTAGAACATCCCATATTTTCAATATTTCTTCCAATTTTGAATTATTCCCTTTCTGAACTGCACTGAAATGACACTGCAGGTGTAACATAGAGGTAGAGCTGAATTTTGCTGACAGATAACTTCAGAGAGAGAGAGAAAGTATAAGGGTAAGGCAATAAGTGTATCGAAAGCACAAACAGTACTGAAAGGAGTGGACTTGTCACGTATTCAGTATCAGCAATTTATTATTGTTTCTTTTTATAGGAAATAATTTAGTGGTGAAGGACTATTAAAGGGCTGGGTAACCTACAGTTTTTCTCTACTGCAGGAAAAACATCCTGGAACCATTAGTACATACTATTCAGATATACTGCAACATTTCACTACTTGATGAGCCATTGGTACATCTGAACTAGAGATATGTACAACCCCAGAAACATTGTGTGCCCCACTTTTGCCTCATCTCTTATGAATGCTCCAACAGGGTCGTTCTGGGATGCCTGCTGTGAGGAGGATAAGAGATACACTCTTATACATTTCTATTTCCTCCAAACACTCTTAGAAGAAACATCTCTACAATATATAGACCTTTCTATAGTGTTCTAATATACAGATGTAGAACCTTTAAGGGGTTCCAAGGGTTCCAAACATGGCATCATAACATCTTATGGATTTAGGCCATGCCCAAACTAATACATTTTTGTTTGAAAACGCATTAATTTCACTGTTCACACCATCCACTCTAGAACGTTTTTTCTCCACTGAAAACACTCTTTTGACTTGTTAGTATGAATATGGATTTGGTTTTTGTTTATTGAAAACATTTCTAGGATTTGTGAATTAAATAGTTAATAACAACCGATACTTTATCATTGGAAGAAACTGAAATAACCAAATGCAAAACACATTAACTGGAGGCCAAAAGTTTGGAATAATGTAAAGATTTTGCTTTTATGAAAAGAAATTGGTAATTTTATTCACCAAAGTGGCATTCAACTGATCACGATGTATAGTCAGAACATTAATAACATGAAAAAATACTATTACAATTTGAAAGAAATGTTCAGAACTTCTTAAACTACTTCAAAGAGTTCTCATCAAAAAATCCTCCACATGCAGCAATGACAGCTTTGTAGATCCTTGACATTCCAGCTGTCAGTTTATCCAAATACTCAGGTGACATTTCACCCCACACTTCCTGTAGCACTTGCCATAGATGTGGCTTTTTTTCATCTCTCTCTCTCTCTCTCTCTCACTGCCACTCTGCATTGGCCTTTTCCCTCTCTTTTTAAATTTTACAGTGTTTTTTGGGGGGGATAATACACTGTTACAGGAAGTACCCAATTTTTCCCTCCCCTTGTTCCATCCCTCATCCAGGTAGATGGAGATGACCTGCCGGCAGATGGGGCGGAAGGCATGTACATCATGCTGAGGGTTCCCCAGCCTGAGAGAAGGAGGAAGGAATGTGACATGGCGGAGGGCGGGGTCGGGTCATGATTATACACTCCTGGTCCCTTATCAGGCTAATTAAGCCTCCGAAAGGGATAAAGGCCGACAGCAGAAGGTGGTGCGAAGAGAGAGAGATCGTTTATGGTCAGCTGACCGGCATGTGTGTGTTTGTGTCTTTTTGTTCAGTTTTATACTAAAACTATTATTTATATTGTCAAGCCGGTTCTCGCCTCCTCCTTTCCATCCCTTTACACCTTCTTTCCTCAACTATAGTGTATATATATATATATATATATATATATACTGTATACAGTATACTGTATACCCAATGCAAGTATGCTCGTGTTTGGGGGAACACGTCATTCAAACATCTGAATGACAAGTTCGGTCGCTGTGGTCTGACCTGTCTAAAGACTAAGGTCATTCCAGGAGGGCATATCTGGCCAACTGCTTTGTTAGTCATATGAGGTTAATGTCCTCCACAACTATCACCCAATTTCTTAAACAAACACAGAGCAGAACCAAAATAAGCAACGTTGCAATTTAAAATGTTGCATTTTAATATCTTGAGTTGTGGCACGGTAGTGGTGTAAGAGCTGGTTGCTCCTAAAACCGAGAATATTGTCCATGTAATGAAAGTGTACACTCTAAAGAATAAAACTTTCAAAAAGGGTTTTACAGCCTCATGCCATAGGAAAATATTTTTTAGTACCTATTTGTAAAAATTATAGATATTTGAGGCATTATTTGGGGTTTCTCAGATGCCACAATGGTGTAACCTTCAGGAGAACCTCTTCGCACCTGGAGAATCTTGAATATCCTATTTATGTCCTCAAACAATTTGATGGTCTGTTTCAATAGTCTTTAGAGTTCCTGCCGGAACTAAGAGTAACTTTAGAGAACTGAAATGGTGTCGAGGATATCTCCAGAGGGTTCCACCAGTGCGGCAATCCAGAGAAGCCCAAATAGTGCCTTGAGAATCTTTTTTTATTCTATTTTATAATGTATAATGTCATAGTGCAACTACTTTAATTTCCATTGTTTTTTGGCTTCACTTTTCCTCTGTTCATGGATGACACCTAGAACCACAACACTGATATGGAGAACATTTGAACCTCTGATGAACCCTTATATAACCAACTCAAGAACAATTTTATTTTGGCAAAATAAAATGGTTCTTGATAAGAATAAGGTTCTTTGATGAGGTGGAATTTCAATGCCATAATCTTCTTTAATACTTTGATAGCGGTTTCCTGCATCAAAGCATTTCCATGCATTCCCCTCATTTAGAGCATGCTGATGATACTCTATCTCTCTCTCTCTCTCTCTGTGTGTGTGTGTGTGTGTGTGTGTGTGTGTGTGTGTGTTTGTGTCTAATCTAATTGCAAGTAGTCTGTCTAATTGCAAAAGCATCTACTGAGGATAATGTCAGAGATATACTGAAGCACAGGAGCACACTGTCTTTTTTTTTTTGCCCTAAAATTCAATTACAACAATTTTGTCACTGCCTGTCTTTATTACAGTAAGTTGGATTGCAACAACAGTTGTGTAGAAGTGACTGAAATTTACTTATTTTTATTAAGAAATATACATTTAATTGTTTTGATCTCAGGATAAAAAAGGCTCCACTGACAGAAGAAAAAGATAGAATAAATGCATAAATATACTGACGTTTATCAGTGAAGTAAAATGACTGGCGCTGCTGGCACATCAGCATTTTACTGTAGTAGACACTAGAAATCTCCCGCACCTTACTGAAATGGAAAGTATAATTGGTTAGCAAATATCCTATCTTGGCTGATACGAATATTCTGATTGGTTGCTCAGCTGAGTTAGATTGTCTATTTTGCCACTGCCTTCAGCTCAGCGCTCCCGCGGCATCACCTTAGCAGATTGAACAGTGATGGGTCAAAAGCCTACTAGCTGTTCTAGCAGCCATACGTATCACTTATTTTAGGTGAACATATGTTCTTGTATGCTTGACCTTTCTGATCCTGCATGTTAGAGGCAGGGTTGTTTCTAGCTGTTAGCGGTATAAGCATCTGCTTAGGGCCCCCTAGCCACCAAGGGGCCCCACAAAGCAAGGTAGTTTCTTTATTTAGCTTATATATATATATATATATATATATATATATATATATATATATATATATATATTTAAATATACTAAAAGCTGCACGTTAGACTCAGGCAGGCATCTGTTATGGCTCAATTAGACAGGAGGGGCCCCCTTGTGGCATGAGATGGAGGGGAGACTTTCTGTTAAGCATTAAGTAGGATTTCGCTTAGGGCCCCCATATGCTCAGAAACGACTGGGTTACACTGAGGAACTTACAATAAAAGTTAATGGGGCCAAATCGATTTTATCACACTAAAATCATGTTAACACACATATTGTGTATGTCTTGGGGTGTAAAACATTGAGCATTTTAACATTTACAGATCGACCCCATTCCCTTCCATTGTTGTGCCTCTTATCATGTTGCCCGCTGTGCATGACACTGCGGGGACTCACAGCATGTGGAGGATCATGCTACACTCCACGATCCATACACAACTTACCACATGCCCCATTGAGAGCGTGAACCACTGATCGTGACCACTAGGAGGTTACCACATGTGACACTACCTTGTTTTGGAGTCCTGGCTGGAGTCACTCAGCACACCCTGGATTCAAACTCGCGACTCCAGGGGGGTTAGTCAGCATCAATACTCGCTGAGCTATGCAGGCACTGATTTTTGCTTCTTCTTTTTTTTAAAGAAAAAGAGGTATGAGTTTAAATTAATTTTTGTGGTTATCAATAATATGCCACAAATGCTGTTGATTGAGCTTAACTTGTATTGAACCCAGAATATTCCTGTACCCCAAGTTCTGGATTTTATTCAAGCATTAGGATCTCAACTACTCCTGAGGCTATCCTAAGAGATTCCTATGGATCTCTAAATAGATGGATCTCTAAGTATATTACTATGAGGATATCAGACGATCCTTATCCTTTCTCTTAAAAATATTAAAATTACTCAAAAGTTCCATACTTGGAATTTAAAGTCATGCAAGTTGGATGTCAGGATCTTAAAATAAAATCATAAGATAAATATCTCAAATCTGGTATGGAGCTGTCTGTTGTCTGTAGTGATGACCTCAACTAAGAATGTCACAAGGCTGTGCTGACTGCTTCTGAGGCAGTGTGAAAAGCCATTCATCACCGATTCTGCAGAATGAACTGGGAATAACCAAGCCTTTAAGCCTTTCAATCTCTTCTTTCTTACTGTACTTCTTCATGGGAACCCTGTGTTCAGGTTTCACCCAAAGTAAACATGGCTTGTGCAAATATATATTGTAGTTCAGCTATGGCACTATCAGACTTACTTCTCATCTCATTATCCTTCATCCAAATCATCACCAACAGTGATATCCAAAGTAGTTAGGTTGCTGTTTCCAAAAAAGGCTTTGTTTTGGCCCTAAACATAGAAGCAATCATCAGAAACTATATGCAAATATGAGAGTGTGCGTAATGAAGAATGACATAAAGAGAGCGTTGCCAATGTTTCAGGGAAACACATGTTAGCTGTCTATACAGACCCATCTGTTTTGAAAACAGCTCTTGTGCCGAGCAGTCTATGGAGAGAATATGAATATTGCATCTCTCCCAAAAGAAAAAGGAAAACAAACAAAGACAATCTTCAAAGGGACTAGTCGTGTCTGGCCAGTGTCTTCTTGCTCTTCTTGTGTATAAAGAAATGCTCAGTTCTCTCACAGTTTTCAAACATATTGCATTTTTCCATGTCATTAATACATTTGTAACAAGGCTCTATTCCTCTAAAGATCTGCAAGCTATGTTGAGCATTACACCAATACTGTAACGACAAACTAAAAACAACACATTGGCATAACAACTATCATCATTCTGCAAATATTAAAACACATTTTCATTAAAAAGGAGCATGTCTGGAGCATATTTTTGCTTTTTTTAAAATACATTTTTGTGGTCGATTGAGCTTAACTTGTATTGAACCAGGACTATATCTTTCAGTGTTCCATTTGGGAATACTACACTACATGGCTGAGTGCATAGTGTATATTGTAAGTGCGTCATTTGGGACATGACTTTACTAACCAATCTGATATTGGACACTTTCACTCATAGATTTAATGAATCATGACTGACTTTGAATAGGGAATTTCTACAATGGTATTGGTAATGATAACTTAAAACTATTGATTTTGAATTATGCTGGATCCACATCTCTAGGTGGCACTGTAAGTGTCTAAAACATTTACCGTGCACCTTTAAAGACCCCATGATATGGATAGACGAGCATAGTTTTCTTTCCTGAGTTGATGGACTTATTATTGAAAAAGGAAGCTGGGGTGTTCAAAGGACTTGACCAGGGCTGAAACGATTAGCTGACGTTATTGACAACGTCGACAATAAAAAATTGTCAACAAACATTTTCGTTGACGTATAGTTGTCATTTAACATAACATGAGATCACATTCAATTCTAATAATGACGCATGAGAGCAGCACAGCAGCTCGTCCCTGACAGAGGAGAGGAAGAATTACACAGCTCAAGAGTCCAAATGCACTCTAAACTTTCACAGCTTCATGTGATGTAGATTGCAAAGTATGAGGGAATTATACAAAAATACAAGTGGAGCTGGAGCTGCCGCTCTGCTGAAGCAAAACTTGTGTTACATCTTAAATCTTATATTTAATAACATTCAAATAATACGGAAGCAGTTCATGTAAATAACTACAAACTCCGAAACTGTCAATTCTCTGTGCGATCAGTGCCTCTTATCGCATAGGAAATCGGGATGTTAGTTCCGGATGTTTTTCCACCTAAAGGATAAAACCAATGTGCCAAATTCTACACAATTAGTGCCACTGTGCACTGAATGTTAATGCCCTAAAAATTGCCTGTGCAGTGACTTTAAAATGGTAAATGGTCTGCATTTATATAGCACATGTTTTAACCTTAGAGGTTACCAAAGTGCTTTACACTGCGTCTCATTCACCCATTCACACAACAATGACGGCAGAGCTGCCATGCAAGGAGCTAGCCTGCAATTGGGAGCAACTTGGGGTTCAGTGTCTTGCCCAAGGAAACTTTGGCATGTGGAGTCATGTGGGCTGGGAATCGAATCGCCAACCCTGTGATTAGCGGCCGACCCGCTCTACCACCTGAGCTACAGCCGCCCTAGAGTTAGTAGAGAACTAAAAGCAAGGGTCAAAATAAATTATGGGTGAGTAAGTTCTTATTCAAAAGTAACAACATTCTTAGATTTATTTTATCCTCCATGTGCCAGGCAAAGGCATGGTATATCTGGCAGATATTTTGGGAGAAGCTTTTTCATACAATATTTTAATTTGTATGAAAATAAAAATGGATTTGTCAAGTGTTTTAGCCAAACCAATGTGAGAGAAACTCTGTTAAGGTGACAGTCACAAGTCTTACAGCACACAAAAAACTTGATTGTGTCTGAGTTGTCATTTTCTTTTCAGTGCTAGAGGGGCTGCAGAGAGAAAGTCACGATTTAACAGACAAACAGAACAAAACAGAAGCATTTGCATTGTTTGTGTGAGTGTGCATGCGTGAGTGAGTGAGTGTGTGTGAGTGTGTGTGTGTGTGTGTCAAGTCAAGAAATTTGTATAGGGCCTTTCACAACACACATCGTTTCAAAGCACCTTTACAGAAAATCATGCATTAACAGAAAATGAAACCTTAATATATGTAAAGTCTTAGAGTCATCATTGTATTGTTTGATAAAATACAATTGTGAATAGTGTTTAAATACTAATAATAATATTTTTATTTAGAAACCCAGTGAGCAAGCCAAAGGCGACCGTGGCAAGGAACACAAAACTCCATAAGATGTTGTTAATGGAGAAAAATAACCTTGGGAGAAACCAGACTCACTGTGGGGGCCAGTTCCCCTCTGACTAACATCATGAATATAATGCCAATATTACATATGTATAGTGTAAGTCATGGTTTTGTAAGAAAGATTTTGTAAGAACTGTAAGATTAAAGAGTAATAGACTGAAGTGATGTTTGGCTGGCACTGGCTGCATTTAGTCATCATTACCTAGAGATATGTAGCAGTGGAGTCCATCAGGAAACAGGAATGCAGCTGGATCCAGCCAGTTCTGGTGACCTCAGGACAGGAGTCTCGAGGTTCAGACAGCGATACAAAATGAATAATATTAGCATAGATGCCATTCAATTTATTGCAGAATCATGATGAATGTTTCTGGGTTCTGGTTCCCACAGACCTAACTAAAACAGCCTAATTGTGAGTTGAAGGATAAATTAGATGTATGCCTGGCTAAATAGATGAGTTTTTAGTCTAGACTTAAACTCCGTGAGTATGTCTATAGCCCAAACAGTGTGCAGAGTTAATAATATTAAGAAGAGTTTCTGAAATTACAGGGAATACATCTTTTAAGAGCTTAGTTGGTATTGGATCTAACATACATGTTGTGGCTTTTGATGTTTTGCTAAGATTTGTTAGCTCTTCATGACCTATAAAAGCGAAGGATTGAAGTTGCTCTGAGGAAAATTATGAGAAACTGTTTTCTGAAGTGCTGTGGCAGTTGATTGCATAATTCCATAATTTTATTTCTGATTATTTAAATTTTATCAGTAAAGCAATTCATGAAGTCATTATTATTGTGCTGCAACAGAATATCTGGTTCAGTCGATACTTTATTCCTAACCAATTTATCCACAGTACTGAATAAACACCTTGGATTTTTGTGGTTATTTTCTATGAGTTTCTAAAATATGCTGAGCTGGCAGCATTTAGTGCCTGTCTGTAGCTACAGAAACTATCCTTCCATGCACCACGAAATACGTGTAATTTTGTTTTCTTCCACTTGCGCTCCATTTTCTGAGCTGCTCTCTTGAGAGCATGAGTGTGATCATTGTACCATGTGCGGGACTTTTTCCTTTAATATACTTTAATCAAAGTGGGGCGACACTATCAAGAGAGCTAGAGAAGACTGTATTAATATTTTCTGTTATTTCATGAAGTTCTTTTAGACTTTGGGGCTTATTGAGTGTATGAGATTGATCTAGAAGACTATTAGAGAAGCTATCTTTAGTGGCCGTTCTACCTGAACGATAGTGTGGTGTAGATTGTGTAACATTAGCTGACCACAGCATACAAGAGACAAGGTAATGATCTGAGATGTCATCTCTCTGCAGAAGAATTTATATAGTATCAACATCAACTCCATATGACATAGTTAAATCTAGCTTATGATTATGGTGATGAGTTGGTCCTGTCACATTTTGTCTGACTCCAAGAGAGTTGCGAATATCGATAAATACTAATCCCAATGTGTCATTTTCATTATCTATGTGAATGTTGAATTCACCAACCATTAAACTCTATCTACAGTATCTACAAGATCTGATAAAAAAAAAATTGTAAATTTACCAAGGAAATCAGAGTAACGCCTGTGTGATCTATATACTGTAAAATGACAGAGGGTTTTTTTTTTGTTTATATTTTATGGTGTCAAAATTAAGCATTATTAGTTTAAAAGACTTATATCCTCAGGTAACACCAAAAACACTGTAAACTGTAGCAACACGGCTCATGTTTATAACAATAACTTGGGGGAGTAGATTCATTAAACTATTCTATTAATCTGGTTTAAACCAGGTTTCAGTCAAACAGAGCGCATCCAAACTATGATTTAATAATTTCATTTACAATTAGTGCTTTGGTAGAAAGAGATCTAATGTTTAGTAGCAATACCTTCATTTCATTAAGTTTGACCGTAATAAAAACTACAATTAATTATTTTGTGAGAGTTTTGTGTTTGGTAGTTCGGAGATATCTAGGTGATACAGTCTCTATGTGTTGTAGTTTATGTGACCTGTGTGACGTCACAAGGCAGCTAGTGGACATTCAGATTAACCAGTTTGTTCCTGACCTGGGCCCCAGTTAGTCAAATACTATCATTATTAAGACATGAGCCAAATTACTAGAGAGGAGAGCTGCACCTTCCCTGGAGGGATGGAGTCATTCTCTCTTTTAGTAGGTCATGTCAAACCCAAAAACTCTTCCAATTGTCTATAAATCCTATGCTATTCTCTGGACACGACTCAGACATCCAGCCATTCATTGACAATTATCTACTAGAAATCTCATCACCACATCGAGCAGGGAGGTGGCCAGAGCATATTTCAGTGTCTGCCTTTTTTTTTTTTTTTTTGCAAGTTTACAAACCTCTTTAACATTATCTGTAGTGATCTCCAACTGGTGAAGCCGGACATCATTAGTGCTGACATGAATAACAATTATAGAAAATCTATGATTAGCAGTAGCCTATCAGATGGTCAAGCCCCGGAAATGCATTTAACAATGGTGGCTGTAGTCTCTTTTTCCAAGTTCTTTACAATAGAATCACCAATTATTAGGGCTCTTTCAACATTATTCTCAGAGGGAACCCCTAGCAGGAACGTAAGAGTGGTGTCGCTTTGCTGAGTATGCCAACGAGACGTCACGCAAGTGCCTTGCTGCGAGGACTTTAGAGCCGAAACCAAAGTGTGTGTGTTGCTTATTGTACTACCAGCATCTGAAACAGTATCTACTGGCTTCTCTTTCTGACTGGCCTCCACTAGCATTTGGATGCATTAACCTTCTTTGTCAGCCTGACTAATTCCTTACATTTATCACATGTGAATCTTTCACTGCTGATGGAAGAAGCTATCATAAACATGTGACATGTAGGAAGAAATATTTTGAGCGGATGCCATAACTTACCGCAATTATTTGTTGTTGGTTGTTCCTGAGTGGTGAGGGTTTGAGATCGATGTAAATCCCTCACGTAATTGCTTGCTGTTATGGATGTTCTTGATAAGCATTGCTTTGAGATCAATGCAATAATCCATGTAACACAGAGAAGAAAACGGGTGCGCGCTGTAAAATGCGCGGTTTAATCGCGGTAAAATAGAAAGCGGATGCACATGGAAAATGTACGTAGTTGAATCGCAAATGGCAGATGTTAAGGATTAAAAGCTGAAAACAGATAGATAAGCAATGCTTAAAAAAAGCTAGCAGGCTACAAACACAGACTCGAGCTAGGCACCAGCAGCAACAGGTAAAATACACACAGATGAAACAGTAGAAAAGCAGAAAAACCCGAAACATGCAAAAATGCTAAACAAAACAAAAATGCTAAATGTTTTTGTGAGGGTTAGGTTTAGGGTTAGGGGATAGAATCTATATTTCATACATTATACAAATCATTATGTCTATGTAGAGTCCTCATAAGGATAGCCGCACCAACGTGCGTGTGTGTGTGTGTGTGTGTGTGTGTGTGTGTGTATTTTCCCCTTTGGGTCAACGTGCTCCTCTAGTTTCCAGTATCTCTTTTGGTTTCGCCCTATTTCAGAGTCCACTAATTAATCATGCATTATTGAGAGCCAGTGCTAGATGAGGTTTTACCCTTATAGCGGTCTCAGCACACACATGCACACACTGCTTTTAAAAACTTCCCCCAGCTATGGGATGCTGCTTGAGTGAAAGTACATCCAGGGTCACGTACACTTGACTAACATTGTGTGTACTGAACAGTTTATGCCTCTGTTAACAAATCTCATCAGATCCCATCATGTTCACCTAAATGAGATGCCATTTGCAATCTGGCCTTGGCTGTCCTCCTATGATAGCTGAATGCTGGCAGCATCAGTGCATATCGCCTCGGTCCAAGTTTAGACAAAATATCACATGGTTATTAGGGGTGACCAGGGCAAGTTATCACAAGGTTTGAGCCTCATTAGCCATAAGGTTTTGAGTCAAAATTCATTACACGAATGCTATTTGTGAATTTATCCTCCTATTTAAAATTTCACCAAAAATAAATAAAATTAAATAAATAAATTGGTAACACTTTACAAAAAGGCTCTAGTTGTTTATATTAGTAAATACATGAGTTATCATGGACTAACAATGAACAATATATTTAATATTAATATATTACTGTAATCTTTTTTAAAGTTAATTTATAAAGAATGATATTCTAATTATAATCATTTATAAATAATTCATATTATTTCATAATTAATTAACATATAAAATATATTTAATGGTAACGTATGCAAATGTTTAATTTTAAAAGTAGACAGTATTAAGTATTATATATGTTGTTATTAAATGCTGTAAAAATATTTTATGTAGTAGTTTATGTTAACTAATGTAGTTAATTAATGATAACAAATGCAACCTTATTGTAAAGTGTACCAACATTTAAATTAAATATTTTTGTAACAGCTAAAAGTAAGCATTACAGCATTTGGGGCAAGCTGTCACAAAACATCAGTGGGTTTTCTATGAACTGTAGATTTTTTTTCTGGGCAATAATGGTGGAAAGGTTCAACAGCTTTTTTTTTTTTTGTAGCCAAGACTTTAATGTGGCTATAGAGAAAATGACTTTCAAAAATAAACCTATTCTGAGAAATATTCACTGGAGTACAAAGTGTGACAACTAGCCCTAGTCTCCCCTATCTCTTGTAAATGTGAGTAGTGGTTCATTCTGTTCCTATAGAGAATAATAGATTGTGACGCAGAGTGAAAGATTTGTTTGTCTGCTCTCTTGTGCAATTTTGGTGAGGATCCAGGGCTAATCCCTGCTCTCCCCAGGCTCAGATGACAGAAATGTGGGGAGGAAAAGCGAGTCACCCGCTCAGAGCAGCTTGGCATCACGGCAGGTCACCTGCACTTCCTCTGCCGACACTGGGCTCTCTGCTAACTCTCCGTCTGCTGCTGCACTGCTCACCAGACTCGCTGTCGGCACTGCCAAGTCCCTGCAACTCCCACTGCCTGCAGTAACATGGGTCAGGCACAGAAACCATGGCCATTACTGCCTTACTGTTTCTCAATATAAACATTGTTGCATTCAAGTGTTGTTGCTTAGCATTAAACATAACAGAACAGTAAGTTCAAATCCTCTAATCTGATTGGACAAGTGCTTTTACAAGAGTACTGATATTTAGTACAACAGTACTGGGGCTCTTCACTGTTTGTATCACTCCACTTATGTGAGTAAGGTAGCTCAGAGGTGACCGTTGTTTGACACATAATGGCTTTGGCTTTGTTTGCAACTGTTTTTGTTAGCAAAGCTAGACAAAATAACTGGCCATATTTTGTCTAAAATCTAACTTCTTTTTTATAGAACTGTAGTATAAAAGAAATATCACACTCGCAATCATGTTACTGTACTTAATACCACATTGAGAAAAGTGGTAACCTGCGATTGTTACCTTAAGCTAATGTGCTATAGCTACCTGATCTAACACTTAAAGGGATAATTCTTTCATTATTTACTCACCCTCACGATATCCCAGATGTGTACGACTTTCTTTACCAGAACACATTTGAAGAAAAGTAGAAAAATATCTCAGCTCTGTAGATTCTTAAAATTCAAGTGAATGAAGATTTCTTTCTTGATGCTTTAGAAATCACAGACAGAAAATCAGCATAAACGTCATCCATGACAACAGCTGTTAAATGAATGTCTTCTAAAGCAACACAATCATTTTGTGTGAAAAAGATAAATGGTTAACTACTTTTTAACTATCATTAAAATGCTTCCGGTTTTCTGGGATATCATGAGGGTGAGTAAATAATGAGATAATTTAAATTTTTGGGTGAACTATACCTTTAAAATTTGTTTTGTTAGTGTATTCTTGTTGATGAAGTTATGTTAAATAATGTTTTGACTTGAATCAAACCAATTAATTTAGATGTTTGCACATGATGCACATTTTGTGTGTTGTTTAGCTTAAATTCTGGGAATATAATTTAAGGATGAACCACTCTTTGAGAGTTTATCAGTAATGTTATGTGTGTATTTAGGCATGTTTGAGAGGTTTGTTTGTACATTAGCCAGCTGGTAAGATGGAAGAGAAAAATATCTTTCTCCTACCTATCAGTGCTCCCCAAGGTACGCTTCTCAATATTTTATGCAGAGCAGGAGCTCTCGACGTTATCAGACATGCAGAGTACTCTTTGAAAGGCTGTTTTGCTTGCTGTGGAAATTTGGCGAGATGAGACATACAAACAGTGGTGTAGTAGTGTCTGAAGAGATGGACAAACTGTGAATTTCTAATTAGGAAAAAACATTCAGTATTTATTACAAAGTTTAATTACACAAGTTAAATTTGAATGTATATATAAATAGAAATATATATATATTATCATTATTATTACTATTATTATTACACAACTATTATTTAAAAAAAAATCTTATTTTATTATTTTTTTTCTTACCAGATGAAGCTGAATTTGTAGGCTACATTAACTGTGGAACATGTTGTTAACTGGTTTCTCCTGGTATTTCTGATATTAATATCTGCATGAAACAGAATTTTAGTTTGTCTGTGCATGTATAACAACATTATTCTGGAGGCAGCAGGTGTCAAATAAAATGTGAAATGTCAAACACACATTTTTCAGTGACTAATAACTACAAATTCAAACATTAAAATGGAAATAAAATCAATAAAGCCTACAAACAGGTGAAAGTCCCGTAAAACTATCAGGAATGTTTACGATAAGACACCATTATAAGGCGATACATTAACATAAACATTTCAAGAAGTTGAAAGAGTATATGATGTTGTATCTTATTTAATGTTAGTCTTGATAAGCTCCAGATGCACACAGTTTGAGACTGCGCCCATCCGATCAACATCACAACGTGCACATTATGTGTTAAAAAATTTTTTAAAAAAGTTTACACTAGAAATATTGGCTGCACAGATTCATAAATACTTTGTAATTCTTTTTATATGTTTGTTTTAAATGTCGCTTTATCATTGACAAATTTAATGATAATCTCTAAATCAGCTAAAGGATTCTCATCTGCATTGTGATATTTTTGCAGTGCGATTAAAGCTTTAGCTTGAGTGTAACAGAACCAGCTCGTGCTAATATTCAGCTCTAATCTCTGGCGCACACACGCAACAACCGGGCTTTCCTCGATATTGCGGAGTGCAGACCTCAAAACTGATGTGACCCATTTCAGTTCTAGTTGGACTTTCAAACCCAT
The DNA here is from genome assembly GCA_032164185.1 of Moxostoma hubbsi. NCBI lineage: Eukaryota > Metazoa > Chordata > Actinopteri > Cypriniformes > Catostomidae > Moxostoma > Moxostoma hubbsi. Next base: position 20,160,300 of record JAVLUX010000039.1, read on the forward strand.
CAAACAGTAGACGCACCGACATGAGTAAAAGTAACTGTTATATTTTGAAAAAATGCTATAGTTTCATGTGAAATAGTCTAAAAGTAGAATCTATTAGACCTCATTTTATATCAACAGTGGAATTTGTAGTTAAAGTTTAAAATTTTCAGCTAGTATTTTTTTTTCATAAATAATATAATATAATTTACTATTATTATTATTACTATTATTTAAGACTAGCTACACTGACCTAACCTACGTTTTTACTATGGTATGAAAATCTGTCCTGAAGCAAAAACCAGTTGAGAATCACTGCCCTAGACTATGCTACAGCATACAAATAAACTCCATGAATATGGAAACAGAAATAGCCAGAGAGTCACTGATGACTAACAGCAAAGTTGAAAAGTTCACAGCTGAAATGTCTTGCTTCCAGTTGTATTTTCTTGGGAGCTGGATTTGAATGCCTCTTGTCACAGTCAGATTTTTCAATATGTGAAAATAAACAAGGAATTGATTACAGACTCTGGCACCATGCAGCAAGCTGGAACATTCACTGTTCAGTCATTGTGCTTGTGTTCTCTGCCTCTTTTAGGAATAACTTAAGGTTTACACCCAATCCAAAAATTACAATTCTGTCATCATTAACTTATTTATTGTTCCATGCCTGTATGACTATTTGTCCTATGGAACACAAAAGGAGATAATTTATTGATAATATAATGCAATACTGCTTGATGATTTGAATACATTTGCAATAGACAGTGACTCACATAAATGCTTAAAGGAATATTCAGAGTACAAAAGTTAAGCTTAATTGACAGCATTTGTGGAATAATGTTGAATACCATAAGAACTGACTCATCCCTCCTTTTATTTAGAAAAAGCAAGAATCTGGGTAACAGTGTGGCACTTACAATGGAAGTGAATGGGGCCAGTTTTGGTGGGTTTACAGGCAGAAATGTAAAGCTTGTTATATTATTAAAGCACTTGCATTAAATCTTCTGTTAAAATTTTTGTATTATTGTATAAATTCTTTTTTTTAATAATTAAAAAAATATATATTATACTGTTTTAATCAGTATCTTTACAGGATTACAGGTTTTATGGTTGTGGTGGTGGGGGCGTGGTCGAGCGCCAGCTTTTGAATTGAGAGTGACATCGGGAGATGAGAGTTGGAGACGGATGTAAGAGCGAGCCAGATGCCAGTGAAGGGAGAGAGATGCCACGAACACCTTGCGACTGTGGTGTTAGTTGAGTTTGAGCTGAAAAGCGAGTGTTTTTTAATGTTTCCGGATTGGCCTGATTCACTTCCATTGAAAGTGCCTCATTACAGATTTCTGTTTTTTTTTTTTAAAGAAAAGGAGGGACGAGTCTAAATAAATTTTTGTGGTAATCAACTTTATACCACAAATGCTGTGGATTGTGCCTAACTTGTATTGAACCTGTATTATTCCTTTAAGAAAGGACCCCCAAAGAGTCACGCTAGTATTCTGTGCATCATTTTCCAAGTCTTCTGAAGGGATACAACCCATTGTCATTTTTGGGTGAAATATTTCTTTAAATGTCAGATTTGTGTTTACATGATCTCATCGACCCAGAAATGTGGGTCCAGATTCTCATTGAACTCACAGTCATATGAGAACTGATACTATCGCTCTTGCTCACCACACAGGAAGCAGTTAAACTGGAGTATGTCCATTTGGAGGAGTGTGTGAGCTCGACTTGACAGACAAAGGGGAAAATAGCACCTCTCACATGACTGGTCAACACACAAGACCGAATAAACACTCTCGACAGGACCGCAACATTTAGTTAATTTCACACGAGAGCCAAGGTTGTTTACTGTTTAATTCATGGCGGTGGGTTGAGTCTTTGCGCGGCCCATAAGCCCAGGTCTGTGGAGGATAACAGATGAAGCAGCCTTTTGTATGTTCATGGTGGGGGTTGGTGCGCCTTACCCCATGGCACAAACAAGCTCTTTTTATAGCCAGACAGCCAGCTGAAGACTTAGGATCAGCAGAATGCAATTTAGTGCCTGCGATCTCTTAAGTTACATCACAAGACCTCCTGAGGATATGGCCAAATACATACAGATTCATTAACAATCTTTTGTTGCTGACTGTGGGTGCAACACTTGACAGTTTGACCTTAAGGAGAATGAAAGCGCACAGTTTCATGTTTGAGCTGATTTAGATTTGCATAAATGGTGCATTTGCAAACAGACGTTTTGTGATTTGCATGAGCTTTCTAACACTCAAACCTGCATTTTCCTGCAAATTCCTGCATTGATTCAGTCTTGCCTCTTCAGTCACGTCACTTGAATTTCAAATTAGTGTGCTGTATATCAAAATGTCCCAGGGGCTAAACTGTTAAATATTTTGGACTAACAATTAGAATATTATTTATTGCATGTAAGATAATTGAAATTGATTTATCATACTTGTTCAAAACCTTGCCTGTCCATTTGCAGAAATTATTGTTTCTGAAAGCAATAGAGTTTCCAAGAGAGTAACATCATAAGCAATATCAATATGTCTTAGAGGAATGGCAACAACGGAAAATCAATCTGGGTGAAATAATGCATGAGTGACCCGAGACCTTCAGAGCTCAATTCATTTGTGAAAGTGTCAGACATTTGCAATCTCCCTTTTGTAAGTGTCAGACAGTCAGATAACTCTCTTCTATCAGCTGTATTTGTGTGCAACACCAATTTATTGAGTCACAGTAATCTAACATATCTCAAAGAAACTTTTGAAAATTTTTGGAAGGTTTAAACACAGAAATGTGAAGCTTATAATTTTATAATTTTAAAACTTGTGTATTGTTTGAGCTGTAAAGTTTTTAAAAAGTAATTTTTATAGTTGCTTTAGGGTTTGTTGACATTACGTACATCATCATGGTAATGAAGTTGTAAAATTAGCTATAACTTTACACAGAAAAGTTTCGTAAGTGATTTTATCACACTAAAATCATGTTAACACACATACGGTTTATGTCTTGTGGCTATATTTTTTTTAAAAGTTAGTATTTTAATGTAAAAAAAAATTGGCCCCATTCACTTCCATTGTAAGTGTCTCACTGGAACCCAGATTTTAGCTTTTTTTTTCTTTTTTCTTTTTTCTTTTAAAGAAAATGAGGGAATGGGGGCCTGGGTAGCTCAGCGAGTAAAGACGCTGGCTATCACCCCTAGAGTTCACTAGTTTGAATCCCAGGGCATGTTGAGTAACTCCAGCCAGGTCTCCTAAGCAACCAAATTGGCCCAGTTGCTAGGGAGGGTAGAGTCACATGGGGTAACCTCCTTGTGATCGCTATAATGTGGTTCTCGCTCTCGATGGGGCGCGTGGCGGGTTGTGAGTTGTGCGTGGATGTCGCGGTGGATGGTGTGAAGCCCCCACACCCGCTATATCTCCGCGGTAACACGCTCAACAAGTCACATGATAAGATGCATGAGTTGACGGTCTCAGACTCAGAGGCATGATTCATCCTCTGCCACCTGGATTGAGATGAGTCACTACACCTCCACGAGGAGTTAGAGCACATTGGGAATTGGGCATTCAAAAATTGGGAGAAAAAGCGGAGAAAATCCCCTGTGTAGTAAAATTGATTGAGCTTAACTTGTAGTGAACCCAGAACACTTGTTTGATTCATCTGTGGCATTCTCCATGAGTTTTTAAAGACAAAAAAAAATTTTTTTTTTAATGAAGCTGGGGACGCTACAGTATTATTTACTGTAAAGCTGCTTTGAAATGATGACTTGAATATTAATACTTAAGATCTAATGTTAGTTTACCAAAAAAAAAAAAAAAAAAATCTATTTTTTTTAAGTCGCCAAATCACCATTATCACTTCTGATATTGGGTCTGCCATTGAGGGTGTTGTGTTAGATGAGGGGGGTTGATTTCATAGAAAGGTGGTTTTAAGGCCTGGGGATCTTGTAGACCATGATCTGGTCCTGAGTGTAATAATGCTCTGATTAATAAAATGTATTGAGCAAATTTAATTTGAATGCTTTACCATCAATAGAAGGCTATTTGTACTGCCATAAAATAATATCCCAAAACAGGGCAGATTGTTTTCCAATAAATGCATAAATAAATATAAATAAATATATATATATATATATATATATAGAGAGAGAGAGAGAGAGAGAGAGAGAGAGAGAGAGAGAGAGGAAATGGCAAAGCTTTGGAGCCATGTGTCCATCTGTCATTGTTTTCATTATCTGTAATATTAGTAGGACCAAATGTTTTGTTTTGTTTTTTTATAAATGCCATCTGAATTTGGCGGCTATAACCTCTATAACTTCTGGTGGAGTTATTCTGCCCAGAGAGAAATTAATTTTTAAAGGATAGAAGGTGTGCGTACATGTGTTGGGCAGCTTACGCAACCATATCTTCTGGACCTGAGGGGAGGATTATGGGTAACACTGCATTTACATAGCTGTATTTGGATTGTGAGACAACAGCACCTGCTGCTGCACATGGCTAACATTCATCCATGTGACTTTCGTGAAGGAAAGGTGCCCCGAAAATTGCCCAAATAAAATGTCTGTGTTTCTGAAAGAGATACAAGAAATTAGCATGATGAATAGAAGTGTGTTGTGTACATTACTGATCACAGTTTTACATGGTCCTGTCAGCAGATGTGTGAGGTCACAGGAACATTGATTTGTCACAAACCTGAAGCATGTACAGCATGAGAGACACCCTAACTCACCTCCTTGTAAGTTAAATGACTTTCAAAATTGCTCTGTCGTTTCAGATTCTTAGATCTGAAACTGAATACACAGAGTGTATCTTAATGCTTAAGATTCATTCGAATTAGGAGTAAAGTAAGATCTGATGCAAGTCACTGCAAGAAAGATGTGAAGAAAACTTGATGCGTTCATTTTGGCATGTCAGACTTCAGAAGCTCACTATAGTACATCCATTAATAAAATATTTAAACACTACTGAAAGGCCATGTGAGATGTTCCTGTGAAGTTTTTCCTCTCATTCATTAGATGCATCATAACTTTTTTGTAGCTTCTCATTTGAATTCTGCAGTATTTTTGATGGAAATAAACAGGTGCCTTTTACCTCTTACACTGGCACTGTACCCTGTTTTAAAAAAGCTTAAACCAGTCTGGATTTCTGGTCTTAGCAGGTCTAGTTGGTCTCCCAGCCTGTACAAGCTGTTTTTCAGCTGGTTTAGCTGGGCTCCCAGTCTTGCCAAGCTGGTTTTCAGATGGTTTAGCTGGGCTCCCAGCCTTCCCAAGCTGTTTGAGCTGGTCTCTCCGTCTGGCATGCTGGTTTTCAGCTGGTCTCCCAGTCTGGCCAAGCTGCTTTAGCTGGGCTCCCTGTGTGTCCAAGTTGTTTTAGCTGGTTTAGCTGGGCTCCCTGTGTGTCCAAGTTGTTTTAGCTGGTTTAGCTGGGCTCCCTGTGTGTCCAAGTTGTTTTAGCTGGTTTAGCTGGGCTCCCTGTGTGTCCAAGTTGTTTTAGCTGGTTTAGCTGGGCTCCCTGTGTGTCCAAGTTGTTTTAGCTGGTTTCCCAGTGTGGCCAAGCTGGTTTTCGGCTGGTTTAGCTGAGCTCCCAGTGTGTCCAAGCTGTTTTAGCTGGTCTCCCAGTCTGGCCAAGCTGGTTTTCAGCTGTTTTAACTGGTCTTCCAGCCTGTTCATGCTGTTTCAGCTGGCCTCCCTGTCTAGCCAAGCTGGTTTTCAGCTGGGCTCCCAGTCTGGCCAAGCTGATTTAGCTGGTCACCCAGTCTGTCCAAGCTGGTTTAGCTGGTCATCCAGTCTGTCTAAGCTGGTTGAGCTGGTCACCCAGTCTGGCCAAGCTGGCTTTCAGATGTTTTTAGCTGGTCACCCAGCCTGGTCAAGCTGGTTTTCACCTGTATAAGCTGGTCTCGCAGCCTGGCCAAGCTGGCTTTCACCTGATTTAGCTGGTTACACAGCCTGGCCAAGCTGGTTTATACCTGTTTAAACTGGTCTACCAGCCTGTTCAAGCTGGTTTTCAGCAGGTTTAGCTGGCTTCTCACCCCTACCAAGTTGGTTTTCACCTGGTTTAGCTGGTCTCCCAGCTTGTCCAAGTGGGATTTTAGCTGGTTTATCTACTCTCCCAGCCTGTCCAAGCTGGTTTAGATGGTGTCACAGCTTGGATAAGCTAGTGTCCAAATCCTATAAAAACTAGACCAGTAAAACCAGGTTGGGAGAGCGGCTAAAACCAGTGAATCAGCTAAGGCTGATTTAAAATGTTTTTTTGTTTTTTTGTCTTTGTTTTTTCTTCAGCTGGGAAGACTTCCCTGTGTGATTCATTAGATGTTTGAGTGAAATATTGAAATAAAACTCATAGTATGATAAATCAATCAGGTTTGTTGGAGGTCGATACATTTTCAACATCTCCAAAAGCTCAGATTGTAAAATTAAATGTGCAGTGCTCTAATGACACATTTTACGAAGCATACTACAGAAAGAAATGAAGACACTGTGAGAGCAGCTATGACGCATTTCACAGTCATTTATTGGCCAAAAAACATATACAGATGTGAGGTGAATGAGAGGCAAGTGCTAATGTGCTAATGCAATGGTGCCCTCAGTGCAGGAAATGGGGGGAAAAGTCCTTAAAGAAAGGAACTTAAGTCACAATGACAATAATTTTAATGCCAATTTTAACATCTTGTTCTACACATTACTTGATCAGACTGCCAAGAGTTAAGACATTGTTAAACAAAATTAGGTTGAAAACATGCACCGTGATGTTACCTAATTTCTAAACATGATAACAATGCAGTACACTAAGGTTTGAAATGGTTTTCATGGAATAATGTCTACTGCCTTTACTGTGTTTAAAAAAATACAGTAATTTTTAAAAAAAAAACTGTATGTACTAGAGTCAGTGTAGTAGTAAGCTTGTATTTCATTCCAAACTCTGCACATGTCAGAGACCATTGTTGTCATGCATGTTCACATACTAGGTTCAACAAAGGAGAAATGGATTTAAAGTGCTGTTGAAAACACACAATAGCAATTAGGGGAGCCTCATCACATGTTGTAAAGAACCTTTCTGGCTTCAAGTTTCCATTATGATCATCAATGTTGGCCAAGGACTGGATGAAACGAGGCTCATCTGCATCATACTTAACATGATTTCCCGTTTTGAGCAATTTCAATGAACTTTTATGGTTTGCAACCTCTAATCACTAACTGTATGAGACCTTAAGTTTAATCATTTAGTTATTGGTCAAAGCAGAACTTTGGAATGACTGTATTAATCAAATAAGAGCAGAGCTTCCATTTAGCCAACTAATAGACGCAAGTGAATTTGAGCAGGTGGCATGCTCAGCCCATTTGAATTCAGTCCATGATCACAGAAAAGCCTCTTCATCTTCACAAATTCTCTCCCTCACTCTCCTCCATTCTTTCCATTATCTCCCATTGTCAATCATTTTCAACAGAGTGGGAGACAAAATCCTCAGGGACTGTCTTTGTTAAAAGTGTTGTCACCATGCTATCCACTGACATGCGTTATTTTATGTTTTTTGGAGTACAAGTGCTCGCACAAATACTCGGCCACTTGTGTGAGACGTGTTACGTAAAAACTTGCCCACTTGTGAGACAAAACATTGCTGAGTTGATCAAAGGCAAGATTTGCACATCAGTATGCACAATAAGAGATGAATTAATGGACTGCTAAACTTTTTACTCTTCTCATCTGTCTCTCTCAGATGTAGGCCTCTCTGTATCACTGAGATAAAAAGCCTGCGTTGGTGCTGCATGTTGCATTAGCATGCTTGGAGATCTGACAAAGATATGTGCGTCATTAGAACCCTCTCTTGTGTGTGCATGACTGCAAATAGCACCCATAACCATCATGAAGAGAAAAACATGCCCTTTGAGGGTCCAATTTTGGACCCTGCTATTTTGCTGTATCTTTAGAAAAGCTTCCTGAGGAGTGGATCAATGTATTAGCAAATATCTAAATCCTGGATAGATTTAAATCCTGGTCATATAATCTTGAAAAATTTCGACTTTACAAAATGCAACTGAAAATAGAGGTAAAACTCAAATAATTTTCATCAAATAATCCTCCACATGCAGCAATGACAGCTTTGCAGATCCTTGGCATTCTAGCTGTCAGTTTGTCCAGATACTCAGGTGACATTTCACCCCACACTTCCTGTAGCACTTGTCATAGATGTGACTGTCTTGTTGGGCACTTTTCATGCACCTTACAGTCTAGCTGATCCCACAAAAGCTCAATGGGTTTAAGATCCATAACACTCTTTTCCAGTTATCTGTTGTCCAGTGTCTGTGTTTCTTTGCCCAATCTAACCTTTTCTTTATGTAATTCTGTATCAAAAATGGCTTTTTCTTTGCAATTCTTCCCATAAGTCCTGATGAGGTCCTGAAGATGAGTCTTCTCTTTACTGTTGTACATGAAACTGGTGTTTAGCGGGTAGAATTGAATGAAGCTGTCAGCGGAGGACATGTGAGGTGTCTATTTCTCAAACTGGAGACTGATGTACTTATCCTCTTGTTTAGTTGTACATCTGGCCTTCCACATCTCTTTTCTATGACTTAAGTGTACACCTTTGTATTAAATCTTCATTTGTTTTATTATTATTTTTATAATTGCCATTTCAAGCATTGTATAGCCTTCATTCCTCAAAACAATGATTGACTGACGAGTTTCTAGAGAAGTTTTTTTTTTCCATTTTTTTTAACCAAATTTTGACCTTGATTATTGCATACTGTAGCAACTGAAAAACAAACACAAAGACAATGTAAAGCTTAATTTAATGAACCACATAGCTTTCATCTGTGTTTGATATAGTGGCAAGTGATTTTCTAGTATCAAATTATCAATTTAGCATGATTACTCAAGGATAAGTTGTTTGAGTGATGGCTGCTGGAAATGGATCCTATCTATATTTGATAAAAAATTACTTTTTTTAAAGTGATGTTGCTGTTTTTTACATCAGTAGTTTCCAGACTATACCTTGTGATCAGTTGAATACCATCCATCCATCCATCCATCGTCAACCGCTTATCCTGCGTACAGGGTCGCGGGGGGCTGGAGCCTATCCCAGCTAACATTGGGCGAAAGGCGGGGTACACCCTGGACAGGTCGCCAGTCCATCGCAGGGCCACACATAGACAGACACACACTCACACTCACATTCACACCTAGGGCAATTTTTGGAGACACCAATTAACCTAACCTGCATGTCTTTGGATGGTGGGAGGAAGCCAGAGAACCCGGAGAGAACCCACGCAGACACGGGGAGAACATGCAAACTCCCAGTTGAATACCACTTTAGTGAATTAAAGTACCAATTTCATTCTGAAACAGCAAAATATGTACATTATTCCAAACTTTTGGTCGCCAGTGTGTGTATGTGTATTGTCCATATGTGTATATATAATCGAGTATATTTATTAATACACAATCAGTGTAATGAGGTGCTTAACCTTTACAAAAATTTGACTGTAAACCTCAAAAAGTCAAATTAAAATATTTATCTTTTCCTTTTATATGAGGATTACCATTATTTAACATTGTTACCAAACATTTTGGACATGTTTAAATACAGTTCTGATTTGTGAACATCATAATTAAAAGACAAAAAATATATAAAATGGCAAAAAAAAATTAAAAAAAACCTACACCAGAATGGGTGTAACAGGACTGCATGCAAAATTTAGGACACAGCTAAATATTACCTTTGGAACTAAAAATTATTTTCATTAAACTAGTATTTATGGACTTAAAAGAGATGTACAAGTGTCAGGCAGTTTTAATTGTTGTCAGGATCATGAGAACAAAAAACTGAAAAACACTGTACTTAGGGACCCGCTGCATCCATACGCGCTGTCAAGAACATTTACTAAAACATTTAACAATTAAAAATATATATTTTTAATAGTTTTTTATTACATTGATTTAATTATACAATTTCAACATATGTAAAAAAAAAAAAATTATGATGTCTGATTTTAATTGCTGGATACAGAATATAATGTTCAAGACCTCTGAGGTGGAACAGGCCAAAAACAATATTGTACATGACTTTTTTATGCAAGATAATAGTTTAACTAACATTTCAAGTTGAAAAACAAAATACAAACAAACAAGTGCTTCTAATGCATTAAAATAAAGCAAAGGGACACAAGTGTACCCCATTTGAGGAAAGTGCCTTCTATCTCTCATTTACAGGCCAAGCATGTGCTTTACCGGATAAAATAACAATATGCCTCATCCCTTATTATTTTCCTGCAGGCCATCCACGGTGTTGAATCAAGCCTGAAAAAGTAAGCTTTTGAAAAAGAAACATTTGTGAAAACTTTGAAAAGTCTAGACAATTCCAACTTAATTTTTCCTGCCGCAATCAGCCATTTAAATAGAAAAGAGAAAAGCAGCGGTGGGGCCGAATCGCAAAGACAACAACCCAAAATCTATTGTCTCTGATCCACCTGCCTGGGTCACCTGACCTAAACCCTCCAATTCTCTCATTATGGGACCTCAGTATGTGAGTTTCGATACGTAATGTGTCCTTTAAGTTCTGTGACCTTTACAGAGACTCTTGTAATGTTTATTCACAGGAAAAACTACCAACCGCAATGATCATTAATAAACAAATAAACTAAAACAGTATACTGTTGTCTACAGAATAGGTGTAATGTGAAGCAAGGGATAGCAGGTAATATTAGAAGGCTGAATTGACATCTGCAATCTCCATTTCATGTACTGTACATATGCAACATTGACCACAATCATGTCAAGGTCAACCCAGTTGCCTGCTGGTTAATCATAAAGCCATCTTCTGCTAACAATATCAGAGTGAATATAAGTGAGTGCAAGCCAGTATTAAAGCAACAGTTTACTAAAACAAAAATAAAAAAAGATCAAACTGTGAATATTTACCAACCCTAATGTCATTGTAAATCCATATGAAATAATTTTTCCTTTGAAAACAAAAGGAGAATTTGGAATGGGAATAATTTCCATACTTTTGATCTCCAAAAAGCACAATAAAGTACTCCAGATGACTTGTCTGCTACAGTATATTTCAAGTGTTCTGAAGCCATGAGGAATAGATTGAAATGTAAGTTGTTTTTCACTAATAATCTTCCCCTATGCTGCATATCTATAGTGCAAGTTTGACGGTCACGCAAGAACTAGTCACATTCGATGTAAGTGACGTACAACCATATTTGATTTAAGAGCTGCACACATTTTTTTCATAAATAACTACTTAAATTTCAGTCTGTTCCTCACACAAAGCAAGTGTATGGCTTCAGGAGACTTGGAATATAGTGCATGATTTGCTTCAATAGTGATTTTTGTATCTTTTAAGTCACTATAAACTACTGAAAACAGCTGTGAAAAAGACTCTTTGAATTTCCACTTTTGTGTTCTTTGGAAAAATAACAAAAAAACTGGTCTTGGATTGGCATGTCAATAATGACAGAACTGTCATTTTTTTGGGTGAACTATCCATTTAATATTGGAGCTAACCATACCCACACCATAGAGAAAATAAGCTTTTTTCCAGGTGGGCATCTGTTCCCTGTGTTCAGTTCTGGCTGAATGGTTGTAATGCTCTCTCTCCAGTACAAGCCTGCAGTGTCAGCTGTCCCCAGCAGCTGAGCCATCAGCAAGTGCTGGTGTCTATCAGATACCAGAATGATGGGACACATTCAAACCGGTCCGGCTGTTGAACCTAGAACACAGAACCTTTTTCATCCATTCTCTCAAATGTCCTAAGAGCAATTAGCTCTTCTGTAAGACTCTTTATTGACTGCAGTTCCACCTACTCAAACAACTCCCTCGAACAAACATGCTAGCCACAACACGTTTCAGCCAAAGCAAATCATTCAAACAGGCTGAAGTTAATGTTAAAGGCATAGTGCACCCAAAAATAAATATTCCGTCAATATTTGCTCATTCTAAACTCATATAGCTTTCTTCTGTGGAACACAAAATATCCTGGACATTCTGTTTTCTATAATGAAACTGAATGAGGATTGGGGCTGTTAAGCTTCAAAATGACAAAAAAGCATCATATCCACCTTTTTCCTACCTCCCGTGATGATGAGGCGAGAAATATGATCCTTACTTCCGTTGTCAACAGGGTGGACTGGGAAGAAAAATCAGCCTGGTATTTTACATAGAAACTGGCCCAAAATTTGTTGAGCGCTGTCCTTTCTGCATATCGCTGCACCATTTTGTGGTCTGTTCTGCATAATACAGCGGCTCATTTCAGCTTATTGCGGCCCATTTGGCCCATTTTGTGGCTGGCCCAGTTCTCCCGATTGCCTGTCCATGCCTGATTGTCCAAAAGCTTCACCCGCTAGAGGCCAAAAGTGTGCAACGAATGGATGTTACATAAAGAAGATATGAGAAATCACAAAACATGATGTAAATAAATGCTACAATTTACTTAATAATAATATCTCAATATGTTAAATAAACATAATGGTAATTATGACTTTATTATTACACTAGGACATATACAGAAAAAAACACTTTTAGTGTTTGAATCAATTATTACTCTCACTGAACACTGAGCGAAATGTTTATTTTTACCTTATTTTATTCAGTCGGCATGTAGGAGTTGATAACAGTTTGCTTAAAATCTCATTCCATATCTGGATAATTTCTGCAATATCATAGAGTATGAATGTCTTCCTCTATGATATTGCATTATATTAGTTTTGTACAGTATGTTAACTTAATGGCCAAAATACTTGGGCATACGTCAATGAGAATAAACTTGAAACAGGAATGTATTTCAGTCACAAAGCACATTATGTAGTTTAGAGATGATTTAGAGACAATTATAATGTTACAAATGGCTATTTCTGTTCAAATAAATGTTGTATTCTTAAAATTTTCTGTTTGTCCAAGAATCCTCTTGCAGCAATGCAGGTCTTTGGCATTTAGAAGCTGCTAGCTTAGGACCTGAGAGTCTGTTTCTCAAACTAGAGACTGATTTACTTGTCTTTTTGTCATGCATCTGGGCCATCCACTTCCCTCTCTGTCCTGCTTAGAATTTTTTTTTTCAGTAATGCATGGAATAGACAAAAAACAATACATTTTAGGAGAAAATAGTATTTCAGGAGAAATGTGTTTCTTTTTGCATATTTCTAAACCAAAATTTGACTTGCGTGTGTAAAGCAACATGTAAGAACCCAATACCTCCCAATGTATTGTGATTTCTGCATGGCATCAAGAAAAGTTTCTTGAGTACCAAATTAGCACTTTAGAATAATTTTGCAAGGAATAGGTGACACAGTAAATGTTTGCCATCATAGGAAAGAAAAAGTGGAATAAATATGACTTAAAACATTTATTTCAAACCGTAATAATATTGGAAATGAATGATTTTGACAGTATTTTTGACCAATTTAATGCATCCTTGGTGAAAGTGAGCATATGTTTTTTTCAAGAACAAAAATGTCTTTGTGTTTTAAAAATGGAAGCTTTTATCCTACATATATATAAAAATTCATAAAGAAAATTGTAATGTAATTACTTGAGTAGTTGTTTGGCAAACTACTTGAACTACTCTTACTTGAGACATAATATTTCTCAGTACTTCTGCTTATACTCAAGTGAATTGTTTCTTCAGTAGCAGTACTTTTACTTAAGTAAAAAAATCAGTACTCTTTCCACAACTGCACATTCTCAAATCCACAGTTAATTTGTTGAATAACAGACTGCTACGAATCTACCTGTCGACAGGGCCTCGTTAACACATGCACACAAGCCAAGCTGCATGGGAAACCAAACATGTGTGTGTTCCCAAGACATCTGGTGGACTGCAGAGGCAACTGTCATGGGCAGGTTTGTGCTTCGGGGGATTGAGAAGAAAGAACTTATTTGTCTCTTTCCCTTGATGAGACCTGCTGAAGGAGAGGGATTGGCTTCCTGCCATCCACTTTCACAGAGAGATCAGTGGCAGGATTTTCTTAAGCCAATTGGTAAAGCAAACCTCGGAAGGCTTTGAGCCACTTGTATAATGACAACAAAGTGATAAAAAAAAATGTAAATTAGAAACTAAAACAGCCATTTTAGCAATATAGCTGTGTTCACACAATTTGTTTAGCTGAGTCATTGTCAGCATCAGAATATCAAATATGATCTCAGTAATTATTGATATAAAATTTCAGCACATAATTTTTAATCTACAAGTGGAGGACGTCATGACTATTTATTATTTCTCAGAAACATCTAACTCTGTGGCCTCAAGGTTGTAAGCAAGCAAGAACCAATATTGACCCCATCGGTTGGTGAAATGCTCATGATATGTCTTGCGTAAGAAACCAGAAATACGTCAGGCATTTCAACAACAGCAGGTGCACACTGACACTGTACAAACCTGGTGTACAAAGGTCAGCCAAACAATCTGAGCCACAGTGCCCCAGCGAATTTGTCCTCAAACTGCTCCATTAATGTGCTGATGTACATTATAATGGGGGTAACAGATGAAGAATGCTGAGTATCTTCACTCGTGCTTTATTTTTTTATAGAATTAGAAATGGATAATATGAATTGCATATGAATTAAAGGAATAGTTAACCCAAAAGTGAAAAATCTGTCATCATTTACTCACTCTCATGTGTCCCAAACTCGTATGACTTTCTTTCTTCAAACACAAACAAAGATATTTTGAAGGATGTATGACATTTTTTTTGTCCACACGATGCAATTAATGAAAATTTTGAAATGCACCAAAATGGACATAAAGACAGCATAAAGGTAACCCATGCAACTCAGGTGGTTTTAATCATGTCTTTTAAAATGATACGATTAGCGCACTGAAATGTGAAAGCCTGAACCTTTATATCTCTCTGCCAAGCAGCTTAAGTATGCGGTGTGGGAATATTGCGGTTTATTTCAAAGAACCACAAGGCATCATCAATGTTGATGGCCACCCAATTTGTAAACTTTGTAGATGTTTTGGAATCGTAGCTGATCAAGATCAGAGCAGCAGCGCAGCTCCCTCCCTCTCTCTCGGCCTCTTGCACACTCACGTGTGTGTGTGTGTGCACGCACGGGACAGGACATGTCTTTTGCGCTATTTGTATGGTGCAGTTTAATAACCATCTTAGCTCAACAAGAGAAGTATCACCCAAGAGTGTAACAACAGATTGAAATGTGAACACCAGTGAAGTGGTATGTCTACTGCATCTAAACAGTTTCAAGTTTTTAGATACTTGCCAGTTAGACACAAGTCAGTCAGACAATTGTGGATGCGCGAGACAAACAGCATATCTCGACAAACTCACCTGTTTTATGCTGCACGTAACTGCCAGGTACTCAGTCCCAGAATCATTGAACAACATTTTAATTTTCAAGTGTTTACCATCAACCTTTTGGCGACTGCTGTACATTTTAAAAGTATTTAAAAAAAAACTCAAAAAGTCACGACTCAATCATCTAACTCGCATGTGCATTTTCAAAATATTTGATGTTAGCAAAATGGCATAAACACCTTTAAGTAGTTCAGGCTAAATAAATAGTTTAAGTTTAATACTTATGTGAGTCCCACACCAGACAAGAAGTGCCACACCGCATCGCTTCAAAGGTAGGACAAAGCTCAGTTATCACAAACAGAACATGTTGGTGTGGTACATATGGTGGTACATACAGTGGAAGTCCATCACTGTCCAGATAAAAATGACCAACAAAGGTTTTTTACTTCAAGAAAGAACAAAGTGACGTCGCTAAATTAGCAGGTTGGGTGAATAGAAAAACTGGTACAACTGCACAAACTGAAAGATTAGAAAGTGTGACACTTATTATGCAATTCCTCTACATGTAAACTTTATTCAATCTGTCAAACCACAAAAAAACCTTGTTACTAAATAATTGCCTTTACATGATGCATCTACTAACCTACACTAGAATAAAAAAGTATGTCCCTTAATAACAATTTAGGTGGACTTTTATGGACAATTTCATGAGTGGTGCTTAGTGGTGTTGCAGAATTTTGAGCAGTAGTTGGGTGCCGTCGATGGATGCCATGGAAAAGTTGCAGCAGTGTGCGTACATTCATAGAAAACAATGGTTTTGAAATTTTAGGATGCTCTATTTCATCTGCATAATGTGTCCAGTGTGCAACTCATGTCCAAGCCTAAGGGGGGCTGGGGAGGAACCCCTAGATGTTCCTTGTGCCACTCCCAGTAACTACTGACCCCCCCCTCCCAGTCCATTTAGTGTTATAGGATGATCTATAACTAT
The DNA here is from genome assembly GCA_032164185.1 of Moxostoma hubbsi. Lineage (NCBI taxonomy): Eukaryota > Metazoa > Chordata > Actinopteri > Cypriniformes > Catostomidae > Moxostoma > Moxostoma hubbsi. Next base: position 20,176,508 of record JAVLUX010000039.1, read on the forward strand.
ATAAATCTATAAGGAATATCCTTACCTGCCTTGCAAGCACTGCAAAAAATTTAAATGCAACCCATGTACCATGTGCTGATAAATTTGCTAAAGATGTGTGGGCTTTTCTTCTCACTCCTGGAGTTTCACAGCAGTGGGTATCAGAGCTGGCAACCTTGAGATGCCCAAAGCCCCAGCAATAAGTCAAGCTCTTATACACATTGTTTCCCAGCTCTGACACCTCAGCAGAACTGTGGCGTACAATCGTTATGTCCAATCAGGAGCTTCGCTCTGTCTCTGTGAGTTACAAGCCACAAAATCCCTCTCCTCCTCCTTCCCTCCCTCCTACTCTGACTTACACAAGAGCGGAGCTGATGGATTAGGTGTCGTCACAGGAGCCACCGGAGTCACATACATGCCGAGGACACGGGAGGGAGAGGAATGGGTGTGCAGGCCGGGTTTCCTAAAGTATCCAGGTTTGGCAAGGCTTGGCAAGTTGGGGGGGCGGGGGTGGTTTCAGAAGGTCAAAGGTGAGCTAGCCATGGAAAGAAGCCTCCAACTGTGAGACACAGCAGCTGTGTGCTATAAACAAGAAGAGGCCCAGGAGTGAACAGGCCCACCTGGCACTACAGCCCATGTTGATATGACCATGTGATACGGCAGTTTAAAATACAACTGCTTGTCGCTAATCCCATTTATGTCTCTAAGTATACGTAGGAGAAAAGCATGCCTGGTGCATTTAACTCCCTCAGGCCTTCCTAGTGTAATAATTTAAAAGCACAGAATGCTCGGCTATGCTTAGTGAAAGTTTATCTTCGGATATAAAGAGACTAAAGCGTAACCACAGTCATTTGGATATATTTAAAGGTGATCCTGATATAGTAAAAGTGTTTTGATGTCATAAGATAACACTGTGGAAGAAAAAGTGTTTATGACCTGTCAATCTGCAATTTTTCTTGTGATTTGTGTGAAAGAAAATAAAAGTCATTGTTGTAGTAGCGACTCTAGTGTTCATGTCATCAGGAAACTGTTGTGATACATACAACAAAACATTTCAGACTGACTTAGCAAAGATGTAAGGCCAGGTTGCATTAGTAGGTTGACATTACACACTTTTCATTTGTATTTTAAATTGTACCACATTTGGATATTGAGCTGTCTCAGAATTTCACTTTATTTGTACCTACTCTACGGGAGGGAAAGATAGACCTTCATTTCACAATCCTGAGAGATGTCACTATCTAAAGCCTTTTGCACTTATATTATGCAAGTGTCTGACGTGTAAAAATGACTGTTAGATTACTGTACAACTCGGGACAGGCGAGCTTCTCAAGGCTGCAAGAGCAGCTTGGGGAAAGAGAAGCAATATCATATGTAACATTGGTTAAATATTATTTTAGATGAAAAAAATGTTGTACCATTTTTTGCCACATCAATAAGACAGCTGAACAAAATGACACAGTCACAGAGATACACAAGACTGCAGTGGTAAAATATTCTGTTGCTGATCTCTGAATCTAGGACAGTTGTCCATTTTACAACCTAGAATATTATGAGTTTGAATTATAAACATGGCTTTCACAAGTGACATGCAGATTTTTAGTCCAGTCAAGTCTGATGTGGCCAAAGGTCTAGCCTACTAACAGCTCTGCATGTACTGCCTTCTGGGAGACTATTTATGTTGAACTCCAAATCATGTCATTCTAGTTGAGCAAAGGTTTGTAAAATCTGTCAAAAAATGGTGGGTTTGCTTTTCTTCAGAGTAGACTTTACTACTCTTTACTATTTCTCTGAGTGAAACTCAATTGACAGCATTTATGGCAAATTATTTAGAACCACTAAAATTAATTTGAAAAGAAAAAATCCATGTTACAGTGAGGCACTTACAAGGGAAGGGATTGAAGGGAGTGTGAAGAGAAAGGCAGTACTCCCCGGCAATCTAACCCGAGGTCTAACCCATCTAGTTTGCGCATCTAATTCGGCCAGAACCCTCCCCACTCTGATAATGGACATGCGAGGATAGAAGCTCTGCGTGTCAATGAAACTCCACTCAAATCGAGTGTGCCTCATCATCCACTGCCCAAACAAGGCTCATAAAGTTACGTTTCTCCTCTCTCCTGCCCACTCCTGTTGTGAGCCTTGCTGAAGGACAGACATAATATGCGGGGCAACAATGACTAGAGGGAGGAGCGGATCGTTCCACCACAACTGCTGGACTTTGAGACAAGTGAAACTTGGTCCCTTGAGACAGGGTGCGTCTCAATCAGCTCCCTAGTTCAGAAGTCAGGGCACTGATCAGGGACTTTTTAGGGCTGATTTTAGGGCTGTCTCAATCGCAAAATCATTCCAGTGCACTGAAATGTTCGCTCCCAAAAAAAACTCACTATGTGCTCAGTATGCTCACTATGTTCCCTTACCGGAAACATCATCATGTCTTCTGAAGTCTTTAGACGACGAGCACAAGTGTAAAAATATGAAGTCCGGGCCTTATTTTCTCTTTAAAAGAGATGTTGTTTGTTATGTCTTTCATTCACAATTATCAAGACAAAAAACTATATTTTAAATATTTGATAGAAGGTTTAAAATACACACCTATATATTTTTATTTCTTTATGCAATTTTTCTGTTATAATAACACTGTACATTTGAATATCTTCAATGAAAATGAAGGATATAGTCATTTATACAGCGGTGGTGCTGATTAATAACAGCTGCACTTTAATGTGCCAACTCATTAATGTGTCACAGGTGACTGAATCATAAGTATCCCAATATTCAGTGGATGAACACCCTTGCCAGTGCCCGACTTAGTGTTCACGATATACTGATTCACGACATAGTGAGCTAGGGAGCTGATTGAGACACAGGGGTACTCTTCAAAATGTGTCTGTCTGGCACTTTACTCATCTTTTTTGACATCAGATAGGAGCCACCAGCCTTAGATCCTCTTTCTTGGGGACAGATGGGAGATATTGAACAATGATAGCTGATAGCACAGTGAAGCGTCACAGTGGAACAAAATTAGCACTTCTCATTTGGATATTGAAGTACACCATCTGGATAAGATTTTGGCAGCAAAATTAATAAAAGAAATAATTTCTGCCAGTAGTATTCAGAAACTACATGATATTTTAAATTGTATAATGTATTCAAATTTACAATCACTACATTTCTGACAATGATGACTATAATTGCAAATAGTATTTTAATTCAGAAACTTCTTGGTGCAAATACACTTGTAATCTCCAAATTAATTATTTCTTCAGAGCTTTTTCTTTCATAGCTTAAGAGTTGTAAATGGATAGCACACCCAAAAATGAAAATTCTCTCATGATTTTCATCTCAGATGTGATGACTTTCTTTCATCTGCTGAACACAATTTCAGATTTTTAGAAGAACATTTGAGCTTTGTAGGTCTATACCAGACATGTGCCGTGAGGTTTGAAACTGGGCAAGCATCAAAGACTTTTAATACACTTTATTAAACGCTGTGCTCAAAACACATTATATGGGTGATTGTGACATGGAAATGTTATTGGTGTAAATTGTTGCCCTAGAACCCACCAGTCAACGTAAACAATTATATTACACTGGCGAACTTCATGACCAAATTTTTTTAAAGTAATATTGCAAATTAAAGATTGTCATATATTGAGCAGAGCATGTTTATGTCCATTAGATATACATCATGATGGGATGGCTGCCTCGGTGTGGAGCGCTCCTATTCTTTTGTTGTTTTTATTTGTTTTTCCTGTGTTTAGTAATCTTTTTCCAATCAGTTTAACCAGAGACGAACTGCTGAACATTCGGCAGCATATACCAGACAATCTTTTCCCGGTTTTTGAAAAATAAAGTATATGTAGAATACACAATAAGACAGTATGTATGCAGTATATATACACATGCATACATACTGTCTTATTGTGTAGTCTACAAATACTTTATTTTCTATTCAATTTGTATTTATTTTTTTATAAAAAAAAAAAAATATATTCATTTGTTTATTATTTTTTATTATTATCTATTATCATGTTTTGTATTGTTGTGCACTGGAAGCTCCTGTCCCCAAGATAAGTTCCTTGGCAATAAGGCTGATTCTGATTCTGATTAAATCGTACAACGAACCATACTGCCAGAAAACCTTGTTTTGTCATACAGCAAAAAGAAAAAGCAAAGATTAATTTCTAGCTGGCCATGTTTCAACATCATATGCCTCACATGTCACTCTTCCCACAGTTCAGAACCTCTGGAATGGACAGCGGCAAATAACTAATCTGACCACCAAAGACAACAATCTAAACCTGAATGTACACATCAAATGTAATGTAGACATGGCAGTCTCCACATCCCTTAATATAGTTTTTTAAACAGACACTGTGCCCTAACATTAGAACTATAAAACAGACAGAGCAGAACACAACAAGAACATGACAGCCAGATCACATATTAAGATATTAAACATATTAACTTATCTTTACTTTACATTGAAATCAAGTTTGCTAAATCCCCGTAGGTCGCTAGTGCTTACACTATATCAATTTTAGCACTTAATAACGCATTAGTTACGAACTTGAACGTGTTGACGCAAAACAAAAATGTAGCCTATCAGCTTCTGATTTTCTAACTTTGGTCATTTGTAGTAGCGGCCGTGATTCAGTTTGAATGAACGTACAGTGTAGAATGAAAGGGCGGTAAACTATGCTTTGAATCTGAGTCAGAGAAAGCATAACATAAAGTGCTTTTACCTGAGGGTGGCACCGGAGCGAATAAATGAATAACTGTCCGTGCTCAACTGAGATGAAAGATGACGAATTTGAACGAAAACAGTAGTTTATATTAACAGTTATATTTAAATATATCCTAGTATAATTTTTCTTTTCATCCTTCTGTTAGGTAAGCACTGCTTACCTTGCTTATGTGGATGGCACGTCCCTGGTCCATACAATGCAAGTGAATGAGTAACAACAATTTGAAGCTCCAAAATCCACATAATGGGAGCATAAAAGTAATCCATAAGACTTCAGTGGTTAAATTCATGTGTTAAACAAACAGATCAATATTTATGTAATTTTTATCATAAATTCTTCTTTTAGCTCAGTAGTGGGTGATATGTACAAAAAAAATGTGAATTACCAAAAACAGAAGAAGGACAAAGTGAAAGTAAAGGAATAAGGACTTAAAAATTTATCTGTTTCTCACCCACACCTATCATATCACTTTAGAAGATATGGATTTAACCACCAGTATCGCCTGTAATATTTATGTTGCCCTTATGTGGATTTTGGAGCTTTAAAATGTTGGCACCCATTCTGTTGAGAGCTGAGATATTTTTCTCTAAATCTTCATTAGTGTTCAGCAGATGAAAGTCATGCACATCTGGGATGAGATGAGGGTGAGTAAATGATGAGAGAATTTTAATTTGTGGGTGAACTATCCCTTTTACGGTGCTATTCTGTAAATTGGGCTTCATTTAAGAATAAACTTTAGTGTCAGCTCTCAAGTGTTTCTACTAAAATTCCTCAATACATAAAAAAGCAACACAATAATAAAATTACTGACATACAGTAAGAGCATGGAGCTATAAAATTAAAGAGGATTAGACAGTTTAGATTATTTGGTTTTGGAAAAGTTTAATGAGTATTCATTGTAAGTTTTATGAGTATTAACTGAGAACAGTTTGAGACATTGTTGAAATTCTAGAGGAGAAGTGTAAGATTACCAGGGCCTATTTCTCAGGAGAAACATACAAGATATAGACTACAGCAAAAGTCTCTATTTGTTCTCCATTCAATTGACCAATTGAGCTTTTGAAGAAATCTCATTTGTAATTTGTCTTTCATACAGGACTATCTTTAACTCTCCCTGGCGTCTCCTTCCTTTCTTGGAATGAATAGGCTTTCTGAGGATCAGTGAGGCATGCAGGCCAATCTTAGCCCAATGCTAATTGAGCAACTTTCTAAGACGTTCTTTGCCATGGACACCAGTGTACGGCTGATCTCAATCCCTCTGCACTGTGCCTACGGGTTAATGGCTTTGAGACATATATTCTAATCATTAGTATTCAAAGACAAATTTTTTTTAGAATTTTTTTTTTTTGGACCAACAGCCTGCATGAAATATAAAATAACTATATCATAAATATATAATATCCCACTTTATTAAAGATGGCAATATTGTGAATAAGGTCCAAGGTAAACTTTTGTACAAAATAGTTTCTGCAACAGTCAGTTACATTACAAGCAGATTAAAATTTCGGCTTTTGCGACAACCCAGGCTACACTGGTCAAGCATTTGTAGTTTATATTCCCTCAAACAGTTACTCATACAGTCTTTTAAACCACAGAATAAGTTTATTTTATATACATACAACCAACTCTTCACCAAAGTAACACAATCAAAAGTTTACAGCTCGTACACGTACATTCAATACATTAAACGCAATCTTCCTCCGGTGCATGCTGCTATTTGTTTACATTAGTAAGTAGAGGTTTTCATTCATCAAACAAACAGCTACTCAAAGAGTTTAAGCACATAATATGTTTATTTTGTGTTACAAACAGCACAATTGTCACCTTAGTACCCTGACAACACTTCACAGCTTGCATATGTGCAGCCATCATATTTAAACGCGATTTTCCCATGCACGCAGCCACATCTACTTATTAGGTGCAGATGCGTTTTTCATTCACACAAACAGCAACTCAAACAGTCTTTTTAGGCATATAACATGTTTGTTTTCTGAAACAGACAGCCAAACTTTCACAAAAGCACCATGATAATGGTTTCAAACTCATATACTCGGTGAAAACATGCTGATATATATATATATATACATACTTGCAAAAATAACTCACTCCAGGGGGCATAGCAGGGGAATTCAGACCCTACTCACGAAAAGGTTAATTTGCTTATAGGCCAACTGTGTAATATCTGCACCACTAATTGCAAAAAGCAGAATTGGACAAATAATGATGGTTGTCAAATAAGTTTCAAACACTCCCCCTGTATTCCATTGGTCAAAAAAACAGATCGTCCCACCCCAAACTCTCATCATTAGTTGGATCCATGTTGTTATGTTTGGTCCAGTCTGAGCACTCAAACTAAGGGGTCATGGTTTGACTGGTTAGCTTCAGCAGTTAGCCCCTGCTGGAATATACAGTAACTACACCATTATGTAGGGGGAAAAAATAATGTTTCTCCTTCGAACAACATTCAACAGTAGTTGTTTTCTTTAGGAATTGGCTTAAAATGCCGGATGCACTGGCCAATCGACTGCCATTGAGATGAATGGGAATGCTAACAGCTAAGTCTCTCGGCTCACACACTTTCACTAAGACATGGTTAGTCTCATTTTAAAACCAAGCTGTCTATCTTTCCCTCTGCTCCCTCAGCCCCAACATAGGGTATAAATGTGTATCATCTCCACCATTTATTAATCTGAGGCTGAGTTTCATACTGTTCCTCCCAATCATGAAAGTTTAATCAGAATGGCAGCTGTACTCTGCACGCCTGAGGTGGCATGAGTCCTTGGAAGGGTGTCAGATCCACAGGACACTATTGTTCTTCTCTCAGTGACCAGACAGAAACAAGAATGCCTGTATCTTGGTGTTCTCTCTCTCTCTCTCTCTCTCTCTCTCTCTCTCTCTCTCTCTCTCTCTCTCTAAGATCTTTTCAATTCTAATACATTAAGTAGGAGTTGTGTCATTGGCAATACATCCATACATAGGGGTCATCAAACTTTTTCAGACCAAGCAGCCCCGGGGTCCCACAGGGACAATGTTACATATTATATACAATTTTAAGAGCATTTTAAGTCTTGACTGTACAGTACCATATTATTGTATCTGAAAACTTAGTTATGATGACTGCATTAAAAAGCTATTAAAATAATCATTATTGATGTCACTAAATAATTGACATTATATTAAGAGACATGTGCAATACATTTAAATTTTAATATAAACAATAAATAAAATAAAATACTTAGTTTTGGTTAAATTTAACATAATTTCAAATTTTTGCTTAACATGTATTTTCAAACTATGGGCATTTTCCAAACTGAATTTTTTGCACTTCGGGAAGGGGGTGCCCCCCTCCCCTCCTTTTTTGAAGACCCCTGTCCCGCTCTATAGAATACCATCAGATTTCCTCTGATTTCCTTTTATATTGAATAAGCAACAATATTTCTCTTTGTTATGTTATTAGAAGTTAACCTCATTCTTGAACTGTCAGGTTTCAAGCAAACATTCTGAATTCTACTGGAGTGGAAAACCAGAAATAACATTTTAATGAATGGAGGATGTGAACACAAACACTGTCCACCTTTATTTAATTATTCTGCCATATGCCATGTAATGTTGTCATGAAGACCATCTCTCTAAGTAATAATTCAGCCTGCAAATCACTGTCATGGAAAGTGATTGGAGGAGCATTCTAAGGGGTGTGTCAGAAGGTCAAGAGGTCAAATGTAAGACAGCTCAGCAGCACACAACAATAGTTAATTCATTCAAAACATGAAAGACAATCCCTGATGCAGTAGAGAAATAAAAAAAAAAACATCTGTTTTATGTATATTTCAAAGAGAAGATATCATTGTCTAACAGCTGCACATTTTGCTGCAGTTCACCTGATGTTCAGGATCATTTGTTTCAATCTGTTTGTTTTCAAATGTTTGTTTCTGAAGTCAGCCAGCTGAGTGAGTAGGAAAAACTAAGCTCACAGTCTTTCTCAGTATTTTTGTCTTGTTTACATTTCCTTTAAAAAAGATATATTTACTTGAGTAGCAAAGTGACATGTAGTGTTGTTTTAAGATAAATTTAACCAAATGTAATAAGGTTTATGCTTAAAAAAAATGCAATTGTGGTGAGTCAAAGAAAATAAAACATTTTCCTCTTCAGTTTATTGATGCATTTCTCCAAAAACAAGACTATATCGTCTGTCATTTTGCTTCTGTCACTTTTACTGGAAAACAAGACAACAACAAAAGTGTTGCCATGTTCAGATGATATTCTACCCAGGTGCTGAAACAATTAATGAATGTTTGGCATCCAACAACTTCTAGTCTTGTTAGCTATTTTATTACCAAAGAATCAGTCCAGCAAAATTATGGAAAATTTCTTTGGTGGTGACAGAATTAGGTCGACGTGAACTTGAGCAGGGAAGATCTCATTACCTCACATACTAACTATGACACTAGGAACATCACTTCTGTACTCAGCAGAATCAAATGTCTACTACACTTGACAGAGACAAACAATTTATTTCTGGCCTGGCACCATGCCAGCCAATCAGAAGGGAAATATTGCTAGAGCCTCTCCATGGTCATTCGGGTTGTCGACATGCAAATGTATGGATCTGTCCTGTTTTTACTTGCCCCATTTTGGGGGATTATAATCGACAAAGTTAAACTAGTACTAAGCCAAAAATATTGTGTACAACAGCTTGAAGGTGACATTAGTCGATATGGCTAATTCATTGGTGAAGTATTTTGATTTTGTAGGATGAAGAGTGACCAAGCACTTCCAGTTCACTCTGTTCCTCATACACTAAATAGTGTGTATTTTCAACATGAAATCAACACTGCTGCTATTCTCCACTGAAATCATTTGTGGTAAGCGGTTCTTACCACATGAACATCAGAGACCTTGAAATAAGAAGACGTGACTAAAGACATCAGATATTGCCATTTAGATGTTAGTACAAGCTCAAATTTAGACAGTGCATGTGCACCAGTTTGAGTAAAAGGGGTCCATTTTCACAAATGTGTGTTAATCAAAGAGCTATTTTATTTCACCTACCAAGCAAGACTGAATCCCTGGCAGACGAAAATTAAAATCAACAGCATCCATTTTCAGTGAAATGGAGAAGATCCTGCCATCAGGAAAGGTCAGCAATACAGTACAAACCATGAACAAACCACACTGACAAGCACAAGCTCTGTCACACACACATACATACACACTGCAATTTTACAGATAATTACTCTCACAATATTTTCCACACTGTCAGCTTTAAAGTTGGTCCCATTTAATGAGTTTAATGTTTTGAGTTTGTATGTTTATGGATGCCATCATAAGAGCATGACTAGAAGCGGTGGAAGGATTTTTAGACACTGTGCAAGTGCAAGTTATTGGGTCCAAAATTAACACAATAGTGTTAGCAAAAGTGTTAAACTTGGCTGCTGCAAGTGACGCAATCAATTAAAACCAAAGACACACAAGAAAGTGACACACAAGTGACTCACATGTCTTCTAACACCATTTTACAATACCTCAGTGGAAAATATACCATCTGCTTTTAGAATGATCGCACTGTGAATTCAACAGTAGGTCCAAAGTTCCTCTGCTGATGCTGAAATCTGTCTGTGCTTCCCAAAATTATAGCCAATGCCCCCCCAGTGGCCAGCACTGGAAGTGTTGCTGAATGTTTAGACACGTGAAGTCTAGTTTCCAGGTGAAATGTCCACAGAGTGGCACCAAAAAGCAGGTTATATATGATGTAATGCATTCAAGAAGACTTTACTGACTCTATCCCTATTGATAACCCAAACCCAGAGCAAAAATGCAACCTCCAAATTCATTTCATGCATTTAATGTTCACATTTTATGATTAGTTTCCTGCTGAACAAATTTCATGGTGTTTTTGAATGAAAGCATATGCTTTAGGTGCATGAAAACAAAAATGTCCTTCAACCCATTCTTATTGTGTTCTGTTGACATTTCAATTATTTGTTGCTTTTCCCCTCCACTCAAACATAGACTAAAAAACTGAAAGCTGCGTTAGCCAGAGTGGTACAACCAGAGTCAATTTGTCCATTCAGTTTAGTTTAATCTTAAATTATGGTTGAAATACAAGTAATGTAATTAATTAAATACATTTATTGTGTTTAATGCATTAAATACATGGTAATATTAAAACATTTATTAATGCCCATAAAATTAAATACAACATAAAATAAAAAACAGCTGTGTTTAGGTGTAGCCTACTTCCTTAAAGTCAAGATCAAACTCACCTTGGGCTGACCTTTCATTCTTATCACATTATATTTATTATGGATATTAGTTGAATAGAGATTACTCCCCTCACCAGTGTTCTTCAAATGCAAGTGCCAGCTTTATAGGTAACACACAGAGGTTGCGTTACAAATATGTGACGGACTGAGTTGTACAACTTCCATCATGGTCTATTTCATCTGTCATTTTAGTTCAAATATCCCTGATACGTAATATATTTGATTAAGTCTCGATATAGCAAACATTTTCAGTTAGAAATGGCTTTGTGTAGAAACTGGAGTCTGATAAAACATTTGTTCTATGTATTAATAGGGTATGGGGTTATGGTTATGATTATGCTTAGGGTAAGGGTAGTGTGGGTTAGGGCATGTAGGGTACGGTAGGGAAGGGTTAGGCTTAGGTTTCCACATGGGGAAATGCAAAATACAGTTTCATTGCTGGTAAGAAATATTAAAGCCGATACATTTTCTCAATTCACTCTCCATTGGCAGTTGTGGCAAACAAGTAATTTTGGACCCTGCTTGCACACATATGTGCTGGAAATGTATATGGAAATATGAGCTCAAATGACATAAGATGTGCCATGCGTGGTTTTACCTTAGAAAAATTATTGAAAACTTTACATTTTCCTTGCTATAGACTGCAAATCAATATAAAACCAACCTTGCCTGTATGTCAAATCAATACTTGCTCCCAAGATGTGTGCATGTGGAAAAGTAACCATGCTAAAGCTGTATGTTCTCAAGGCTCTGTTTTCTCTCATAACCCAGGCCCTCCAGCCGGTCTCGCTGTGGGAGAAGGAAGCAAAGCTGCAGGCCAGACACTCCATGAGCATTTGTTTGTTTGTTTATCTCTCACTGACAACATCTCAGTGCTCCCTACATGTAATAGCTAAATCATATCTTATCAACCCGGACGATGATGGACCTAAGACTCCAGTTGGCAGCACTGAGACCACTTAGCTCGAGTGAAATCAAATCTAAATGCTACGGTACACAGTGATTTTCTGAAGCGTTGTGTGCTTTCAACTTTGTTGCAATAATTATATTCCAGCATGACAATGCCCACCTGGCATAAAGCAAGGTCCATAAAAAAAGGCACCAATTCCAGACCTGAACCCTATTGAACACCTTTGGGATGAGCTGGAACAGTGACTGAGCCAGGCTCCATTGCCCAACATCCATGCCTGACCTCACTGACTCTTTAGTGTCTGAATGGGAGCAAATCCCTCCAGCCATGTTCCAACATCTAGTGGAAAGCCTTCCCAGAAGAGTGTAAGCGATTAGGACAGACTCCCTATGAATCCCAAAGGTTTTAAAATGAAATGCTCAACAAGCACAATTTTCAAAGAACAGCTTAATGGTTGATTTTCATGTGACAGATCTCAATGACTATCAGAGGATAAATATATGGCATCTGCTACATTAAGCACATCAGATAAAAGTTAAATAATGTTGCAGATATTTGGACACAGACTGATGGGATGTCCACTGCAATGCTGTCACCTATTAATACAAAAAGCAAGGATTTGAAATCCGTCAAAGTCACAGGATAAGAGAACGGCTAAAGCAGCCAAACTGAACTGATGATATCTTCAGTCTGATTATGTGTTTATCATCTTTAAACTCTTTTAGAATGCCAATAAATGTCCTCTTAAGCTTCTGGACTGAACAGCAGAAACTGGAGAGCTGGCCAGGTCTGTGATAGATGTAGAAAGCTTGCCGTTAGCATTCCCATTCATCTCAATGGCAGCTACTCAGCTGGCGCATGCAGTCCTAGAAGTACGTGACCTGCATCTTGCCGTCTTTGCTCATGGGAACTCTGTAATTGCCATGTGACTAATTACACTGGAGCAGCAGGAAAATGACATAATGTCAATGCTGATTAGCTAATTCCACAAAAACGTGCACAGTCCCAAGCCCCTCCAAAAAAATTGGATGCAAGTTTTTGCTATTTATATGTTGCTTGCTGGAAAAAAAAAGGTCAGGAATTGGCTGGTTGGCATCCCCACATTAGGACTACACCATATGGCATTCCTTATTGACAGCCAATCAAAAATAGCTCAACATTAAAGCAACATATAAATCAGAAGGATGTATTTGTTATAGCAGATGTATTACCAGTAACATATTGTTTTTGGAGGGCTCTAAAAACTGTGAAATGGACCCTGTTGCTGCCATTGTTGAGAGATCAGTCACATGATAGCCGATCCTGGAACAGAGCACCTATGAGCAAAGATGAATGCCTACTGAATGCCTACTTCCAGGGGTGCGTGGGCTAGCTAAGCACTGCCATAAAGATCAATGGGATGTTAACTGATAGCTTTCTCTAGATATATTAGAACTCTTTGGTCAGAATATATGGCTACTTTCGAATGGCTGTCAACATAAAAAGATACTTTTTACCATCATAATGGTGTAGTTACAGCATCTACCATCAGGGACTGGGCCATACTAACCAGCCAACCCATGTGTTGCCAACACTAAATTATTCACAGCTATTTCTGAATGTACAGTGCATTAGGAACATTTGCTGCTAGCACACAGGGTCCTAACCCTAAAGGTACAGATGTTTGACTTTGTGTGAATCTGGCCTTGGGAGCAGACATGACATGGCAAGGCCTGAATGAAGCTTAACACTTATTTATGTGTGTGTTTTGAAATGCGTGTGACTGGTCTGGTATCCTACAGGCTATTGAGTCATCTCTGCGTGAACTCTAGTGAGTCAATCTCACTCTGAAGAAGGCCGTGACTCCGTCTCCTCCAGCTGTCAAATTACAACTCAAACTCAGTCCCGGAGCATGGACAAAACTCTACAGAACTTCTAGAGCCAAAGGGCAAAAAGAGTGACTGCACTTCCTTTGCCAACTTCCTAGATAAAAGTCTAGATTTAGGTGCCGTACCCACATCGTACCCACAAGAGTCAGAAAGCAAACAGGGACACTGAACATCATCTGCCCAAGCCCAAAAACTTTTCCAAAAAAATCTTTCTCCATTGATGGTCACTCAAAAGTAACCATGTATTCAAACGATTTAAAAAAAATAATAATAATTTTATGCATGTAACATAAACTGCAAGTATTTCATAATTATGTAGTACATTTTTTTCCAGTGTCTGATTTTTATGAAGGGCTCTTAGAAGTATGAAAGATATTTTTTCTTGTTTGCTGTCCTTCACGTCACAGCTCATGTATCAGCATGATAGCTGCTGGTGTGTGTTGCTGTGGTGCCATCAGCCAATCAGTGTTGTCAGGACATTATTTTCCTGCGGCTCCATGTAATAGAGTGCAAAAGCCGCCTACTTTTCCCATTTACTAACTTTTTACATAGGGTTTGATACAATTCTTAATATAAGAGCTCTACTCCATGCATAGCACTTTGGCTATTTAAGGAAGCGGCAAAGATGGAGCATATCAGATCTGATCTTTTTTTTTTTTTTAAATAATAGATTCAAACAGCATACTAAAAACCTGTGCTTTCAGATCATGTTTATAAATTTTCATGAGAAAAAAAAGAAGAAGAAAAAAGAGGGGATCGCAAAATACAGCTGACGCAGGCGAAAATAAGTGTCTTCTATCTAAAAACATTCACCCCCATAATGCTTGCCATATTCTGGCACGATCTCACACATGTGCCAGCTGGAGCCAGGCTAATTTGGGTTCCTCTTAATTTGAGCATCCACAAATCTAAAAGGGGTGAGAGTGAGTCTGGACCCACAGCAAGCTCTCTGCACAGGGGGAAGAGTCCCTGCTGCTCTCCCCTTTGATCCAGCCTAGCAGATGCATTCTGCTATCTTGCATAAAAGACATTAGTCTGCTTCAGACTAAAAACCAGACTGAGTCTAAGCTCATCAAATTTGGCCACTTCCTACTACAACTGACATGCAGCAGTCTTACAGTAAATCAACCACTGAATAACTTGTGAGGCTCTGAGGTTCACCTTAGCATTCTCTTGCCACAGTTGATAACATATAAACAAAATCAATCTCTCAACAACGTCTGTTAGCTCAAATAGAATTCACTGCTGTCTGCAATATACTGGTGGGGAGATTTGATAACATACATATTTATAAAGAGCCAAAGGAAATTAAAATAAATTTGCATTCTGAATTACCATACAACATGCTGATCTTAAAATGCATAGTATGGATATGTTTATTTCTCTGAACTAGAGGAAAACTGTATTTAGAGCAATAGAAAATGTTTTATTAAAACTTCATTTTTGTGCTAATGCTTCGTAACTTTTCTGTTTAGGTTAAAAAAAAAAAAGGTCTCCACACATATCGAGGGATCAGGATGTCACAGAGACTATGAGATTTTTGGACTTTGGACTTGGGCCAGTAAGCAACCATTTAGTAATGCCCAAGCAACTACCTAGCAACACCTTAGTAACCATGTCAACTGAAAGATTTGCACATGGAAAAACAAAGGATAACTTTACTCAATCAGATATGCCCAGTTGAACGGTCAAGTTTTGTTTTATACATTAACCAGGCTAAATTAACCCAGTGGAAAGGAGTTAACAGACAGATTTGCACCTCTGTGATGTTTTGTTCTGTAATATTGTGATTGCTGCCTCTTGTAAATGGCATATAATTATTCAGATTACAGGTTGTTGTTTTTTTTCCAAAAGACAGAAACAGAATCCAATATAAATTGCCAGGGCACTAAAACACTCAAATCTGAGGGCTTATTTGGTTAGCATCAGGATTTGAATAAGGATATTTGAATATTTCCTTTAGCTGACAGATCTTCAGCTTTTCAATTATCATTCAGTTTGTGAAGACTTAAAGGGATAGTTCACCCACAAATGAAAACTCTCTAATCATTTACTCACCCTCATGATATCCCAGATGTGCATGACTTTCTTTCTTCAGCAGAACACATTTGAAGAAAAATAGGAAAATATCTTAGCTCAGTAGGACCTTAATATGCAAGTGGATGGAGATCAGACTTTTGAACTTCCAAAAATCACAGACAGTCAGCATAAATGTCATCCATACATTTCCAGCGGTTAAATTAATGTCTTCTAAAGCGATATGATCACTTGTGGTTAGAAAAAGATCAATATGTAAGTACTTTTTAACTCTAAATCATCGTTTCCAGTTAGCAGCAGTATGCACGTGTGACGTAATCATGGTTGCGTGTTCACGCGAGAAATGATGCACGTGAATCACAGCCGGAAGAGCAGCGCTGTTTACAACTGAGGAGGATGAACAGTGTTCAGAAGCTTCGTTAGTTTTGGTTTAGATCTGTATTTATCTGTTTTATTTACTCACAATGGTGCATTTGTGTGCTTATCCTGGATGTCTCCACCATGAGAAGAAAGTGAGATTACGTTCGTAACAAGGCAACGCGAACAACGTCACACAAGTGGCCACGTAATCTCAGCCCTCTCGTGAAGCTTGCGGAAGCATTGGATTATAGTTAAGAAGTACTTAAATATTGGTATTTTTTTGCACCAAAAGCAATCGTATCGCTTTAGAAGACATTCTCAACCGCATTGAACCGCTGGAGTCGTATCGATGACTTTTATGCTGGATTTTTGGAGCTTCAAAAGTATGATCACCATTCACTTTTTAAGGACCTACTGAGCTAAGATATTTTTCTTCAAATGTGTTCAGGTGAAAAAAAAGAAAGTTGTACACATGGGAAATCATGAGGGTGAGTAAATGATAAGAGAATTTTCCTTTTTGGGTCAACTAATCCTTTAAACTCACCTATGAGATCTGACTAGGGGAGTAAACAGTCAGTTACACCCAGACTTTCTCTAAACTATCCAAATATAGAAAGCTGTCACACCTCGTTGGGGACTTTGAAGGCCCCTGCAGACTCGAGTGTCCAGGAGCCCCAGGCATCCTTACTGCATCTAGGCAGGAACAGGCAATTACGGTCCCTACACCCTGGGAAACCTCCCTAGATACACCAGCTGGCTGAGTTACATAAGAGCCAACGGCATAACTCAGTTGAGTTCTGTAAAGGGGAGGTGGAGGACAGAGGGAGGAGGAAGTGTTGCAGTATTGGGAGGACAGTGGTTATGAATGTTTGACGAGCTCCTTGTGTCTCACCTGATAATCCCATTGAGACTCATTATGGCCGAAAATCTCCTAATTGTGAGGCTCGCAATGATTTCTGGCAGAGACAGTTGGGAGACACAGTGTAGGTTAGTATACAGGTAAAAGATTATTGACAATATAACATTGTATATTAGATATCTCATATTATACATATTTATATGTAAGGCAAGATATGTTTGCTTTAGTTTCATAAAGTTTCCTGTTTTATTGCCCAGTTCAATATCACTATGGAGCAGCCTTGCTCTTCTGGGCTCTTCTGTGTTTCTCCCACTCTGAATTCAGAGCTCCCCCCATTGTTATTGAATGCTTGAGTGCTGATTCAGAAGTTCAGTAGTGTGGGATGTCAGAACAAGTACTGTGTGTACCCAACCAGCAGCCAATCAGAGAAGGGGGAGGACCACCTCCTTCCCTGAGTGAATGTCATTTCAAAGGCAGAAATGTAGTGGCACACTACTGCCCCCATGTGACAAGAATTACCCCCATCACTGTTAGTGTTCTTTAATGTTAAGAGTCTAACATGTATTATCACTTGCTTACTGTATACAGTGGGCCCAAAAAGTATTTGGCCCGTTACACCACATTTTAAAACATATGAATTTCATTGCGCTAGATAACAAAATATCAAACCAACTGGCATCCGCTAACAAAAAACTACTCTCACAACCAGCTTTTAGGCATTTTTAGGTTTAACCAACAGGTGATTTTTAATGGATGCATGAAGTTCTCACAAGTGCTCAAAAAGAGTGCATGGTATATAGCAATTATCTAATAATTAATTCACATAAGAGTCATTAGCTTTTGTTGACTATATGGTACAAGACTATCATACTCGAAGGGTTAGGGTGACATCAAATAAAGATGTTAGGTCAGAAGAAATCTGAAAGTATTCAGATTAAATTACCTAAATCATGTAATCTAAGAGATTGCGTTACTGTAGTAATGTAATGTTAGTAATGAAATTTGTAATCAGTACAAGATTACAATTCAGAAGTACTCTACCCAGCACTGCTTATAATTACTATTCTACTCACATTCATCGTGAAATATTTGGTTTGAAAAATGTGCTTGTGCCATCATTTTTTATTATTATTTAAATAAATGCCATTAGGTTTCACGTTTTGTCATACAGTTGAAGTCAGAAGTTTACATAAACTGAGTTTAAATGTATTTGGCTGAGGTGATTCACAATTCCTGACATTTAATCATAGAAAACATTCCCTGTATTAGGTCAGTTAGGATCATTACTTCATTTTAAGAATGTGAAAGTAGAGAGAATTATTTATTTCAGCTTTTATTTCTTTCATCACGTTCCCAGCGGGTCAGAAGTTTACATACACTTTGTTAGTATTTGGTAGCATTGACTTTAAATTGTTTAATTTGGGTAAAATGTTTTGGGTAACCTTCCACAAGCTTCTTACAATATGTTTATGGGTATTTTAGCCCATTCCTCCAAACAGAACTGGTGTAACTGAGTCAGGTTTGTAGGCCTCCTTGCTTACACACACTTTTTCAGTTCTGCCGACAAATGTTATATTGGATTGAGGTTAGGACTTTGTGATGGCCACTCCAATACCTTGACTTTGTTGTTCTCAAGCCATTTTGCCACAAATTTGGAGGTATGCTTGGGGTCATTGTCCATCTGGAAGACCCATTTGCGAGCAAGCTTTAACTTCTTGGCTGCTGTCTTGAGATGTTGCTTCAATATTTCCACATAATTTTCCTTCTTCGTGACTGTCCTGTCAGGCACTTCTCACGCACCTTACAGTCTAGCTGATCCCACAAAAGCTCAATGGGTTTAAGATCCATAACACTCTTTTCCAATTATCTGTTGTCCAATGTCTGTGTTTCTTTACCCACTCTAACCTTTTCTTTTTGTTTTTCTGTTTCAAAAGTGGCTTTTTCTTTGCAATTCTTCCCATAAGTCCTGCACCCCTGAGTCTTCTCTTTACTGTTGTACATGAAACTGGTGTTGAGCGAGTAGAATTCAATGAAGTTGTCAGCTGAGGACATGTGAGGCGTCTATTTCTCAAACTGGAGACTCTGATGTACTTATCCTCTTGTTTAGTTGTACATCTGGACTTACACATCTCTTTCTGTCCTTATTAGAGCCAATTGTCCTTTATCTTTAAAGACTGTAGTGTACACCTTTGTATGAAATCTTCATTTTTTGGGCAATTTCAAGCATTGTATAGCCTTCATTCCTCAAAATAATGATTGACTGACGAGTTTCTAATATTGACCTCAAGACCAGTCACATTGGTGTATTGAACCAAACAGCTTTAAACTGTGTTTGATATAATGGCAAGTGATTTTCTAGTACCAAATTATCAATTTAGCATAATTACTCATAAATTTGATAAGGTGTTTGAGTGATGGCTGCAGGAAATAGGGCCTGTCTATATTTGATCAAAAATGACTTTTTTCAAAAAGTGATGTTGCCGTTTTTTTACATCATAAATGTCCTGCCTATACTTTGTGATCAGTTGATGTCACTTTGGTGAATTAAAGTACCAATTTCCTTCCGAAACAGCAAAAACGTTTGGCCGTCAGTGTCTACCTGTTTCCTCCAGCATCTTCACAAGATCCTTTGCTGTTATTCTGGGATTGAGTTGCACTTTTCGCACCAAACTACGTTCATCTCTAGGAGACAGAATGCGTCTCCTTCCCGAGCGGTATGATGACTGCGTGGACCCATTGTGTTTATACTTGCGGACTATTGTTTGTACAGATTAATGTGGTACCTTCAGGCAGTTGGAAATTGCTACCAAGGATGAATAAGATTTGTGGAGGTCTTGGCTGATTTCTTTTTATTGTCCCATGATGTCAAGCAAAGAGGCACTGAGTTTGAAGTTAGGCCTTAAAATACATCCACAGCTACACCTCCAATTCAGTACACCTCTTGTCAGAAGCTAATAGGCTAATTGTCTAAAGGATTGACATAATTTTCTGGAATTTCCAAGCTGCTTAAAGGCATAGCTAACTTGTGTATGTAAACGTCTGATGCACTGAAATTGTGATATAGTCAATTAAAGTGAATGTCTGTAAAAACATTATTGTGAAAATGACTAATTTCATGCACAAAGTAGATGTCCTAAACAACTTGCCAAAACTAGTTTGCTAATACTGAATCTGTGGAATGGTTATAAAAAATAAAATCTAGTTCAAAAAAAGACTTCAACCTAAGTGTATGTAAACTTCTGACTTCAAATGTATAATTCAATTACATTAATTCAAGTGTCCAAGTAATTTTTGGGGAGACTGTATTGTTGGACCTCAAATGTAATAAAACAAACCATAAAATGTGAAGGTTTGCTTGGAGATGTTTAAGCATTACTTGTTTTATTAATAGTGTCATATGTTTTTGAAAAGTTCTCAAGTTGCATGGACAAACTTTATCTAATGTATCACAGTTGTCTTACAATATTGCATTAACAACAATACTAAAAACACTTCATTGTTTAATGGACTTTTAAAAAAATTACAAGGCTAAGATATAGAGGAGGAAATTATAAACATACTGAAGGGACACAAGCATCATGGCAATCAGACAACTTCAGGATTATGGGACAATATAGCAATCCTGTTGCACCCACCTATAAAATGCTGTACCACACACACACACACACCTCAGTAAAGGAACATTTCAGAAGTCAGTTATTCAGACTGATTCATTCAATCAGCCACCAAGAAGTGATTTACATTAACAATCGCCATTAAGAAATTAAACCGTCAACATTTCATTTTCATATTTTTATATATTTATATTCAATGTACAAAGTTACATTCTGAATTGCAAAGGCTCATTCATAAAAATAAATACTGCAATGGCTTGTTTGCAATATGAAGCTGTCTCGTGGAGAGGAGAGAACAACTGCAAACGAATCACTGCACCTCCAGTGCGCCTCAGCTCGAATGCAAGCAGAACAGCTGTGAGCATCAGCACACTGGCGGACTGTTGGTGGAGCACGAAGGCCTGTGATTAGAGATTAAAGTCTAAAAGACAAATGTACAAAAGCGTAATAAAAATATGCTTTCACCTCTGTATGTTTATCCACACACTAAATCAAAGGAGTACCATTTCTTGGAAAACTGTTCTAGTGTTAAAAAAAGTGATGTTTCTGACTGGTACAAGGTCACAGTAGAACTGCATAACAAAGGAGTGTGATATGCCTCTGACTTTGATAAAAATATTTTTTAGATCCTTTAGTATTACATTTTTGTCTAAAGTCCATCAATGGGGTTATCAAAAAACATTTTCCTGTATCCTTTGGTAACCGTGAAACATTCAATTGATATAAAAGTCCACACATTGAAAGTATTGCATCTACACTTAACAGTATTTTCAAAAATCCTAAAATCTAAATGAAGTGTGACTGATATAAAGGACTGAGAAAGCACTTTGTGCAAATTGTCTTTCACTTGCTTATACGTTCCTTCCCCACAAACAGTTTAACTGACACAGCACACAAAAGCTCATCTAGACATGTAGTGCATTGTGCACTGTGGCCACTGTTAACCGTTGTGCTTTCTTTCCCCTGCCATCCTAAGAAATATTGCAAGAATGGGAATACTCAAATCTGTATGTTATTTCCATTCCAACAGACAAATAAATCTGTTTGAACTAGAGTAAAAGTCAAAGCTGTTTGTATTGCCAAAGATGATGAGCAAAGAACTTCAGTAACCCTTCATTCATAATGTATAGACAAACAGAGAATTATTATCTGAACATACTTCTAATGGTAACTGTGATTGTTTTAACAGAAATACTATAATCCAAGGCTTCAAATATCTTAAATAAAGCAAAGCTGAATGAAAAAGGTCTAGCACAAGGAAAAAATGATGGAAATATAAAAGTCAAGAGTCTGAAGTGGGGTGAGCTTCTTTTGAATGTAGCAAAACCCAAAATGAAGTGAAATAAAAAGGTCACTCCTTATTAGCCATGACCTGCCACACGATTAGGTGACTACGTTCAGCTTTGGCCAGGAAGGGCTGCAGCTTCAGTGTGGGTTCAGCCAAATCTTCTGTGTCCCCTCCCTCATCCCCTTTAATATGAAGGAGAAAGGAAAATGTGTCAGTATTCAGGCTTTTAAAGATAGCCGTGTGAAAATAAATGTGGGCACCAAGCAGCACACTTGACTCTCACCCATCCTGAAGTCAATGTAACCCTCCCCTCCACTCATGACTAGGACAGACTTGACCAGCTCTGGCATGGGTGACTCTGAAGACTTGTCAGTGCCAGCCTCAACCCCTGAGCCTGCAGATGGAACCACCTGCCCTGTAATACAGGGAAAAAATAAAGAAGCTTATAAAACCAATGTTCCTATATCTTTCGACCAATGGGTTTGTGACTTTTTTGGATTTTTTTTTTTTTTTTTTTTTTAATGGATTGAGATTATTCAAATTGCAATTTTTTTTTTTTTTTTTTTTTTTTTTTATGAAATAATTTTCCAATTCCCAGATATCATCAGGACAACAGGAAGCTCATGGTCAATTACTTATTCATAGGTTAGTCCAGGGTTGTGGCACATTTTTAAAAAATAAAATGTAAGAATTTTTAAGACCTTTTCAGTATCTTTCCAAATAAAATGAATATATGATACCAGAATAAACCCAAACAATCTCAGAATTGGTTTATGTACCAATATATCAATACATCTGAATTACTGTTATCTGATCTTACTGATATACTGTACAGTATACACCAATAAGCCATAACATTAAAATCACCTGCCTAATATTGTGTAGGTGCCACCAAAACAGTGCCAACCCATACTCAAGAGTATCATTCTGAGATGATATTCTTCTCACCACATTTGTACAGAGCAGTCATCTGAGTTACCATAGATTTGTCAGTTCGAACCAGTCTGGCCATTCTCCATTAGCCTCTCTCATCAACAAGGCATTTCATACACAGAACTCCTGCTCACTGGACGTTTTTTGTTTTTGGCACCATTCGGAGTAAATTCTAGTAACTGTTGTGCATGAAAATCCCAGGAGATCAGCAGTTACAGAAATACTCAAACCTACCCTGTGCTATTCTGAGATGTGGGTTGGCGCTGATATGGCAGCACGAGGGGGATCTACACAATATTATGCAGGTGGTTTAAATGTTGTGGCTGATCGGTGTATATCAGCAATAAGGTGTTTGAAGAAAGGAGATAACAGATTAATCAGCCAAAAAGTGTTTAAAATCGAACTAAAGAATGTGTTAAAAAAATGTTCTTAGTCTTTGCTTCCCGTGACGGGGCAGCCCAAACAAGAGTCCAAATTGAATGAAATCCCAGATTTTGTTAACTATGCAATCAAAATAAAAATACCTGGTGCATAACAAGGGATTTTAACTATAAAACAAGCATAAAATACACAGAGGACTCTAATTTTGAAATGTCTGTTCACAGCTACTCACTCAAATACAGTATTTAAGGGACATAAAAATATTTACTCTTACAATAATTTAAAGTGTATTACAATATAAACACTATGATTGTGAACTGCTCTGAGAATGTAAAGAAATTTGGAATCATGAGCCCCCCGTGTGCTTGGAGAATGTGCAGAAGTACCACATCTTCAATTTAAAGCACGCAGCACATGCAGACTATGTAATTATTTAACTAAATCACAGCCGTTTGCAATCAAATTAGGCTAGATCGCAACTCCTGTCTTTTATCAGACCTCTGCAAATGATAATAAAGACTCTTTTTAGACCAAATAATGTATTCAAGACTTTTTATGACCTTAAATTTAAGAAATTGTAGCCTACCTGGGACGGCAGTGAAGAACTTGACTGCATCCCTGTGTCCGTGGAAACAGAGCTGAGCATGTGCCATGGTGCAGAAAGGTACGAAGGTGCCCGCCGTGACTTTATCACTGTTCTCATCACTGTAGACGCGGATTGCACTGCCTGGACGATTTGACGATCCTTCTGTAACTTTGCATGCTGTTGGGTGAAGGAGAAAATAAGTTTTTAGCCACAGCATAAGCAAACACTAAAGGAATGGTTAAGCCAAAATGTTTTAATTCTGTCATAATTTACTAACCGTTATATTGTTCCATACCAGCATGCTTTTATTTATTCCATGGGACATAAAAGAAATTTTTGAATAATCTTCACCCAACTCTTTTCCATACAATGACATATGCTTTCTTCAAGATGCAAATGAGATGTCAAAACTGACACAAAGCATCATAAGGTACCATTCTGAATGGCTGCGGAAGCATGAGGGATGTGAGAGATGTTTGGTGACTAACTTAAATTTTTGTCTGTTCTGCACACAAAGCTATCATATGCTTCATTAGACTTGGAATATAGGGCACAAATCGTATGGTGTTTTTGGTCTTTCTTGAAGCTTGACACATGGACCATGGTCACTATGAACGTTTACTGTTTGAAAAAAAGATCTGTGTAAAGATTCTTCCATAATTCTCCTTTTGTGTTCCACAGAAAAATAACGGTCTACTGATAACATGACTAGACACACTATATTAAAACAAATTGACATACGCTCTGATAGAGGGATGGAAATTATGACTCCATTTCCTGTTCCGACCCATAGGCGGTTACATGACACCATCAGAGCAGTGATCCTCACGAAGGAGAAGCCCAGCTTACCAGTGCCTGAGACACATACAATAACATTATTTAGACAGTCAGTGAATGAATTTACTTGAAGTCATACAGTAGTCGAGTCAATCCTCACCCAGCATCTTGCTGACATAGGGCTCAATGTCTACATCCTGCAGATGCTGGTATGTGTGCGCGTGAAACAGTCTCAGGGTGGAGTCCAGACGGATAGACACCCAGATGCCATCTCCATCCCATGCCAGCTGTCTCACCTGGCTTTCCTTACGAGGGTGGGCATCAAAGGACTTCTATATATGGGGAATGAAAGTATAGTGCATAAATATATCATATAAAATTTATTTGATGTACATGCATGCCTATATCAGCTTTTTCTTTTTTTTTTTTACAGTGGCTTAGAGCATGCACTCACATAAAATCAGATTTTTTTAATCTAAACTATTTTGAATGTGGCCTCTCTTTGTGCTACAAATATTTAATGTCATTACACTACAAATATTTTATCCAAATCTATCACAAATTTAGCAGCATTTTGAAACAAATCAATTTAGCACAAAATACCATAGAAAGGTGTTCCTCTAGCACTCGTACCTCTATCTTCATGGCTTTGGGCAGAACCACAAAGATCTTGTTCCTGTAGCCACACCAGACCTTGTCATGCACTACAGTCATACAGCGGATTGAGTGATGAGGTCGGCCCAGATCTAACAGGTGGTAATTGGTCAAATCCCATTGGCCATCTGTGACAACACAAATATCTGTTATTGTAACAGCACTTCTTCTGGTATAGTGAGGCCTGTATAGCATACATATAAAGGGAGAGAAATCAGTGTTATCCATTTTGTTATAGATATGGTTTTCACATATCTATAGCATTGAATTGGCTCTTACCAACACCTCTGTGGAAGATTGCAAGTGTACCATCTGCCAAGGCTACCAGAACACGTCCTTTCACATGACTTCATAGAAAAGGATGAGAGAGAAAATGTAATGAGCAGCTGTCTTTGAAGAAAGACCATTAGTTTATGATTATGTAAATATAGAGCTGGGCGATACGGCTTAAAATATTATGGTACAAAATCTCTGGTAAAATGAAGTCATCTTTCTTTTCTGTGATTCTGTGCCACATTTTAGTCTTATATAATAATGTAGCAGTTGTTTTGATATCGTTTTATATTGCAATTTTAATGTTATTTTGACTAATTGTGCAGACCTGAAGGATCTTGTAATTAGTCTAACTGCTTTCTCTTTAGGAAATGTAGCCAAATAAAAAGGCCATTAAAATCATTAAAATGCCCAGATTATTGTTAATGTATCTACAGTAAATGATGCTTGTGTCCTTACACAATCCCCAGGATGGAATCCTTTAACTTGATAGAGTGAAGGCACTTCCTCCACTGTGCCACGGAAGAGTGCACATACACGCTGAAACATAGCATGAGGAACAAGTTAACAAAATCTCCATTTAAAGGTGAAGTATGTAACTTTTTGACATCAAAATATGTTCTACTATCCCAGTTTATTTTTCACTGACAACAAAAAGTAAACCATTTGTGGGTTTACCTCCCCCAAAAGTATAAACACAGAGCCTCCCAGGCACTATCAAAACATTGATGTTTATAGTTTGAGCGGCCTGCTCAGCTCTACCCATCCCTTACTAGCTCAACCTATAGCGTGACTTTGGGGCGTTGCTACCTGTTCAGCCAGGGAAAAATTAAAAACCATGGCAGATGTGTACAGAGGAAAATAAATTTAGCTTCACCTACAGATGTTAAAGCCAAAATTCAAAGACGTAGAGGCAGAGAACAGAGTAAAACCTGAGTGGACATTGGCATTGAATTTACAAGGGGAGGACACACACACCACCAATGATAAGATCGCTCTGGTAAACAGGAGTGGCAACAACAGGATCGCCATACAAATCCCTAATACACCACTGCCAACAATGGTGATCTCGCCTAGGGCACCAAAATGGTCAGAAACAGCACTGTTGTTTCGCTTATTATTTACACTTATTAGTTACCAGAAAAACCATCCTACCTCATGCGCTGTGCACACCCAGTTGCCGTTCAATCCGGCGTTGTTATTTTTACCACCTGATTCCTCTGCCTCGCTTTCTATCCGGTGTGTAAATGTTATAGTGGTCTTGTTCATTACAACATTTATCACCTATAGGGCCTATTTGTTTATAGGGAATCAGAGGTTTGGTTTGAAATCATAGTATATTTTTGAAATTCTATTTGATACCACTAGTATCGCTGATATTACACAATTTACCTTTGAGGTTCCCACATGTCTAATAAATAAATAAATAAAAAAAACTCAAAAAGGCATCACTACTGTGAGCTTTATACAATTCTACACAAATATTAAAAGAAGCCGATTAATGTTGGAAATATTAACTGGCCATTTTGAAGGCCACTTACCAGCCATTCTGGGCCCCCAACCACATGGTGGGAAGGATGCTGCTCATCTTGCTAGCCTCCTCTCTCATGAGGTCCTGCTCCTCAGGCACTGAGCTCACGCCATCCTTCACCAGATCACACTCCCTATAGCAGCCAGAACTATGACATTAAACTCACAAACATCTGAATAGATCAAGTTTCACTTTAAATCAAGTGACATGAATTGCAATTTCAAAAAATGTCTGCTCTAAAGTCTATGGTGTCACATATGACTGGTACACACCTCTGTGTGTAGTTGGGTGGCGTCTTTTGTACTCCTAGCGGGTCAGAGAAGATGTGTTCTGTGTAGATCCCAGGCTGGCTCTCATCTGCAGGTGTATTGCTGCTGCTCTCTGTGGCCTCCAGAGCTTCTTCTGCCGCCGTTACTGCATCCTGTCTGTGCCTTCCCAAAACCTCATCTGCACGGACCAGGAAGATTTAATTCTTCCCAAAATAAGGGTGTTAAAGCCAACATGGAATGCAGTTCACAAGTCATTTTACTTCTGTAATTTGACGTACTACAGTGTGAAACAGGATATTCACAGAAGAAAAATATAGGGTTGTACATGATGTTCTCCATCAGGAACTGATTCAAGGGTTCATTGGTGACAAGCTCAAGGCCCCTCTAACCTGCAACGTTTTGGTTGCCAGTCTAGATAACCACTAATGAACACCACCCTTTGCAATAAAATACTTCTCTGTCCTGCATGTTATTATGTCTGTGAACTATAAGTAAATAACACCAATAAATTACATCTACTACTGTAATTTGGATGGAAAGGATGGCTAGAGCCTGCATTACCAGAGTCTGTGGATTCTATGGCGTTTGTGCAGACAGTTTGAGGGATGGCCACAGGTCCTTCTGTAGAGCAGCCCACAACAGTAATGCCATCCAGACCTCCATCAGAGCAAGTGGAGCTGCTGTTAGCTGTACTGTTGACTTTAGAAGCCCCTTCACCCTGACTGGCCTCACTATCTGAAACAACCTCCTCTCCAGCAGGGTAATCTGTCTCAGAGGCACCTGATGTTGATGAAAAAACAAAAAAAATACGCAAACCAGCCAGACACAACACACAAAGCCTGTTAAAATCAATAGCGCTGCAGATTATAATAATAATCTATAAAAGTAATTTAATTGTATTTTATATTTCCAGTTATGATGGCACTGAAGAATGTAATAAGATCTCACTAGTGTTGCATTGGTATATTCTGACCTGGCACACTGGCGATGCAAAGCACGTGAGAGTTGCACACAAAAATGTTTTCCAGGATGTTTCCGGGCTGGTTAGCGTCAATGACTATGACTTTAGAGGTGGCGTGTGTGGTGGTGCAGATCCACACCAGGCTGGAGAGTTCATCCTGGTGCCTGAGTTCCTTCTCCTGATCCTGAATACATTCACACTCTCAAGCTTAATGTCATATGTTAAACTTACTCAAATTTATAGGTCCAATATAATAACACAGCTCTAGTAAATTAAGGAAAAGGCATGCATTGATATTGATTTATTAAGGAGTACTGATATTCTCTAAAATTGTAGAAATAAGCCCAATATCTAACCAATATCAGTAGCAGAACCGAAGGACCCTCAAACCTCATCTACTTCTGGCAGACAGTGAGTGAAATTATATGCACAGTCTTGTATGTTATCTGATTTAATTGCATGTATATTGGCAATGGAATAATTTTATTGGCATTCTGTCAGCATATTCAGTTATTGTACTTCACACACATATGCAGTAAGCTGCGTTACCTTGGTCATTGACAAATATGGTTGTCTGAAGTTATAAAAATGAAAAATCCTTTAAAAAAATCAAGTTGAAATCGCATGTGTAATCTGTCAGTAGAAATGTAACCTTTGTATCGATGTTGTTGTTTTTTATATATAGCATTTTCCACAAAATAAAATGTATTTAGTGACTTTGGAATTAGTGGTGTATTTAAGATTTAAAAAAAACTTTCCTTGCACCTTGAATGAGTGTACAGAACTTATTAATTTCAAAAACATTTTCAAACATATTTTTCAGGGTAAAAATATTTTTTTATTATTTATTATTTTTTGTTTTTCTCCCAATTTGGAATGTCCAATTCCCACTACTTAGTAGGTCCTTGTGGTGGCACAATAACTCACCTAAATCCAGGTGGTGAGGACAAGTCTCAGTTGCCTCCGCTTCTGAGACAGTCAACCTGTGCATCTTATGCATCATGCATCTCGTGCATCATGTGGCTCACTGTGCATGACACCGGAGACTCACAGCATGTGAAGGCTCATGTTACTCTCCACAATCTACACGCAACTTTCCACATGCCCCATTGAGTGAGAACCCCTAATCGCGACCATGAGAAGGTTACCCCGTGTGACTACCCTCCCTAGCAACAGGGCCAATTTGGTTGCTTAAGAGATCTTGCTGGAGTCACTCAGTACGCCCTGGATTCAAACTCACGACTCCAGGGGTGTTAGTCAGTGTCAATACTCCCTGAGATACCCAGGCCCCGCTGCCACGATTCTGCACTCAGAAAGTTGCGAGTTTTCCACTCGTAATTACGAATTTGTGGTCAGGAGTTCATGTGCGCTTAACTCGTAAATACGATCATTCTGACATGACTTCAAAGCACCATCATATCTGGGGGGTACAGGGTTCTTACATTTAGTTCTTGCTCTAGTCTGTCCAGACTGCTTTGAGAGCCTCTTCTTTGCCTGGGGCTGAGGGGGCCACTCTCTCCTCCAGACACATCTTTATAAAACACACTCGCTCCCACAATGGAGCCCCCATCACGCGTCTTTCCACCTGACAGATTAACTCCAGCAGCACACCACAGCTACACATGCAAAAAACAAAGTCAACATTCTGATAAAGACTGGTGTTGGAAACAATAATACTAACTGCAGTTGAGAATACTTCTCTCACCTTCATAGAAGCATCTTTCTCAACTAAAGGTCGGAGGTAGATGGGTACTGGCAGATTTTTTACCTTACCATCTGCTTGTCCACCATTGGCAACCTTTCAAAAGAGAATAGGGCTGCGTTAACAATAAAATACTTTTCATTACCAATTACATCTAGAAAACAAAAACCACAAAACAGCCAGTTTTTTTATTGAGACCTTTGCTTTCTTACACCCGCCGTTTCATAACAAGGTTACACAAACATTTCCAAATCAGAATATATTTTTAAAAGTGAAGTGTATAAGTTTTGCATTACTAACAGCACAAAATGAAATTGCAAAAATAATGACTATTCAAAACACGCTTCCCAAACACTCCACCTGTCTGTGGTAGGACAAAAATTCCCACCCCACATTCACACAACTGTTTAAATTTATGTTTCTTTGTTGGGCCACTCAAACAAACAGAGCAATGTTTTGATATTTGACAGACACACATATCAACCTAAAAATTACTTATATTTGTTAAATTCTATAACAAAAATCCATATATCACTTTTAATATAAAGCCAGGTGGAGTGGGATTTTGGACAGATGAGATTTCACTGTGGGCGGAGCTATAAAGGCAAGACGGGACTAAAAACACAGAAAACCACTGACAAAATATCTTGTCGTGCATCATGGCTGGTTAGGACAAAAACTGTATTTATAGCTGGTTGCTTTATGTTGCGCTTGGTAAGGATATGGTGTCAGAGATGTTACCTTGTATTTTGGTGGTAAACTCCACCCACAGGCTTGCAACCTGCCATCCTCTTTCTGCACATGAGCCTTCACCTGCCTGTACTGAGCTTTCTTCTGCTCACGACGTGACACTACATTCTCTACCTCGGCCCTGCACAACAAACAGATATCCAACAGAGAGATAGAGAGTAGTTAACAGATTGTGTTAACAGGTCCTGTTTGCAAGCCAAGTGAGCTACCTTACTGTCTAATGTCTACCTAGGCAGCTTCTTTCCAAGGCATCATCCTAACTGACATAAATGGATCCTCTCAGGTGACATAACTGGAACACTCAACATAGACAGCAACTCAAACTAGTACTTCCTGCAAGTAACGTTCATCACAGGAAGTGCACGGGAGACTCAAGTAAAGATAACAGTTTGCCACTAGCATGTTGCGAAATTAAAAATGCAATATTCTCATAAGCATTAAAAAAACAAACACACATAAATATAGGCTTATATTTTTCATTGCAATTGAAAATATTTTTATGTATACTTTTCAGTATTGAAAGAAAGTGCTTGGAACGGAGGTCATGGATGAAATCACTCACTCCTCATTGAGGAATTCAAAGGCTTTAGATTTGTCACTGGGCAGCTGAGCGAGGGTGCTGCTCCTCTGCTTTACTGAAGGGACGACGTGTGAGGTGGGGGCGTTGTACTTCAAGTTAACCGGTGCGTCTGGTTTCTTTGCAGCCGTGCTGGAGGACGAACTGAAGAGCCTGCTGAAACTGAGGGATGGGGAAGAGAGAGAAAGACGACACAGAGACTCAAATGCGGACACAAGCAGCAGCAGCAGTGTTAGAGCTAACAGGTTAACAGTTATGGGGTTGTAGGGTCAATTCCCAAACATAAGCCATGCCCCTGACACAGCATTGCCAAAGCCTAATGTTCCAACCGTCTGAATATCTTACCACAAAACATGCAAACACCACATGCTAACATCGCTGCAAACACACCTTCCCTAACCACAAAACGCTTACTTAACATTTAAAGAGATATATTGTCTACCCTCATTTCCATGTCATGGACGTTATATTAAAGCATTTAATTTACAGAATTATCCAAAAGTAGGCATTATCACATGGGTATTAACCCTTAATGCATACCTAGGGTCTTTAGTGACCAGTGACCTCATTCCACCCCCTGTACCTCATCCATTTTTTTGGAGTTCTGCCTACACAGAGTGTCTTTAGTATTGTATAAAAAAAAAAACCCAAATAAAATATATATATATATATATATATATATATATATATATAATATTTTTTTGCGCTTTCTTAAATTCTTATCATTTCATATCTATATAAGTTTACTATCATAGGAAATATATTTCTTTGTTCAAATTAGTACTATATTCATACAAATTATAATCTATATATAAACTATAATCACATTGATTCTTTGTGTGACAATGGTGAATTATCAGTATTCCATATGCATGTATACATACATATTACACAAATTGTTTCTTATTCAAGGTGGCGCAGATGTTTCAGTGATTGGCTTGACTTGCATTTGACATTGCTATTTGATGAAGAAGCAATGTGGAAGTAAACTATAGCAAGTGTAACACATGAACAGCATGATTTGGCTATTGTCATTGAGTGCACTACTAAAATTCTATAAGTTGTGCATCTATTTAGACTCTAAAAGTGCCTGAGAAAATACTTGTGTAGCTTCTGTGTTACGTGTAGCTAAATATGTGTTTGACAGCCAGTTGCATCTCATGAAATTTCAGTGTCCTGCTCTATATTTTTTAGTATAATCTCATTGATAGATAAAAAAATAAAACATTAAAATAAATGATATTCTATTCATTTCTAATTGGCATTTTGTTGATCCATTTGGGATAGATATATGTCCCGGACTGCTAAAAAATACTGAGGTATGTAATAAAGTTTGGCGAAAACCGCATGCACTTTAAATGAAAACTTTTTGATTTATTTTTTAATTTCCAGCTAAATAAACACATTATGATGTATGCTGTTACTGTGCTTTAAAATTACTAATACGGTGTCTGCGATTAAAGATTTTTGTCATACTTCATGGCCCTATTTGATATAACTCAGTATCCTTATGTAAACTGTAATTAAATAAATAGTCAATCATACGGGAAAAGCGGTTAACTAAATGTGACCTGAAACTAATGAACAAACCTCTTCTATTGTTGCAGACTATCAACTACACCTCAGCTTCAAACCTTCAAATACTTCTACAAATATTCAAAGATCCATATCAACAGAGCAACATAAGTCTGCTTTATTCCAAATCTAAACAAACATCCAGCATAGGACCTCTCTATATAAGAGCTCTGTTCCCTGCCCCAACACACCTTCTGCAAACACACAGGACAACATGAACAGGGTTACAGAGAACACACAGGAGCACACAAGAGAATGAATGGGTTTAAAATAGATGCAAAACCCCTAAATGCCCCCAAATGCAAAACCCCAAGTAGACTGACATGACCTGGAACAAAACAAACTCCCCACAAGTTGCTTTCTAACACAGAAGTGCCAAATCCTTATAAAAAGTGTAATAAGTGTAATAAAAGCATTAGACCCGTCAGTAAAGTTTAATGTAACCTGTAAATCCCTGTTATGCTTCTGTTATATCCCTGTTAAAGCTTTAACAGAAACCCCATTCCCATGTCCAAGACCACATTTTTGGATCAAAGGATCAAACAAAGCACTAGATTTATTAGCATTTCAAAGATTTTACCTACATCCTAGAAACAAATTAAACAAAGAAAAGAGGAACATAAAATGAGAAGGAGAAAACATTCTTTGAACACCAGACCACACCAACCAATATAACACAAATTTATAAGAGAGCTAAGAAGGTGAGCTTACAACTGCCAGATACTGGACTTTTTCTTCTCAGTCAAGGCTGGATTCTCTCGTGAAGCTCTACATTGAAGGAAAAATGTCATTCAGTTATTAAAAGGCAAAAAGGTTGCAGGTATGCATCAGTTTGACCATGGTAAACACTGCTTGGAGATTTCTAAACAAGATTCTGTATGACTGACCGTATCATCTCAGTCCACCTGACGGCCTCCTGCAGCTCCATCAGTCTCTCTTTATACTGGTTCCTCTCCATGAGGACACGTGCCATCTCCACTCGTGTGAAGCGCTTCCGCTGAGCTGTGGGCACGTCACTCTGAAGGAAGCAATCATGAGAAAGTCAGTAGTAAAATATTACTACATTTGTTATGCGGTATCTTGAACTCGTCAAAGATTTGTTGCTCGCAGAGACTCGTTTTGGAAATGTATTTTGACTTCTTGAATAGAAATCAAAATCAAATTATGGAAGAATGCTTACATCATCTTCCTCTTTTGCCTTCGATTTGGCTTCCTCCACCTCTGCCCGAACTCTGATGGGTTGAAATAAACCAAATTAGCTTTATGCCATCATGCCTTACAAAGAGACGTTATGAAAAGACTTTGGTTGAAATGCTGGTATTTATCTGTCTGAAATGACTAACCTTTTGATTTCCTCCTCCAGCTCTTTGTTCCTCTCTTCTAATTTTACTTTGGCCTTTTTCAGAACCTCCAGCTCTCCCTGAAGAACATCTTTCTCACAAACCAGCTCATCAACATGAGCGATCAGATCATTCTTTACCACGTTCAGGGCATTCCTGCAGCAAACACAGCAATGCATCTATCAGTAATATTTCAATTATCTGTTTCTACAATTGCATTTTGACAAGTTTTTGCATATACCGTAGCACTATATGTCATCTAATTTGTAATTTCTAATCTTACTGCAGTTGTCTATAAGTATGTATACAGTATGTACCTGGTTTGAGTGAAATACAGTTATAATACAATTAAAATGCCATCACTGAAAAAGACCAATAACGTTATTTTGACTTCTGTCTTTGTACTCTTAAAGCTGAAGTGTTTCATTTTTGTGCCACCAAATGGAATTTGCAAAAAAAATCATTTTTACAGATTCCAGAAAATACTCCCATTTTCCACTGGTTGTAACAGGTAGTCACACTGCAAACCCATACCATTGGTTGAGCCAGTGTTGCTGTGTAAACTCGATGGGCCAGTAAATATTAAAAATTGACTTTTCATATTAAGTTGGGAGAAAAAATTAAGCAAAAAACAAAACCAAAACAAAAAAAAACACCTGAGGCCTCATTCATAAAATTTAAGCAGAATTAATTTGTTTATTGTAACTGTTCTAATTTCTCGGATTCATGAATATTTTCATATTTTCAAAATGTTATTTGGTACAAACAGTTAACTCCTGCTCCTGACCATGTGTAAATCATGTGTAAGACATCCAAACGTTTTGTGTTCTTTCAGGCAAACTGCCATGACTACATTTTGATAGAAGGTAAAAAAAAACTAAAACTAATAAACAAATGAGTGAAACATAGCTTGGACTCTTGGCAGCAAAAAACACGTAATGACAGCAAGTTGCTCACTTTCATTGAGATGATATTGTGTTTGCTGGATCAAAGTTGTACAATGTGAGTGCATAGATGTTAAAACAATTTTCTCGCAATTCTGGAGGCTTCATTATATGGCGTTTTCATGGGCATGGATTATGATCCGTGTGGATAATTATGTACACGCCCCCAGTTTACAAATGTTTGGAATTCACTAACATTCACAGATTTAATGAACAAATCTGGGGTGTACGCAGCATTTGTAAATCAGGAGGAAAGTTTTCTGGAAGGCCCAATTGACACATAAATTACTTTTTTAACAAAAGTTTCATGAATGAGGCCCATTAGCTTTAAAGGTAGACAGTAATTTTTCCCCAATAAAAAAAGTTTTACTCCTAAAGAAATTAATTTTAATTTTGAAACGCATGTACAAAATCATGACCACTCACTTGAGATGAGGACTCATCATATCAGGAACCTCATAAAAGTGGTTTTATTCTACACGGGGCAGGGGCGCCCTCATGGGGGCTGCCATTTTAGAATCACAAGACCAGCTGAATACTATTCGCTTAATCTCAGTAACCGTCTTGTTATTGGACACTCTTGGATTAAATTAATCATGGCTGATTGTGAATTCTACATTTCTACAATGGCATCTGTAACTGAAAACTATTGCTTTTAAATGATGCTGCATCCACACAACTAGTGTCAGTGTAAGTCCAAGATGACATGAGCAAAAAGTTACTGAGTGCACCTTTAAGTCCAGATTTTCCTTTAAGCACTGCTGTAATTCCTTTTTAGCACTGCATGGGGCAGTACTGGGCTGTATATGGAGGAAATCGGGACTAAGTGCAATGCATGAGTCTGTCTGTAATATCACATCATGTCTTACTTTGTTTCCATTAGTTGAGTGTTCTCATGGATCAGGTGTTCAACTTCACGACCCATACCTACATGACAACACGAATAAACAAATATAGATTTTCTTTTATACAAATATATATGGCTTAAATGTGTAGGCATAATAAACCAGATCTTTTAACCACAAATGCTGTTAGTCATTTCTAAGACAGAAAAATTAATCAGAGAACACAAACACAGACATGACAAGGAGATAAACATCAAGAAATCAGTCTTACCAAAGAAATTAAGGTCTAAAAAAGGACATGCAATCCAAAGAACAACGAAAACAGTTAGTGAGTGACATTGACAAGTAACACTACTAAGATACAGCAAAGTAGGTCTGCCCCCGACCAAAGATTTTCCTAAACAACTAGTAGTTTTAGTTTAAGCCATTAGTGGACTAGTCACACATTAATGATATTAATTTAATTACTTAAATATATATTTTTTGGGGGGGGGGGGCATCAGAAAATGTTCCAGGGCTGAGAAAGAATGTTATAAGTAACATTGCTAACACTGTTCTACATTACAGAGAAATACTAAACAATAATAATAAGACTTTAAAACATACATTTTACAAGCACATGCACGAAGCGAGCCGCAGCAACACTGGCAAAAGCGATAATGATTCTGAATGTTTCGGAAAAAACAGCAAGGAGACTGTCTGAACATTTTGTTCATATATAGAGAAAAATGCACATTAGTGTTGTGCCAACAGACGACGATCTCGGGGATCAACGATAGACAGAGTGATTGCCAATGGCTGATGCCTTTGATGTCAAGACGATATTTGGCTCGTTTTCCCATTAATGTATTACATTATTATTATTATTATTATTATTATTATTATTAGGCTATTATTATTATTATCATCAAATTAATATTACAAATAATTTGCCCATAGACACACAGACATGTACTTAATGAAACAGTTTATTATATTTATTACGAACAGATGACAGAAAAGCATCTATGCGCATGTATGTTTGTTCGGAGACGTGCAGTCTCGTGGAACATGCGCATGTAAAAGTTTCTTACTCTTTCTTTGTTCATGTCATTTTTGTTGCAAGAATAGTGTTGTCTATGAGAATGCTGTAAATTATATCAGATATCTCAGCTCAGGAGGTGTTTTGAGTTCAATTTGCTTTATTTCCAGAGCAGTTCATTGTGAACGCAACTCTGATAGATAGAGAATCCACAGATGAAGCAGGTTCTTTGCCAGAGAGATGTTGACAACTGTTCAAAAAGTTGAACAACACACATTTTAATTGCACTTTTTTCCAATTTCATTTGAATTTTTAGTTAAAATAAATAAAAAATAAAGTTCTAAGTTTTAAATCAAGGTGTCTTGCTTTATTGTGTAGGCTTAACCCTGCTTAATGAAAATGACCCCATAGTACCACCTTGTGTCCAACCAGCGGTAATACTGGTGTTCGTCCATTTCCTGTGTTTGTTTGTTTTTTTATTTAGTTTTTTTGCAATCAACCGACCAATCCAAACTTGATCGACCAAGACTCTTCTCACTGACTAACGTTTGGTCAACTATCAGGGGGCAGCCCTACAGCAAAGGAATAAAGTGAAAATGTTTTCTTGAAGCTTCTATTCTAAGACAATCAGCAGGATAAAATGTATTTAAATTTAAACGTACACACCAGAGAACTCGTCTGGGAGAAATGAAGCACGACAAACATGGAGGCAAAACAACATGATTAGATGGAATAGACCGTGAATGATAGTGAAAATTGATGCGTTTAAATGACAGGATGATTCCACTACTAAAGAGGAATAAGACAAAAGGAAAAAAATACAAGCACAAGAATCAAAAATATAGTCAAAAGCACTGGTGAATCCTCAAAGAAACAGTTCGGCCAAAAATTGTCATCATCCTGTATACTCACCCTCATATCGTTCCAAACCTGTCTGGCCATTTTAATAGTGCTTTTTTATGAAATGTTTAGACCATTTCAGAGCTTCAGTGGAAGGCTTTATTTTAAGTAAAGCCATTTAATAACAACTTGATAATGAACAACAACTTCAGCTTCTGTCCGTTTTTAATAATGGAACTTATTTAAGCACATTAATGGTGCATTTTGGAGTTTGAGTGACTCAGTCGCTATTCACTTTCAATATGGAAAAAAGTAAACAGGAATTCCTTAAATTCACCTTTTGTGTTCCACTGAAGAGAGAGTGTCAAACGGTTTTGGGACAACATGAGAGAATAATGGCGATGCATTTTTTCACTATAAGGTTGCTGTAATCTTGAGGAAACATAATCAGAGCCCATTTGACCTCTGGGTAATTCAGAACTTACCCAGCAGATCAGCACCTTCATCCACATCCCCTATAAGATCAGTTCCTGCTGAGGAGAGCTCCTCAAACAGAGAGTCAGTGTTACGGTCAAAGGCCATGTTCTCTATCCCTTTCATGGGAGTGCTGGGAAAAGAGAGAGAAAATTAAGTGAGTAAAAAGA
Organism: Moxostoma hubbsi; assembly: GCA_032164185.1. Lineage (NCBI taxonomy): Eukaryota > Metazoa > Chordata > Actinopteri > Cypriniformes > Catostomidae > Moxostoma > Moxostoma hubbsi. The sequence continues at coordinate 20,215,037 of JAVLUX010000039.1, forward strand.
CAAAAGATAGGGAAAGCCTCTCCTTCTATTAACTTACAAGTGAAATGTTCTTCAACAATTTCAAATGAATGTGGTTTGGACTGAAGGTGCCCCTTTATCTTTAAACTTTGAGAGTAGAAAACGAAAGCTGCTAGTGTCCTGTCACTTGGTCAGTGTGATAAGGGAAGTACTTTGTGTGAATGACTGAATGAGGTTTGACGTACCTGGATCCTTTGCATCCACTTAAGTCCATGTCTAGTTCTGGGGTGGACTCAATGATCGCCTGAACCTCTGACCTCTCTGCATTCTCACTTTGATCTGTGCCAGAGCACAAATATTTCAGCCGCTGTGTTTCAAATATGATTATATATAAAACGGCACCATTCATTATGCACTTGACAACAAACTAGGCACTAAATGTTGTGACTCATGTTGCTTACACACCATTTTTGGCACCAATTGGGGTCTGACAAACAAAGCTTGGTTTGCTTGATTAGTTTGAAGTTCACTGTGTTTTGAGCTCAAGCTCACACTAAGGAACCACCTTCAAGTATGTGAAAAATAAGGTCTGGGAAAAATCATTTTCATGGTTGATGTGAATGCAATGTGGAATTCCAATGGATTGTCTGACTGTACTAAATGTGAACACAACATAAGTAAGCTCAACTTTTCCTGTATGTTTTTCAAAAAGAACATTTCTTCTCACACACACACACACAACAAAAGCTGTGTTTTCTGGCTGAAGGATGGTGAATGTAGAGAAAGAATCTCTACTATGACACTAGAACTCACCCGCAGATGGCATCTCTGCTACCACAGCGTCCTGTACTCTGATGTTCTTACTGCTGTCTGACTTAGCACTGCTAGAATTCAGGTTCCTGTCCTCTACCTCCTCTGTCCTGGGCATGTCCACTGATGCCATAGCAACATCTGAAGTTGCTGCAGACATGGGCGTGGCTGATTTGGACTCTCCACTATTGACATCAGAGAGTTCATCCTGTAAACAGACCCAAGTGGCATAAAGATATCAGTGACATAAGTGACAAGTTAGTCATTAGTCATATTAATATAAAATTCATAATACATTTTCAGCAAGCGCACATTTGTGCTAATTGTGGATGGGCACAATTCATATTAATCATGAAATCTAACACAATGGTTTAAGTCCAGAAAGTCATCACCCATACTTTACACACCATGCTACACAGACCTAGTAGTAGGACTAGGACAAACAAGCAGATCCATTTTTAAATATTTGATCATGGTTTCGAAGTAATGTTACAAAACAAATTAGTATAATGCTGAAGAGTCATCATGCCAAGTATCTGAGAAACAACACTGTCGTGTCTGTGTGAGAGGAGTGTTTTAAACATAAATTTTATGTGTATTGAGAAATGTACTGATGATTAGAGAATATAATAAGACATAGCAGCAGAGTATGGCCTGTTCAATTTAGTATTGTTTAATTTTGTATACTCAACTGAGCTTTTACAAATATTAATGAAATAACCACAAATAGAGCAAAACAAGATATGAATAGAAGAAACCAAACAAACAATGGCTATGTTTACATGTACATCAATACTCTGATTATTGCAATATTCAGAGTATAAGGAATGATTAGATTAAGATGTTTACATGATTCGGGCAAACCTTTTCAATCCAGTTTACATGTTACTTACCAATCCTCTGATTATTTGCCGAGAAATGTGATGTTTTAATGTTTTTAAAACATCATGCTGCAAATATGAGTCTTTAAATACTTTTAAAGGAAAATTAGTCAGTCAGTTTGTGAGTATTTTTGAATGATTTATTAAAAGAACCAGTTCATTAGAGTCGTTTCCAATTACACTGGATGTCCTGTCTGTTTTTGATTCACTAAAAAGAATCGGTTCATTAGAGTCTTGCTCTATTTCGATCCACTTATAAATGATTATTTTTAGAGTCATTTGTACGCGAATCGGAATACACTCGCTGGATGTTGTTCTGTTCCGCCCGCGAGGACAAAATCATTTGAAAGACGCATTTCCTTGCCATTATTTTGCGGTATATGTTCTTTTTATCTTACCAACATTCGATTCAGACTGCATACGGACATTCACAACTTGGGAAAATATGTTTTCTTTTGTCGTGGGGCTGTAGATTCTGCAGCGGGGGAGCACCACTGCTGGAAAACAGTGCAAGAAACTACGTGAAGCCAAGAAGTGCAGCTTCTTTTGTTTCGCAATATTTTTGAACCTGTGCTTGAGTGCAGCATCATTAGGGTAACTGTTTACAATACACATGCACTAAGTGAAACAGCATGCAATCAACCGCATAGATGCTGACTGCAAGCAAGACTACTATTTTAGTAACATTTTTCCAGGGGTATTGACTTAAGATGTAAATACTGAAATACCCTTTTTTTTTTAGTGCCTCACATCAACTTGAGCTGAATTGCACTAAATGCTGTCAGTAGGTGGTCGCACGCAGCAGTTTTTGGACTATGGGCTCTCACTGCAAGGAAACACGTTGAGCGGTGAGGTGTGGTGACAAACCGAACAGCACACTACACTGCACAGCTGTGATTATGGCAGCACATATGGATAGGGCTACCTTTCTGGTGTCGGTCCACTGGGTTTCCAAATTGTCTTGTGAACTCTTACCCTCCCCTCTCGTGAGGGATTCATCAGCATCCAGCTGCCCAAAGAGAAATTTACAGTCAGCATTCCTGCAGGTAGGACAGTACCACCCCCTTTTCACTGGATTTATAATGCCTATAGGCATTGCATTGGCATTACAAAAAAGATTTTTAAAAAAATCAGGCTGTCCTTTCCCTAAAAACATCCAGAGCTTGCTTGTCAAAAACAGATTAAGCTGTAACTACAGAAAATAATTTGGTTCCATCAAAAAAAAAAACTGTAGGCTAGGATTACATGCAATCTGGCTCTTCCCAGGGGTAGATTTGTATATTTAGGTTTTTTGCTATATGAAGGTCATATTAAAACTGACTAAGAAACTTTTACCAGGCTTTCATAATTTTTTTTTTGTTTTTTTTTTAAATTATTTTTGGATTACTTTTGTATAGATTTTATTCTTTAAGACTTTCCTAGACTTATAACTGTAAACTAAGAAAATCCACCATAAAAAATAATACATGATAATGATAATCTAAGAGTGAAATAAAATTAAGTTATTCAAATATTCATTGGTGTAAAATGATTGGCTGATAGTTCATGTTAATGGGATAGTTCACCCTAAAATGAAAATTCTCTCATCATTTACTTACCCTCATGCCATCCCAGATGTGTATGACTTTCTATTTTATGATGAACACAAAGATTTTTTGAAGAATATTTCAGCTCTGTAGGTCCACACAATGCAAGTGAATGGTGATCAGACCTTTGTAACCCCAATAATCACATAAAGGATCATAAAAGCAATTCATATGACTCCAGTGTTTAAATCCATATATTCAGAAGCAATAGAATAGGTGTGGGTGAGAAACAGATAAAAAAAGAAAAAAAGTCATTTTTATTATCAATCTCCATTTTCACTCTTACATCTGAAAGTCACACATGGTGCCTGTTTAGTTCCACTTTCACATCTGAAAGTGAAAGTTAAGATTTAGAGTAAAACATTTTCTGTTTCTCATCCACACCTATTGCATTGCTTTTGAAGACTGATTTAAAACACTGGAGTCATATGGATAACTTTTAGGTAGGGGACTAGTAGGACGGGACTTGATTTAATCAATCCAAAAATTGATTGGTGAAAATCAAAAATATTTTTCATTGCTACAAAATCCTTTTGGATAGTTTGGGTTTACAGTATAAGTGATTTGTCCTCATCTGCTCTGTGCCTTTATCTTTGTCAATCTAGTCAATTACTACATAATGCTATATTTGTGCAAGAGGCTACTGCCCTTCAGCTCTCTAGCTAATGAGATGTTTTATTAATGTGACTATTCAAACAGCACTGCACCTGGTGACTGGGATCTATATAAGGAACAAAAAACTCTCATTAAAATCAATGGGTTTTGAAAGAACTAACCCACATTCTCCATTCTCCACTGTCACCTTGCATGAGAGGAACCAATAATAGGTTTTACTCTCCTGTTGCGAATAACAAACTTCAAAGCGTTCTCTCTCTCACTGTCTCTCCCTGACATATGCACACAAACCAACATAAGCACAAACACGCACACACAACCCTGTTTGAAAGATGCTCCCATATGCTTGCTGGTTGCCATGGCAGCATGTGCCCACTATTTCTCAGTGTGTCAGTTCTGAGCAATTTAACCCGAGGAGAGGCTGACAGTAAGTCATGCCCTAGTTTTCTCTGCTCTCTCAACAGCCTGCCAAAGCAGTACTGCTGAGCCCATGACAGACTCTGGGGGACAATATAGAGAAAAATGCAGAGTCACGGAGCACACAAAGGCCACTCTATATGACTTCACAGTGGAAGTCTGATGTAGCCTTTGTACTACTGAGATTAAGATGATTCTCCAGCAGCATTAAAGGGGTCATGTGAGAAATTGTGTTTATTTTAAGAAATATATATATTTAAAAAAAAAACTTTAAAATGTACTGTATAAACATATAGCACATTTCAGAACACAAAACTTCATGCCCACTCCAAAAAACATATTTTATTGCAAAAAAATTGCAAAAATGAGCTTAAACGTCTGTGACATTCTCACTACATGAATGGATGACTATATAGACACATAATCACCCACAATTACACAACAATGACACTTATTGGGTAGGGCTGTCATGGTTATAAAATTTGTCTGTCGATTCATTGTCAAACAAATAGTTGTGATTATGACGATTAATTGTCTGTTTTAGGGCTTTTACGATTATGACATAATTTTCATAAAAAATGTGTATATATGCTTCATAAATAAGTTATAATTTAATTTATTTGAGCTTCTTAACTTTTACATGATTTCCTTTAAGACTTTAAAAACTTAATATTAAAAATAATATTTTAAATATCAATACAGTACATTTCAAAATATTTAAAATATCTATCTTTTTTGGACAGCATTAGTCTTGGTCCATTTTGCATTTACACTGCTGTTGTTGGAATTCTGCCAACATGAACAGCTATTATATTACATTATATTATGCAATAGTAAAATATTCCAGTCCAAAACTATGCAATAGTAAAATATATTTGTTAAATTATTCACTTTCAGTGAATCATTTTTAAAACGTGACTTTAAGGCTCTCGGATTAAACCCACAAGCCCTTATTTCACACAAAGAAAGACCTTTGAGATTCAGTGTTTCTTCATTTTATCTTGTCTTTAGAAAAAGAGTAAGTGGGAAAGACAGGGCTCCTCTGTGTCACAGCAAATCAATTACACTGCACGTAACAATGCTCAACAACAAATAACATTTGCCATTACATGATCGTAAAATTAAAGTGAAACCGGAGCTCTTTGTGTTTACTAAAATTCTAATTTATATTTTCGCCAGAGTTTGGCACAAACATCCACAGCCTTCACGTGCATCACAGCACTTCAAGCCTGGTTTAGAAGCAGTTAATCTTCACACGCTCTTCAGGTCAGAGAGGCAGTCGGAGTTATATTAAATGAGGCTCTCAAACGCACCATTCAATCCCTTATTTGGACAGTAAAATGTGATAGGAATTTTAAGTGCACAATAATCGTGGTTATCTCAAATAACCGGGCTTAGATCAAATAACCACAATCAGATGATTATTTAATAATCACGACAGGCCTATTTATGGAGCTGTTCAGTTTGTAGTCCCACAAACCTGGAAGAGAATTTGCCATGGGTTCCCTCTGGATTTTCCTAGGGGGTTTTATAATTGGAGTTTTGTATTTATGAGTAAAATATGGTCTGTGCTGGTAAACATTACTTGACGATACGTTGACGTTTTGTTTTACAACATTTACAGCGCACTTTCATTACTCATGTTTGAGGTATGAAAGTGTGTAATATATGTTGTATAACAAAACGTCAAAGTATTGTAAAGTAATGTTTTCCACACATCTTATTTTACTCATAAATACAAAACTCCCATTAAAAAAAACAAATGACGATTTATTACTTCATAAGCATGAATATGTATGAAGGGGCCTAGTGCTGTGGGTCTCTATGGGAGATGGAAGGATTCAGAGGAGGAAAAAGGGGGTGTTTTGTAGTGTGTCTGCCTGCTCTACAGTAGACAATTGACCCAGGATCAGCAGTGGCTTGTTTGTCTGCATCTTGGCCCCAGTGAAGCTGTTTAAGCATGCAGGGCACAGCGGGCACAACGTTCCTCTCAGAAAGAGCTTCCTCCCTGTTGGCAATGCCGGCTCTGGCTTTTTTAACATATTATCTTCCTGGTCCATTTAAAGGGGGAAGCTCTCTTAATACAAACTAACCATGTTGTCTTCCCCTTAATTCCCCCAAACCCATGTTCTCTTTCTGGGAATTGGTGAACAGCCTGCACTGAGTGTTGTTGTTGACGGGACAGGGATTGGTTTATGTTGCTCTCACCTTGAGGCTAGTGTTGGAGCGTGGGTGGCTGAGGTTGTTGTATTTCCATGTGTCAGTTCCTGGAGTCTCCACAGCTTCTCTTTGCAATTCGGGGGTCATCACATCACTTCCAGGCAATGAAAAAATCCCCAGAGAGACAGGGCGCTCCTTCCTGGGCACACACAGAAAGTATACCATTGCAAACTTTGAATTGAGCAAGACCCATTATGGGTTGTAATTGCATTAAATACTCAATTAAAATTTTCTTGGTGTATGAATTAAGCAAGAAGGTATGAGAGGCTGTGATATATTGTGAAAATAATCATGGCTAAAAGGCATTGTTATGCAGTAAGTGCAGTGGGATAAATTCACAATATACAGTAGCATGACCTTGAGTGCCTTACTGAAATTATAAAATATTGAATATACGTACAGTACAGTGCAAAATTTTAGGAACTTGGGAAAAATGTTGCATAGTGAGGATGTCTTCAAAAAACAATGGCAAAAATAGTTTACATTTAATTTACATCATAAAAAATTCCAGTAAACATAAAAAAAGCTAATCAATATTTGTTGAGCACATTTGCCTTCAAAACAGCACCAATTCTCCTAGGTACACCTGAATACAGGGATTTGTGTGGTTGGAGAAGAGATGGCTAGTTGACTTCAGGGCTCCCGCTTGTTAAATCTACTCCTGCTGAGGGTCTACTGTTGATGAATTGACCCTTCGCTAAGCCCTGTATTAAAAGCGTTTCTGACCAAAACATTTTTTTTTTAAAGTTGTTGCTGGGTCACTTGTGACAAGTGAAACGAGGTTCCTAGACAGGGCAAATGCAGTGTTTCTTCTCTCTTTTATAATATTATATATATACACAGTCAAGCCCAAAATTATTCATACCCCTGGCAAATTCTGACTTAGTTACTTTTATTCAACCAACAAGTTTTTTCTTGATTAGAAATAATACAGGAGTCTCCCAGAAGATAATAAGACGATGTACAAGAGGCATCATTGTGGAAAAAAATATTACTCATCTTTTATTTACATTTTAACGAAAAGTGGCATGTCCAAAATTATTCATACCCTTTGCAAACTGTCACAGTCTATGGGAAAATCCAAAGATCTATACCATTCCAAATATCCCAAGCTATTCTAAAGCATCCTAATTACCCTGATTCATTTGGAACAGCTGTTTTAATCAACTCAACAGGTGAAAAACAGAAGCTCTCTGCTGTTGGTTTGTGGACAGTCATGGCTAAGACAAAGGAGCTCAGTGAGGACCTGCGGCTCCGCATTGTGGCTGCTCACAAGTCAGGAAAGGGCTATAAGACCATATCTAAATGTTTTGAAGTTCCAGTGGCTACAGTGCAAAGTATTATTAAAAAATACAAGACGTTCCACACTGTGAAAAATCTCAGAGGACGTGGTCGGAAGCCAAAAGTGACACCTGTGCTGGCCAGGAGGATAGTGAGAGAGGTAAAAAAAGAGTCCAAGGATCACCACCAAGGCCATCCTGATGAATCTGGGCTCTGCTGGTGGCAACATCTCAAGGCAGACAGTCCAACGGACACTGCACACCGCTGGGTTCAATGGACGCAGACCAAGGAGGACACCACTTCTCCAGATAAGGCACACAAAAGCCCGCTTGGCCTTTGCAAATGCTCATCTGGACAAAGAAGAAGACTTCTGGTCTTCTGTTTTATGGTCAGATGAAACAAAAATTGAATTGTTTGGCCACAATGATGTAGCCTTCATTTGGCGTAAAAAAGGAGAAGCCTTCAACCCTAAGAACACCATCCCAACTGTCAAACATGGTGGTGGGAACCTAATGTTTTGGGGTTGTTTTTCAGCCAGTGGACCAGGGAACCTAATCACAGTAAACGGCACCATGAAAAAGGAGCAATACATCAAAATTCTCAGCAACAACATCAGGCAGTCTGCAGAGAAACTTGGCCTCGGAGACCAGTGGACATTTCAGCACGACAACGACCCAAAACACACAGCAAAAGTGGTGACGAAATGGTTAGCAGACAAAAACATTAACGTTTTGCAGTGGCCCAGCCAGAGTCCTGACTTAAATCCCATTGAGAATCTGTGGAGGGAGCTAAAGATCAGGGTGATGGCAAGGAGACCCTCCAACCTGAAAGAGTTGGAGCTCATCGCTAAAGATGAATGGGCAAAAATACCAGTGGAGACATGCAAAAAGCTGGTCAGCAATTATAGCAAGCGTTTGATTGCTGTAATAGCCAATAAAGGCTTTTCTATTGATTATTGAGACGGGTATGAATAATTTTGGACATGCCACTTTTTGTTAAAATGTAAATAAAAGATGAGTAATATTTTTTTCCACAATGATGCCTCTTGTACATCGTCTTATTATCTTCTGGGAGACTCCTGTATTATTTCTAATCAAGAAAAAACTTGTTGGTTGAATAAAAGTAACTTTAAGTCAGAATTTGCCAGGGGTATGAATAATTTCGGGCTTGACTGTATATATATATATATATATATATATATATATATATATATATATATATATATATATATATATATATATATATATATATATATATATATATATATTTTTTTTTTTTTTGAGAAGAGCATGCTATGGATTAAATTGTGTCATACGTCATTCCAAAATGAGCATGATATAACATCAGTGAGGACACCTACATTTCCTCCAAGGTAAATTAAAGGTAACAACTTAACATTAATTAATTTACGTATTGATTAAGGTCTTAGTAAATGTGATGGTAAATAAACCGTTCACAGCATCAAAAGGAGTGTTTTATGGGACATCATTAGCAGTTCTTTTCACTTAATCTAATATTATGAGATTTGTAATGGCTATCAAGTGACTCTTTTCTCTTTGTGACTGATGATCGTTTGCCTCAATTCTGATTTCACATTCTGCACAATTTACAAATTACTGTGAAGTAATTTTCTTTTACAAAAAGTAAATATGCTTTACAATGTCATTCTTCATTCCAGACCACATAATAATATTATCCATTCCATTTATGAGAATATTTTGCCAAAAACCCCACCATTCACACCTATCTCCTATTCATATGGGAAGTTCTACAAAGCTTGTGTTGAGCAAGCAATCTTAAAAAAGGCAGTTTAGCAAAGGATCAATTACTGCTCATTTTGTTATATGAAAATGTTCACTACTGTTTAAATTGAAATACATTGTAAATGACTGTAAGAGTGCATTATTAGTTTCTCTTATCTCCAATTGGAAACTAAAAACTGCCATTTGGCTCTTAAATGTTTCATTTTAGGAACCAATGGCTCCGTAGACATTTTCTTAATCTGGAGCCATGACAGAAAAAATACAACAGAGCTAATAACTGAGCTCCTCTTGGAGAGCAGAGGAGAGTTTGAGGGGACTTTGCTTTCCAGTCCTCTGGTTGCCACAGTGCTGCAGTAGCAGTATTCAGAATACTGAACCTGCTGACTGCACAGTATGTAGGGAGTGACCAGACCTGCTCACATGACTCTATTCAGCTAAAACTGTGCAGTAAGGAAAGGGCTCAAATTGGTAAAATACTGGTAGAAAACTTTGAGGAAGTGAGAATACAATGCCAGACAGAAATAATGTAGCCAACAGAAGTGGCTTGCCTCTATTGAGGGACAAGCGTTCCTTGAGTACAAGTCAAATGCACTTCAATATCTTTAGCAATTTATTGAAATGAATGCAGATAGGTCTACATGGTAAACTGAAGCAGGAAATTCTGAGATGCAATGCATGGTCATGGGTTTGTTTGGAGCACAGTCTCATTAACAATGCTCCACAAACAGACAGTGAGCTCTATCTGATGTTTACATCAATACCTGTGCTGGGGCCAAAACCTTGTGTAATTACACACATCCAGAGTACATATACTGTCAATCACACGTCAGTCAGCAAAGGTCATGTTTTAACAAAGGGGTGGAACTTCGAGTCCAGAGTTCAATAACCTATTCCAGTGCAGTCAGTTTCTGTTTCTGCACGTAGTAGTGGCCAGCATTACAGAAGCAGAGTCTCTTTCAAGGCAAGTCAGTCCACTCAGTGGCCATATTTGGAACACTCTCTGGCAGGCTGGGCAGCTATTTTCAATGTAAACAAGCAGCATAATTCTACAGCTTCTATAGGCTTGAATGGGCAAAGACTGAAATCTCTAAAACAGTTGGTAAAGATTACGATCATATTTAAAGCAAGTAGTAAAATCTGAGTGTGTGTATTTTTGTATGATCAGAGCTGACTGACAGGCAATATCTGTATCTAAAAGGTGATTGGATTTTTACCTGTGAGGCTTGACTACCTTTTCTACAACTGATGGCCTTTGGCTGGTTTCAGTTTCTCCCATTAATTTTAATACCAGTGGTCCATCTCTGCTAAATGGTCTCTTGAGTGTACAGATCAAGCTTCCCTTCTGTCAATCTCAGAACATTAAGTAAACAGAACTAAAACTAGTCTTGGGCGAATCTGGTCAAAAACAGGTAATGTGCTCTTTAAATGGAAAGCTAAGTTCAGTTGCCTTGATCTATATTATACAAAAGCTGGATGAATGAAAATCCCCTTAAAAGGAATATTCTGGGTTTGATACAAGTTAAGATCAATCATCAGCATTTGTGGCTGACATGTTGATTACAACAAAAATGTATCTAGAATCATCTCTTCTTTTCTTTATAAAAAAAAAAAAGCTAAATCTGGGTTGCTGTGAGGCACTTACAATGGAAGTGAATGTGGCCAATCCGTAAATGTTAAAGGAATATTCCAGGTTCAATACAAGTTAAATTAAAATGACAGCATTTCTGGCATAATATTGATTACAACAAAGGTATTGCCACAAGTCATAAAGGATAGGCGTATAGTAATGTGTAAAGTAATAAACAATTTTACAACTATGTTACCATGACAATGTAATGTCAACAAACCCTAAAATGGCTGTTAAAATTACATTTGAAACAACTTTACAGCTCAAATAATACACAAGTTTTAACAGTGGAATTAATGTAAATGTTTTTATAAAATTATAAGCTTGACATTTCTGTGTTAAAACCCTCCAAAAATTGGCCACATTTACTTTCATTTTAAGTCTCACTGTAACTTCGATTTTTTTTATTTTTTTTATATATATATAAGAAAAGGAGGGACGAGTCCAAATTATGCCAAAAATGCTTTTGATTGAGCTTAACTTGTTTTGAATCCAGAATACTCCTTTAAGCAGGCATCACACTAGCTAAATTTTTTCAGGAGATAGCTTCATTATCATAATTGCTGGGTAGTAAGAGAGACAGAGCTAAACCCTTCTAATAGGGGAGCCTACAAGCTTAGCATAAAATAGCATAACGCAGTGCTCCTATAGACATTCTATGGTGGTACACTGGCGAGGAGACCATTCTTTTTGAATGGATGTCTATAGTGGATATGCTTCAGTGTGCAGAATAAACTGCTTTTGTGAAGAAACAGCTCATCACTTAATGAACTGACTGCCTTTCAGCTAATCTTCAACATGTTTTACACTAAATAATCTTTTTGGATTGAACCATGTTTGCAAAAAAGTGGCTCTTGTCAGGAATAACCGCTTCAAATTGCCAAGATTTAAGTTTAAGTATATTTCTCAGCAGCAGCGAGTGTCTCTATTCTTGTACAGCTTTTGCATTGCTAAACAACTATTTACAATCCCACTGAGTCACGGGGGGGTGCACTATATTTGCTCCCGAGAGAGTTTGTGTGAGTGCGAAGGGGGAGGGGGTAGCGCAACGGTGCTTTCAACAATAGCTATGTGAGGCCGATTAGGGCGAACTACACTGAAACATTAAAAGTTGCACATATAGAAGTTATTTTTTATAACAGAAACTGTTGTATTGATCAAATAATGGGGATGTGACACTGTCTGTTGTGTGCAACTCAAGTCTCTATGTGAGTGTGTGTGTGCACGTGCATGTTTGGGAGCATGTAAGTGAAGGTGAGACGAGGGGATGCGAGAGCGCTTTTCAACAGAAATTTAAATATATGTAGTACCATATAGACATTGTTTGACATGCTTAACCGATTTACTTTAACCTATGTCTTTGTTTTATATGGTTATTTTGCTGTGGTAGCATGTATGGTGTGTGTGGCGGGGTGAGATGAGACAGAGAGAGAGAGAGCGCCAAAGGATGCTTTTCAATAAAAATGCTATTAAATTTAGGATTTTATAAACATTGTTTGTCATTCACATATGATGCACTTAACCAAGGTCTTTGTTTTATTTGGTTGTAGTAGCCTGTAAGGCTCTATGAAATAACAAATAATTTGGTACATTTACATTTATCCATTTGGCAGACGCTTCTATCCAAAGCAACTTACAGTGCACTTATTACAAGGACAATCCCCTCTGAGCAACCTGGAGTTAAGTGCCTTGCTCAAGCACACAATGGTGGTGGCTGTGGGGATCAAACCAGCAACCTTCTGATTAACAGTTATGTGCTTTAGCCCACTACGCAGCCACCACTCCACTAAAGTGGTAAAGTGATATGGAACGGTTATGCAGTCAAGGCCTGGATCTACTTCATAGACGTGCGTTTACTGGAAAATAATTCCACACCTTAGAACATCAGTCAACCAATCAGAAAGAAGCATTCAACAGACCCGTTGTATACAGTGCATCTGGAAAGTATTCACCCTTTTTCCACATTTCCAAAATGGATTAAATTCATTATTTTCCTCAAAATTCTACAATCAATACCCCATAATGACAACGTGACAGAAGTTTGTTTGAAATATTTGTAAATTTATTAAAAAAAAAAAAAAAAAAATTTACACAAGTATTCAGAGCCTTTGCTCAATACTTTTGTTGAAGCACCTTTGGCACCAATTACAGCCTCAAGTCTTTTTGTGTATGATGCTACAAGCTTGGCACACCTATTTTTGGGCAGTTTCTCCCATTCTTCTTTGCAGGACCTCTCAGCTCTAATCAGGTTGGATGGGGAGCGTATATGCACAGTCATTTTCAGATCTCTCCAGAGATGTTCAATCGGGTTGAAGTCTGGGCTCTGGCTGGGCCACTCAAGGACATTCACAGAGTTGTCCAGTAGCCATTCCTTTGTTATCTCGCCTGTGTGCTTAGGGTCATTGTCCTGTTGGAAGATGAACCTTCACCCCAGTCTGAGGTCCAGAGCGCTCTGAAGCAGGTTTTCATCAAGGATGTCTCTGTACATTGCTGCATTCATCTTTCCCTTGATCCTAACTAGTCTCCCAGTTCCTGCCGCTGAAAAACATCCCCACAGCATGATGCTGCCACCATCATGCTTAACTGTAGGGATGGTATTGGCCAGGTGATGAGTGGTGTCTGGTTCCCTCCAGACATGACGGTTGCCATTCAGGCCAAAGAGTTCAATATTTTGTTTCTCATGGTCTGAGAGTCCTTCAGGTGCCTTTTGGCAAACTCCAGGCAGGCCTTTTACTGAGGAGTGGCTTCTGTCTGGCCGCTCTACCATACAGGCCTGATTGGTGGAGTGCTGCAGAGATGGTTGTTCTTCTGGAAGGCTCTCCTCTCTCCATAGAGAAACGATGGAGCTCTGTCAGAGTGACCATCGGGTTTCTTGGTCACCTCCCTGACCAAGGCCCTTCTCCCCCGATCACTCAGATTGGCCGAGCGGCCAGCTCTAGGAAGAGTCCTGGTGGTTCCAAACTTCTTCCATTTACGGATGGAGTCCACTGTGCTCATTGGGACCTTCAATGCTGCAGACATTTTTCTGTACCCTTCCCCAGATCTGTGCCTCAATACAATCCTGTCTTGGAGGTCTACTGACAATTCCTTGGACTTCATGACTCGTTTTGTGCTCTGACATGCACTGTTAACTGTGGGACCTTATATAGACAGGTGTGTGCCTTTCCAAATCATGTACAATCAACTGTATTTACCACAGGTGGACTCCAATTAAGTTGTAGAAACATCTCAAGGATGATCAGTGGAAACAGGATGCACCTGAGTTCAATATTAAGTGTCATGGCAAAGGCTGTGAATACTTACGTACATGTGATTTTTTTTTTTTTATATAAATTAGCAAAATTTTCAAAAAACTTCTGTCACGTTGTCATTATGGGATATTGTTTGTAGAATATTGAGGAAAATAATAAATTTTATCCATTTTGGAATAAGGCTGTAACATAACAAAATGTTGAAATATTGAAGCGCTGTGAATACTTTCCGGATGCACTGTAAATTTGTATAAATATTCGTTTGTAAAGGTGAACAGCTCAAGTTCAGATGAAGACACTTATTTTTTTTTATTACAGTTTACTTTGAAATATAATTACTTGATTAAACAACATCATCTAGATGCAACTCCAGTGCAGTTTCAGTATGGACTCAAACTTTGAGAATTAACAAACTGAAAGACATAAAAGAAGAAAAATAAATATGTTGAAATTGTAAACATATCTAAAAGTGAAAAGTCGGTAGTGTTTTAGAATCTGAAATATAACTAAGTAGTGACTTCTTTGCTGTGTCTCTCTGTGTCATGCTGGTTCTTGCCGCATAACCCCCTGCCTCAACACTCAACTCTTGTTTTCTACATCTCTGAGACTACAGTCCATAGAGTAAGACACATGTGGTAAGAATATATTGATATCTGGGTGGAGACTGGAGAGACTAGGGCAAACAAGAGATTGATGGAAACAGAGAAAATCAAATCCCAGATATACAATTCAAGATATAAGAGGGGTGGATGCAGCCTGTAAACAAACAACCTGTGATGATGATAACACTACAAAGGGTTTCAAACTCAGCACTGAAAAAGAAAAGACTGGTCTGAGTAAATATATAGCAAGAAACTAGGTTAACATCCACAAACACACTCTCTATGCATACCTGCTATTGATCTGAGGCAGGGAGTGTGTGATGGCGGGCAGGCCATTGGAGACGGAATAATGCACCAGCAGCAGCACCGAGAGAGAGACCAGCACGGCAGAGTTGACAACCGCTCCGCCCACGAAGCCAAAGACAAACAGCAGCATGCATCCTGGACTCATGGCTGCCACCACATGCTACGGTCTGCCAGCCCCCCCACCCAACACTCAAAAACAATCCCATCCACACCAGCACAGCGTGAGAATCTGTGTCTATGTGCAGCTCTGCAGCCTATCAGTGCTGTGACATCATCCACTCCGTTGAGCAGTGCATGCAATCACGCAGCATAGTACAAGGACCGGCTTAGCAGCAGCTGTTTTTTGTCCCCCAGAGAGTTGTTTTCAGTGCTCACCCACTGTCTTCTGTAACTCGCTTGGCTGTTTAATGAACAGCTCTGTCACTTCTGCACAATACTGGGACCTCTCTCTCTCTCTCTCTCCAACATTAGAATTAAAAGCTAATTTGCATACCTTTTCTTGCACAGCTGATTGGTTGTGGAAGAGAGAGAGAGAGAGAGAGAGAGAGAGAGAGGAGTAGTAGGATGCATGCAGATCATGGAGGACAATAAATGGAAACTACATTACAAACACACACTGTAGCTCCTCTCCTGGGATCACAAAAGTCCAATCCACCTGGAGTCAGGTGAATGGAGTCCTGACTTTGAAGTACTTGAAAGGAAGTGGCCATTGTATTTATGCATTTTAAAATATAATGAAAATATGTTGTCTGGCATCATAGATATGAAAAACTGCTAGATGCAACACCACACAATAGACAGGATTCAGGAATAGAACCAGGGTCCATAATTCACTTTTCATCTATTTTGCATTATTTAAAAACAACTACATTTATATATTTTTTGTCCTTATGACAATGGAATTTAGTCGTTTTTCTTTGCATATTAGTGATTACTGAAAATAAAGTATTTCTATGCAACTAAGTTGAGTAATTTCTTATCAAATGATTATCGGGAGTGGGCAATTGTTAAGTTATACAAACTTGATGATCATGAAATTGTATTTACTTGATGCTGGTGTAACCTAATGTAGTAGAATATTTTATGATGTGGCAACCAACAAAATAAGCTCTGATCCTTACAAATATCATCATCCAGTGGAGAAACTAGGTTTGTACATGAGGGTGAGGGCGACGAACCTTTGAATGTTGTTCTGCACATGACGTGATCACTCAGTTTGAATCTAACACTCGGGTGTATCATCAGAAATAAGTTATTATATGCAACCATTGAATATAGCTTTCTTTGTTCAAACATCAGCCAAAACCTTTAAGTGATCATAAAAATAAGGACATATTTCCAAAGAATTTTTTTTAACTTTTTTTAACAATCTGCACCAACAGTCAAAGCAACCACATCCCATGCTTTTTCCTTTGTTAAAGGAATATTCCGGGTTCAATACAAAGTTAAGCTCAATCGACAGCATTTGTGGCATAATGTTGATTACCACAAAAATGTATTTTGACTCGTCCCTCCTTTTCTTTAAAAAAAATAAATAAGCAAAAATCGAGGTTACAGGTAGGCACTTACAATGGAAGTGAATACAGCCAATTTTTGGAGGGTTTACATGCAGAGATGTGAAGCTTATAATCGTATAAAAGCACTAAACATTCCACTTTGTGTCAGGGTCCTGATTACTCTGTTGGGGTTTATTGTGCAATAATAACTTACTGACCAAACATTATCCCTTATAAAATGTAAGTTGAGGGTCATGTAGCACTTTGGCTGTCCACAATATGTCTTGTGTCATCCAAGAAAGATAAGTTCTAACCATATGAGCTGTCACGAGTATTTATTTACATTTGGCAGCACATTCGGCTGTGAATGGGTGTCGCTGTAAACCCTTTAGACCAGCTCTATATATAATAGTCTATCCTAGACAGTTTTATTTTGTTTGTTTAAGCCTAAAACTTGTATCCTGTAGTGTTAAATGAAAAAAAATAAAAAATAATAATAATTCTGCCTAAGCTATATAATTTAAATTATTTAATTCATTTTTATTTTACAGTACATCTGACAATAGTGAATTTTTCCCTACATGCTCTAATGTATATAAAAACACACTAGACTACAAATATACATATCCTTATTCTTTGCCATGTGTACTTGTGTCATAAAAAAAGCCTTGGTGCCAAAACCCCTTCAGCACTGCAGCTCACTCGACGCTCAGTCAACGCTTTGACGTGCTGCTGAAGCTTCCGATGTGAATGCTATAACCAGTTATAATGGATGTGGGGGGAAAAACACACTGCTCACGCATTGCTCATGCTTGTGATGTGAAAAGGGTCTTACAGTTTGACTTGTTTATGTTGCAGTTCTTTAAAAAAAGTAAGCGGTCACTGACGAGTAACTCATTTTATTTAAATTTCTTTTTTTTTTTTTTCTTTTTTTTAAGTAAATAATCACTTGCATTTGGATTAAGAACCGGGTATGGCGGCACATCTAATTCAGCCAAAGCCTCCCCACTCTTGTCCAGGCCTTGCGAGGATGCCAGCGTGTGCATACATGGAGATTTGAAGCCAGCTCCTCGAGAAGATTGACTATGCTACAGTTCTCGTTCTCCAGCCCACTCCCGTTGTGAGCCTGGCTGAAGGACGGCCCTCAGGAATGGGGTGACGATGACGAGAGGGAGGGGCGGGTCATTCCGCCACAATGTTTGGTCTCCATTTGCACACTATCACAGAATGACTGTGATCTGTCTTGCTGCTAATTAAATTGTCCTAATTAACAACAGCCAGACAGATTCTCTCTCTCTCCATCCATCAACATCACACTCAGTTGAGACACACTACTGACCTACATTAACAGATGCTCACAGAGGCTGTATGTTTTAGAGCTCATAGGGGTTGTTAGTATATAATGCTCACAGAATGATTCATACCAGCACAGAGAATGCTGGAATTGCTCACTAAACTGCATCAAAATTACAGCAAAAGCAATGAACTAAGACTTGCTTTATATCAGCAGAAACTAGGGCTGGGCGATATATCAAAAATATTTTATCGATAATCGCTTTAAGAATATCATGATATTGGATTATATCGTTAAACCCCCTGCCGAGTGTCGGTGAATATTTTTGCTTTATTGATTTTGCTTTAAAAATTTTATTCATTTATTCAAAGACATTTCTAAATTCAAACTGAACTTTAAACTAAACGAATAAAGCAATAAAATAATGAAGTGATCAAAATATCTTATTTCACCACCTCCCCAAAGCCAACATTTACAATCACCAACGGCTCCATTTGCCATCACGCAAGCATCCATCAACGACAAGAGGTGGAAAATTATTAATAGCCTACAGATTAAGAACTAAAGATAATAATAAATCATAATAATAAAACCTAATAGATCCCCTTGTGTTCCCAAATCTGTGTTCTTATCAAATTTGTGTTTGTATTGCGTTTTGGTAATACAGTTAATGTTGCCTAAAGAAAATAAAATAAAACTCAATTGTAGGTACAAGGTGAACGTGTCTTGCACTACTTTGATTTAATCACTTTCGTCTTTGTTTCTTTAATACAAATATTGTATTTTACTGAACCTGCAGATTTGTGTTCACAATGCATGTTAACTGGTCCATGGAAATAAAGCAAACAAAACTCACAGCGCCTCCTGACTTGATTGGAGATAATTTGCAGCATTGTCATAGACTACGTTATTCTTGCGAAAAGTTTTCAGATGAATGAAACAGAGAAAAAAATTAATAAATAATTAAAACCGTTTACATGCACTTGTTTCACGAGACAATCGTTTAGAGCATTGATGGCTTTTCTTATGTCAGTTCTAAAAAATAGAATAAAATGTGTTTCTTCAAGTGCGTGTCTTTGTGACTGACAGCATTTCTTGTTATATAACACTTCGAGATGTTAAATTAGTGGCGCATGAAATACATTTTGACGAGGACGTGAGATGCTCGCGAACTGGATTCAGCCTCGTCGCATTTGGTGGGTGCTAGTTTCACACCCCGGCCTCTGTTTAATATATTTGGTGACTTCCCAGATCCACGGTTTAGCCATTTCCCAATATTGTCGATCATCGTCTCACAATTGAGTGTCGCAATGGGCATCTGGAACTTTGTGTGATATCATCGATATCTGATAACATTGTCCTATTGCCCAGCCCTAGTGATAACGGATTATCATGTATAGTATTTACAGTCTTATTGTTAATATCATTCATGTTAATATAGATTAATATTGTATCTAGCTCTGTTGGTGTACGAAATACCCTTTAGTATTTATGAGTGACACAGAAAATGAATCATCAGGGAAAAGAATCTCACTTCATTCTGCCCAGTGTCCCGGAGTCTGCGGTTTCCCCTGTCAGCTGCTGGTATTTGGTACGTTCCAAGTGCTCCATGTAACTGTGGATCATCTTTATGTCAAAATAGGGGCAGAGATACACAGTCAGTGTGATATCAGGCAGTTTGTTTGAACAGTCTGTCATGGGACACCCACACTGTTGTTTGGTGACAGCTGCAAAAGGCAGCTTTACACATGCAAAACATCTTTCACACTGGGTCTTACAAAACAAAGAGAAAACACTTTAATCACTGGGGATGTTAAACACAGTGGCTCTTACCTCAGTGTGTCTTTGATGCAGGGCATTGTACTCTTTCTTCAGCTCAGCTTCACGCTCTTCTAATCTTCCAACTAATAACAAAAGAATAGCATCATCATAAAATCTTTATGTATTTGTATTTTATGTAGCCTATCTTCAACAATTTTTTTTACCAGCCCAGACCTTTACTCACAAGGTAATCTAAATATATAACAGGTCTACTGCGATTGTATTTATCCTCTGAGGTAGAGGTATTGGTAAGGATTTGAATAGCCTCCTGAGACAGTGGTTTCATGCTGTAATAACAATACGCAGCCACAAGGGGTCGGTAATGCCACAGAAATCAGTCCTATTAGTGGCTTCTGCCTGCACAAAGCCTGAGAATACTTTTTGAGCTCAATGAAACGCTCCAAATGGCCATCAGGTGTCATGCCAGGTTTACACACCATAATTCTTTCAGGAAAATGCAGCTTTAAATCAAACTTGTAGTTTTCTGGCTTTTAGTCCATGCCTGTAAGCTTTGATGCCAAATTTGCAAATGTACTGTATGTGCACAAAGCCCCATACACACAAGGGATGTAACGGTTCAAATTTCTCACCTTTCAGTTTGTATCGTGGTTTTAGGGTCAAGGTTTCGGTATGGTTCAGTTTTTGCCATGTTTAGAAAAAATATAAATTTCTGCCAAATCCAAATGAAGAATACTCTATTTGGTAATAAACACCTCAACAGGTTTCACCTTAATAAAAATCATTGTTTTACAGTAACCATAGTTTAACTATGGTAGCCTATTTGTAGTAAAAACATAGCAACCACAAAATCAACATGGTTACTGTCATGTTTACAATATACACCGTTCAAAGGTTTAGTGTCACTTACTCATTTTTTCTTTCTTTTTCCATCACAACTATGGAATAATAGAAATGGAAAAATGGGAATTATGTTGTGACTAAACAAAATCCCAAATAAATCAAAACTATGTTATATTTTAGCATCTTCAAAGTGGCCACACTTTGCCTAGATTTTGCAGACATGTTTCTCAACCAATGTCTTGAGGTATCACCCTGTGATGCTTTTTAAACAGTATTGAAGGAGTTCCCATCTATATGCTGGGAAGTTATTGGATGCTTTTCCTAAATATTCAGTCCAAGTCATCCATTTCAAAAACTTTTTATTTTAAATAAAATATTAGTTTTGTAATTAAATAAATTAATATGTTGGCACAATTATATTTTTGTCTACAAAACTTTTTTAATTTCAAACATTTAAGCATAGCCTTCAGATCAAAAGATTTTTAAGCTCATGAGGAACTTTTCAGGCAAGTGACCCCAAACTTTTGATTGGTAGTGTTTAGTACAATCATGGTAAATATATGGAACCTACAGTATTGCTGTTATAAGACCATGGTTAATTGAAACAAAACCATGGTGACAGCAGTCATGGATACTACAATATTGCTATAGTAAAACCATGTTTAATTTTCATTAGGGTCTTTAACTAAAAAAAATGTCTCTAATCACTAA
Source organism: Moxostoma hubbsi (assembly GCA_032164185.1). NCBI lineage: Eukaryota > Metazoa > Chordata > Actinopteri > Cypriniformes > Catostomidae > Moxostoma > Moxostoma hubbsi. Next base: position 20,236,477 of record JAVLUX010000039.1, read on the forward strand.
ATCAACATTTTGACATAATACATGCACTATTAAACTAAATATATTCAATAATCAGAAGCTATATATCACTATAGAAGGAAAATTACTATTTAAATGGAAAAGATCTTCATCACCGGAGTAGGGAAACATCTTCTCTATCAGTGGCTCATTTTCTCCGCTTGGCACTTGCCATTTTCAATTACACACATCATACAACTGTGATGTCACTAAGTTGACTCACGTGAAACACAGGCGGAGTGTAGCAATTTACAGATCCATTAAGGTGCATTAGCAGAGGTTGTAACTGTGCGCGTCTATTTGACGCTTTATTTTCTTTAAAAAAACTTTGATCCAGATGCGTCAATAAACTTGAGGTGAACCGCGGTGCCAGTGCTTACCGAATCGTGGGTGGCCAACTGTATGGTTCGTTTTTTTTTTAAATCAAGAACCGTTACCCCTAGTATACACATGCAGCCACTTTATCGCTTGATGTTGCTAGTCTCTGTACTATGAGTATTCCTAATGCTGTCGTGCTAACGTTATTTGTGGACTACATGTCTGCCAATATCTTTAAAAATTGTGATCACAGAGAAGATAGTTTGTTTCGATTGCTGCCGGCCTGCTGCACGAGTGTTTGTAGCTTGCTATCCTGCTTAGCATTGCTTATTCTTATACGTTCATCGTTTTATCCTTTACCATTTTAATAAAAGGTATTTTTCCCTTTAATTCAGTGAATGTCATTTAGAGGTATTTTAAAATATGATTAAGTCAGTGCACAAGCTGAATAACCGGTTAAGAGCTAATGATTAATCGTTGCAACAAATGCAGAATACTCTAATAATCAATAATTGTTAGTTGCAGCCCTAATGTAGGATAGAGTTTAATTGTTGGTGACTTCAACATTCACATAGATAATGAAAGTGGCACACTGGGATAAGCATTTATCGATATTCTCAACTCACTTAGAGTGAGACAAAACGTGACACGACCAACTCATCACCATAATCATACGCTAGATTTAATTCTGTCATATGGAGTTGATGCTGATACTATAGAAATTCTACCGCAGAGCGATAACATCTCAATCATTACCTCTTTTCTTGTTTGCTGTGATCAGCTAATGTTACTCAATCTACACCACACTATCGTTCAGGTAGAATTTTTCTTTAGACCACTAAAGATATCTTCTCTAGTAATCTTCCAGTCAAACACTCAAACCCCAAAGCCCAGAAGAACTTGATGAAATAACAGAAAATATAAATACAGCCTTCTCTAGCACTCTTGATAGTGTCGCCCCACTTCAATGAAAGAAAATTCAAGAAAAAAAATCCCCGCAAACTAGGGATGCACAGATCCTAGCTCCGATACTGACGTTTTTAAATGGATCGGGTATCGGTCCGATGAGCCGATCCAAGTCCGATAATGTGTTAGTCATGTTCATTACTGTTAAGCTCAAAAGAATCATTAAAACACAATTAAAGTAGTTCATATGACTCGTGCATTTTATTCAAAGCCACTTGAAGACATGCGATAGCTCTGTGAATTATGTGTTTAAGAAGTAAATATATAAACTGTGCGCGCAGCTCCAGCACGTTATTGAATGCCGCTGCTCTGTTTACACACATGCGTGCCTATCACGCAGTGTGCAATATTTGAGCGCTACTCACAAACATAATCTCAGATGTAGAAGCTCAATAGTTTGGTTCACTTAGTTTAGTTTTGAGAGAGAGAGAGAGAGAGAGAGAGAGAGAGATCGGTGGATCTGTGACAAAAGGTGCATGATTGAGATATATTACTATATAATATATTATTATTTACAAATTATAATAATATTTAAGTTGAATGTTTTCCAAAAATTAACTGTGTGAATGACAAGTGGACTGATATCTTACAACTAAATTTAACAAAAAGAGATCTGAATCATTTAAAGTCCAGGTACAAGTTGAAAAAATTTAGCAAAAAAAAAAAACCACACAACAGCTTCTTTTCTACTGATGGAATTACTGTTCATTTTGCTGCTACATTATCCAGTATACTACTTTTAATATACTAAAGTATTTCTTAATAAGCTATAAATTTATATTCAAATAATGTGTAGTTTCTCTACATATTAAAGAGTACACTCAATTAGTTACACACAATATTGTAAAGATATTCTAAACTGATTATGCAAAAAAACTACAACACTGGTATCGGATCGGGATCAGCCGATACTGAGATTTCCGGAACCGGAAGAGAGAAAGTGGTATCGGTGCATCCCTACACCATGGTACAATGATCACACTCATGCTCTCAAGAGAGCAGCTCAGAAAATGGAGTGCAAGTGGAAGAAAACAAAATTACAGATATTTCGTGGTGCATGGAAGGATAGTTTCTGTAGCTACAGACAGGCACTAAATGCTGCCAGCTCAGCATATTTTAGAAACTCATAGAAAATAACCACAAAAATCCAAGGTGTTTATTCAGTACTGTGGATAAATTGGTTAGGAATAAAGCATCGACTGAACCAGATATTCTGTTGCAGCACAATAGAAATGACTGATAAAATTGAAACAATCCTAAATAAATTGGAATTATGCAATCAACTGTCACAGCACCTCAGAAAACAGTGTCTCATAATTTCCCTCATGTGCAACTTCAATCCTTCACTGTCATAGGTCAGGAAGAGCTAACAAATCTTAGCAAAACATCAAAAGCCACAACATGGAGGTGGGCCTGGGTAGCTCAGCGAGTATTGGCATTAACTACCTCCCCTGGAGTCACGAGTTTGAACCCAGGGCATGCTGAGTGACTCCAGCCAGGTCTCCCAAGCAACCAAATTGGCCCGGTTGCTAGGGAGGATAGAGTCACATGGGATATCCTCCTCATGGTCGCTATAATGTGTGGTTCTCACTCTCGGTGGGGCACGTGGTGAGTTGTGTGTGGATGCCGCGGAGAATAGAATGGGCCTCCACACGCGCTATGTTTCCGTGGTAAAACACTCAACAAGCCACGTGATAAGATGCACGGACTGACAGTCTCAGACACGGAGGCAACTAAGATTTGACCTCCACCACCCAGATTGAGGCGAGTCACTATGCCACCAAGAATACTTCGAGCGTATTGGGAATTTGGCATTCCAAATTGGGGAGAAAAGAAATCAAAAGCCATAACATATGTTACATCTAATACCAACTAAGCTCTTAAAAGAGGTATTCCCTGTAATCTCTGAACCTTTTTTTCTTTTTCTCCCCTCCCCTTTTTCATGATATGGAATCATAGCATAAGTTTCCACTGTTATGCCGACGATATCCAACTTTACATTTCTTCTAAACCCATCGAAAATTCACAATTCTCCAAATTAGCAGAGTGTATCAATTAAATCAAAGACTGGATTGCCAGAAATTTCCTTCTACTCAATTCTGATAAAACAGGTACTAATTATTGGATTAAAATATAATTTGACTACTGTTATGTTGTCTTCTACAGCCAAGAACTTGGGTGTTATATTTGATACCAATCAACTTTTGAAAATCTAATTTCCAATGTTTGTAGAACAGCATTTTTGTTGATCTACAAAAAAAATCTAAAATCTCAAGTTCAAAATTATAATCAAAATCTACTGGAAGTTGTCTCTCCCCTTTTTAAAAATTGAAGAGCATATTTACTTATATGTGCTCATTATTATCCCATTTGTTAACTTGCTTCCTTCTGCTCTGACAATGTTCCCCAACTCTGAGGATTGTTTTTCCCAACAGAACAATGCTTTTAGGCAATTTTTGGCACCCTCTTGAAAAAAAGATAAATAAAATCGTCCAAATGGGAAAATTTGTCAGCCGATGCAGTTAATGGAAAGTCAGAATATCGCTTTATGGTAAAAAAACAAACATTTGCACTCACCCAGAGCTTACATAGAAACCAATACTGATGGCATGTGGGTTTTGCGCATACATAAACCTGATCTACATAAAGGCCATCACATTTTATCATTTCATATCATCATTTCATATCAAGTGGTAAAAGTTTGATTTTTATAAAATGCGCTCTGCCCGTGTTAATAGATTTCACTTACTTACTGAAGAATACAAGCCTTAATTAATAATATTTTAATATGTTTACGTAATAAATATGTAATATGTTGGAGTATGAATCTTTGGGTTGAAAGCAAACTGAATAGATTAGTTCACAATTCATATTGTAGGTTTTCGTCTCAATTCAAAATAATCTTTTGCAAAGATATTAGTCAATTGATACACATTAAAATGCGATTGGATTCAGTTAATGGTTTATTTTTGTAAATGCATTTATAGGCTTCTATAAATATTTAAATACTAATGTGTCTTGTGAAAAGATTTAAATATTTAAGATACTTAAGTCTTAGGTTTATTGCACCAACAGCATTTTGAAAGAAAGCACACTAAATAGATGTACATACAGGCTTCTGGAATATAACAGAGTGCAATGTGCCAATAAAATATTTTAGAGCATAGAATTACCACAAAACTATTCCATAATCCATATTTCACTATAAAATTCTTCAGAGAAATATTAAATTACAGGCCTGAAAAACACCATTTAAAAATTCTCTAATATTTTCAGGTTTTCCATGATGATAGGAACCCTGAATCAGTAAAACAATCCAAATACTGCAGCATTAAAGTAACATTGTATGACTAAATTCAGTTTCATCAAGGCCTCAAACAAATAAGGAAAACAGAAAAGCAAAATTAACTAAATGACTAGATGTATTTTATTTCAGTAGAGGCCATGGAATGAGTTGGCAGCTGTACACTGCTTTGGGCATGTTTCAAGGGTGAATTTTTCACAATTTAAATCCATTAATGACCAATATGAATGCTCTTCAATTTAAAAAAATCATATTTCAAGAATGATGCATATAAATCGGCAGGATTAGTATTTGATGCATCATGAAAACTGGGATTTTGCTGCACTTTTTTACTTATTTTTATATTAACATTTTCTGCCTCAGACAATGCAAGTAAATTTAGGTATGGTTAAAATAGTAGACCTACAATAAAACTGTAAACTAAAAACACAAATGTAGGTCTGCAACGATTATTGCATCGCCTGATTGCGATCATCTGATCTAATCACGATTATTTGAGATAAACTTGATTATTTTCCACTTTAAAGTTTAATCACATTTTACTTTCCGAATAAAGAATTCTTAGCGAACATAGAAATGCCATGATCACCATGATTTATAAATGTTAAATTGTCCATTGCATTATGTGAGCACTCAAAATAAACTAATTACAACAAGCACTGTAGACCACACTCAGGGTAGCTCTTGAAGAGGGCGTGAAGATTATGCGACGTACACGTGCTGTCTGTAGTCCCGCAAAAGACAAGATTTTAGTGAAAGCAAAGCGTTCTGCTCCACTAATTTAACATTCGTGTAATGGTAAATGGTCTTGGTCATGTGGGTTCAGACACGCAGTGTTAATGACATGCAGTAACAACAGAGGAGGAGATGCTCACTTACTCTTTTTACTGTGAAGATGATAGAATGGCAGCTGTGCAGTTGGATATGTCTTGACTGCATAAATCTTTTGGAGCATTCATTTGTTGCTGTCAATCATGGAGAGAAGTGATTACCCTTCGGTATGGATAAGTTTCGGTATCTTTACAAATTTGCAAGTACCGCAAATAATGTGGAGAGTGAACAAGCATGTGTAAGGGCAAGGTCAGCGTGTATCGGTCCATCACAGCTGTCCATCATATCAGACAGTTCTCCAACATAAAAATTGTACAATCAGATGTAGACAACCATTTCTTAACTACAAAATGGAACGTCACTGCACAAACCCAACCAATGGAATCACTTCAGTTATGCCAGATTGTTGAAATACTGGGAACACAATTTTTTAATCCTCAGGACACTAAATAATTTGACAGCATTTAGGGCTGGGAGATAGGACGATGTTATCGGATATCAACAATGTCTTACAAAGATCCCGATGTCAATTGCGACACTCATTGAGAAAACCATGGATTGGGGAAGTCACCAAATACATTAAACAGTAGCCCAGGGTGTGAAATTAGCACCCGCCAAATGCAACCCGGCTGAATCCAGTTCGCAAGCTCCTCGTCCAAATGTATTTCATGCACAGGTAATTTTGCTCATCTACCCGCAACAGGCGGGCGACCTATAAGATGTCTCGGAGTGACAAATGACAAGAAATGCTGTTAGACACAAAGATGAAGAACACACAAATGTATTATAAAATTAAGAACAGACAAAAGAAAAGCCGTCAATGTCTGATTCGCTGTTTGTTCACATGTGTGCAGCACGAGCCTGTCTCATGGAACAAGCGCATGTAAAGAGTTTTCACTATTTTTTTCTCGGTTTCATTTATCTGAAAAATGTTTGCAAAAATAACGTAGTCTATGAGAATGCTGCAAATTATCTCTGAACATCTCAGGAGGTGCTGAGTGTTTAGTTTGCTTTATTTCCATGTGGTTAGCATGCCTTGTGAACACAAATCTGCAGGTTCAGTAAAACATATCTTTGTATCAAAGAAACACAGACGAAAGTGATTAAATCTAAGTAATGCAAGACACGTTCACCTTGAACCTACATTTGAGTTTTCTTTTCTTTAGGCAGCATTAACTGTATTACCAAAACACAATACAAACAAATTCGATAAGAACACAGATTTGGCAGCTTTATTTTGGGAACAAAATTTGATCTATTAGGTTTTATTATTATGATTATTATTATCTTTACATTTACAATTGTCTTTAGTTCTTAATCTGTAGGCTATTAATAATTTTCCACCTCTTGTCGTTGATGGATGCTTGCGTGATGGCAAATGGAGCCGTTGGAGATTGTAAATGTTGGCTTTGGGGAGGTGGTGAAATAAGATATTTTGATCACTTCATTATTTTATTGCTTTATTCGTTTAGTTTATAGTTCAATTGGAATTTAGAAATGTCTTTTTTTACATTTCTCATGTTTCAATAAATGAATTAAAATTTTAAAGCAAATCAAGAAAACAAAAAAAAAACAAAAAAAAAAAAAAAAAAAAAAAATCACCGACCCTCGGCAGGGGGGTTGCAGATATAATCGTATATCGCGACATTAAGGCGATTATCAATAAAAACATTTTTACATATTGCCTAGCCCTAATGATATTGACTAGACATACACATTTGCCTGGAGCATTTAAGTAATGTGCCGCCAACCTGGAGCGGTGTTTGTCAGTAAACACAGTCATCCACCTATCATGTGGGGAGTTCAGCAGCCCTTAAGCTGTAATCCAGTTCAGCCCCATTCTCAGTAAAACACCCAGAGATCAACAGACTCTCTATCCACTGAGTGAGTGACTCTCTGGCTGGAAGAAGTGTTGAACCATGGGGGAGAGTGACCCGGTGTTCAAGAGAATAAAGAGTCTGCCTCTTTTATAGGAGAGACTTGACCTCATAAAAGACAATAACCGTAATCAAAGGAAAATGAGAGGGTTTTTTTTAGGTAGCAAAGTGATGACTTACTCTGGTCTGCATAGTTCTTGGACTTCAGCTCCATCTGTCTGGTCTGGGCCTCCAGTAGCAGCACACGGTTCTGCAGATCTTTCTTATCCTGCTCTTGAGAGTCCTCATACTCAATATATCTCTAGAAGATACAGATAGAGAAGTTTTACACTGTTACACTGAAAAACCATACATCTGAATAAAAATAGTATGGCAGGGCTATTTTTAATATGTATTTATATATATTCATAATTGTTTTTGTTTTTGTGTATACTGTTGGCACAAAGCCAATTAACTCACTCTGATGGTAGCAGAGACCGCTTAAATAAGGCTGATCCTAATAGACTTGCAGCATGGCGGTTGTATATAGTGGCTGAGGTTTAGAATATGAAAAGCTGCCCGAGAGTTTGAGCACATCTGATCGGAGAGCCAGTGACTAAATGCATGTGTTAGCCAGACTTGCTTATTTCTGCTTTACGCTCTCATATGCCAAAGATGAACAGGCTGGTAGTGTGCGAGTGTTGTGTAGGGGAGGGCTGGCAAGCCACAGAACAGCTGAAAGGATTTCCCCTCCTTCCAGACTCCAAACACACACTGTGCCCTCACCTCTATTGTTAGATGTAACTCAAGTTCTCCAACTACATGGGTGCAAGGGACCAAAATACTGATAGCTGCAGCAACTGCCATTGTTCGTTTGTGCCCGTTTGTGTATTGAAAGGACAAGCCAGGAGTATTAAAGGTGCAGCAATTGGTTTTACAGTTAATTAAATTAATATGAAATTTTGACAAATATATGATGCAGTCTACACTTACATAAGATTAAGACTCCATTTATATCAGTGTCCTGGAGAAAGCTGTTTTATATGGGAATGTCCATGTCGGAAACTTTCAGCACAATACATATATCTTTACTATCAATGCCTGTGAATAGGATCTATTTCTACAATTGTACTGTTAACCAATACTCCTCAACGGAGCAGATTTAAGTTATATTTAAGAAATCTGAGCCACTTAACACATTAGCCACAAAAAGGTGTCCCATTACCAAAGAGGTGAACTCACGAATTCTGACATCATCCAATCCTGCCACTTGAGTCAAGGTAATCATAGAACTATCTGGCCTGAATACATGACAAAGCGCATACACTTAATCAGCTCAAGACTGTGCTGCATCAAAGAAAACTCTTCTACCATACTTTATCAATATCAAACCCCCCAGGCTGCCCTCTTTTGGATGCGCACTACGTGGGTCTGCAGTTCTCAATCCCACCCTCTCACATGAGAGTTCTACCTGATGATATGATCATGCACAATCCCCCTTAAATTTCACACAGAAATAAGTGGATTCTGCCATTTGTTTAGTGTACAGTAGTGGCCAAAAGTGATGAATGATATAATTTGGCCTTTCTTCATACATATTATAAAAAGTTATTCAAGATTTTGTATGCATGTTGTAGTTGTGCTTGGAGTGTAAAACTAATGTACATGCTCCACATTTCAATTAATTTATTTGTCATGAAGCAATGAAACATGCCAAATTGCGCGAACATCGTTTTTTGGCCAATCTGACATACAAAGTTTGCCACATTTTTTCAAATTTCAAAAGTCAAAATTCAACACGCTGGTATCAGATGGTGTCCAATATGTTCGCAGGAGACGTTATGATACCAAATGCATGTGTGGCACTGTTAAGCACGGCAGGGGAAACATAATGGTATGGGGATGCATGTCTGCAGCAGGTGTTGGAAGGATCTACAAAGTTGTTGGCACTTGCAGAGTATGGAGGATATGTTTTTTCACATGTATTTTCCAACACGATAACGATCCAAAAGCACACCACCACCTCCATGCATGTCTTCCAATGAAGCTCAGCTTTGGAAAGAATTTGAGGCTTGGAAAAAAAACTACGCAAAATACATACTCAAAGCTTATTGAGTTAATGCCCATGAGAATGGATGCTGTAATCAAAAACAAGGGGAGGACCAACAAAATATTAATAATTATTAATATTTTGTTATAATTACTAATATATTAATATAATTACTGATTATATTGTAGTCAATGTATGCTTTATTTCCTGTGAGCTTTTTGTTTTTATAGCCTATACATTTTTTGATTAAAACCCATATTCCATGATACGCTGTAGTCTGCCTTTTTTGCCAAATAGTTTTGTCAGTTAAATACCTTAACCAACTTTGGTGTTTTCTTCCTCCCAATATTACATACTTCTCATATTTTGATTGTTTAACCGAACCTGTACGGTCATTAAAAGCAAATATTGTGCAAATATCCCCTCCGGACTTCACTTTTGGCCACTACTGTATCTGCTGTTACAGAGAGTCCTGACACATGAGAAGTGTCTGTGTGAGGAGTCTTATGATGTTAGATCAGCAGGTAAACATGTCCTCAAGAGTCTTCTATTTTACTGCATAATCTCTAACTTACTTCTGTTTTACTCTGAACCAGGGTCAGAAATTAAGGGGTGCTTAGGCAAAAATGCCCTTGTAATTCAAAAGGTGGGGACAAAAAAAATGCCAACGTAATGATTTTTTCAGTTTGTTTGTTTAATAACTGATATAGTTCTTAATATTCTATTCTAATCCTAGTTACACACGTTATTACATAAAATATGATTTGACGATTTAATTTTATGGGTACTACATCCATAAATACAGAACATTTTTAATTGCGTCAGGCAAGACTACTCATGACCTCAAATCACTGCTGCCAAATATACCAACTGAAAATCCTCTGGTCATACACAAGTGAACCAACAAACCAATATCATCTAAACCTAGGTGAAAAGACATAGCATGTGGATGTTTTAATAAAATAGAACTGTATACCTATATTTTAACAGTTAAAGTGTAACGAACTCATTGTAGGCTGAATGCCATGATGGATTACGCAGGTAAAAAAAATAAATGCAAAAATCTGTGGCGGGACAGGCACATACTCAAGTAATTAACAGGAGAACATTTTATATTAAAGCGTTAAGCCTAGTGTACACTAAACGACTCAAGCTGGTCTACTTTGAAGTTTTGAGTCTGCAATGAGAAGTCTCGGATCTCACTACGAAAGGTTGTTTATTGTGCACACTCAGATTTCAAATCAGCTAGACATCTAGATGTCTTGTTTTCAGACGTGCACACTGTCACGACAAGCAAGGAGCCACAGCCAATGAAACATAACGTGAGTGCAAGAACAGAGCAAGGTATTGGTCTCGCTTGTACACTTGTGATCAAACCACCAAAACACTTTAATAGCTGGTACACACAGGGTCTCATTTGAGGACAAATGGTCATGTTGTTGATACATGTCTGTGATCAGTAGTGTAGTGTGTGCAACAGCACAATAGAAAACAAGACTGTGACACAACTTAGATTTACAAACACAGAATTGAGTGGCAGCCTAAAAGATTTCCGTTTCAAAACCTGGCAGCTTTGTCAGCCAAAACACACACACACACACACACACACACTCATGTCTTGTGAACATTATGCATTCTCTCTCTCTCTCTGGTGCTCATCATATGATCCGAGGACAGTACTCATATGACAGCTCAGCAGAGGAAGAGTGTCTGGCTGCATACAGACTCCGGGCTCTCTGCTCCACATAATATCCCCATTGTGCCCCCACAGATAGAGGCTGCTGTGTACCGCCACTCTATTGATAGAGCTCTCTTTAAGTCAACTGTGCCTTCATTGGAAATCCTCAGGGGCTCAACTGCCAAAGCATGGGCACAAGATATGCTCTTCTTGCAAGATTTGACTCTCATTTGGGTGCTCTGATCTGAGTGGTGTGCATGGATTCAGTTGCTCTGAACAGGGTTAGGCAGAGTCACATGAGGTCAGGCATGAACAGTTTGTTTAATCTTGGAAACATGCAATAAGAGGAAGGTTAGAAGAGGGATGAATGCTCAATGATCTGGAACTAAAAGCTTCCCATCAATTTGACTATCAATTGTTTTCTTTAAATGTGTGGCCTAAATAATCTCTCAGCCTTGTACCCAAAACTCTGTGCTGTTATGGTAATGGTAAAATTAGCTGGTTGGACTGGGGTCCAATGTGCTGAGATACCACTAGGCATCACTGCAACACTGATATCAAGAGTAAATAATATTTGTCTTTTGATAATGATTTGGGTAGAACTGAATGAAAAACTTGGAGTTTCTCTGCATGGCGCTGCAGAATTTTAAGCAACCTGTTGTGTACCAGTTTAGAACCAACAGGGGAGAAGGGCCTTAGTCAGGGAGGTGACCAAGAACCTGATGGTCACTCTGACAGAGCTCCAGCGTTTCTCTATGGAGTGAGGAGAACCTTCGAGAAGAACAACCATCTCTGCTGCACTCCACCAATCAGGCAGAAGCCACTCCTCAGTAAAAGGCACATGACAGCCCGCCTGGAGTTTGCCAAAAGGCACCTGAAGGACTCTCAGACCATGAGAAACAAAATTCTCTGGTCCGATGAAACAAAGATTGAACTCTTTGGCTTGAATGGCAAGCGTCATGTCTGGAGGAAACCAGGCACCTCTCATCACATGGCCAATACCATCTCTACAGTGAAGCATGATGGTGGCAGCATCATGCTGTGGGGATGTTTTTCTGCGGCAGCAACTGGGAGAGTAGTCAGGATCAAGGGAAAGATGAAGGCAGCAATGTACAGAGACATTCTTGATGAAAACCTGTTCCAGAGCGCTCTGGACCTCAGACTAGGGCGAAGGTTCATCTGCCAACAGGACAACGACCCTAAGCACACAGTCAAGATAACAAAGCAGTGGCTACGGGACAACTCTGTGAATGTCCTTGAGTGGCCCAGCCAGAGCCCAGACTTCAACCCGACTGAACATCTCTGGAGAGATCTGAAAATGGCTGTGTACCAATGCTCCTCATCCAACCTGATGGAGCTTGAGAGGTCCTGCAAAGAAGAATGGGAGAAACTGCCCAAAAATAGGTGTGCCAAGCTTGTAGCATCATACACAAAAGACTTGAGGCTGTAATTGGTGCCAAAGGTGCTTCAACAAAAGTATTGAGCAAAGGCTGTGAATACTTATGTACATGTGATTTTTATTTTATTTTTTTTAAATTTGCAAAGATTTCAAACAAACTTCGGGGTATTGTTTGTAGAATTGAGGAAAATAATTAATTTAATAAATTTTGGAATAAGGCTGTAACATAACAAAATGTGGAAAAGGTGAAGCACTGTCAATACTTTCCAGATGAATTGTACTTAATTATAAGCTTCACATTTCTAACATGAAACCCTCAAAAAATTTGCAAAATTTACTTCCAATTTAGGTGCCTCACTATGAACACGATTTTTTTCTCTAAAAGGAGGGTGTCTACAAATTGTATTGAACCCATAATATTCCTTTAATATTAAGCTTGCACTAGTAAACAAGGATTTAAAAAAAAAATAAAAAATTTGTGTGAAATGGGCACAATAAAGATTTTTTTGATCAAGCTTACTGTGAAGGACACAAGGTTGACAGAGTGATGTTTTATTTGTTAAACTTCCTTGTGAGGGAAGCAGAATTGAAAGAGCGGTGCATGTTGAGGACTCAGAAGTCACTCCGAAGTCTGAATCACTGTGACATAACTTCATGAACTGAGAAGAAAAGAGCAGGAGCCTTCGATATATCCTGACTGGAGAAAGGAACTCAGGAAGCTCTTTTCCTGGTACATTGTAAGCCCTTCTCTGACGTTTCCTTCCAGGGTCTAGAAAGGCAAACTGCAACCCTTAGTCTGACTGTGTTGTAAACACTTTTGTGTGCAGGTGCTCTATATATACACATATAGCTTATTCACTAAATTCTGCTTATTCACTAAATGATATGCCGCAGGAAAAAAAATGACATTTTTAGAATCAGAAGAATCAGAATCAGTTTTATTGCAAGGTATGCTTACACATACAAGGAAATTGTCTTGGTGACAGGAGCTTCCAGTGCACAACAATAAAACACAGCAACAATAAATAAAATAGAATAAAATAAAAATTGAACAGAAAATAAAGTATATATAGAATACACATTAAGACATGCACCTGTGGAGATGTCATTAAGACACTAACAGCTTACAGACAGTAGGCAATTAAGGTCACAGATATAAAAACTTAGGACACTAAAGAGACTCTGAAAAACACCAAAAGAAAGATGCCATGGGTCCCTGCTCCATGGTCTTAGGCATGCTGCATGGAGGCATGAGGTCTGCAGATGTGGCCAGGGCAATAAATTGCAATGTCCTTACAGTGAGATGGTGAATGACAGCCGATCATCCTTGCAGTGGCAGACCACGTGTAACAACACCTGCACAGGAACGGGACATCCAAATATCACACATTCGGGACAGGTACAGGATGGCAACAACAACTGCCCGAGTAACACCAGGAACGCACAATTCCTTCATCAGTGCTCAGACTGTCAGCAATAGGCTGAGAGAAGCTGGAATGAGGGCTTGCAAGCCTGTTGTAAGGGGTCCATACCAGACATCACCGGCAACAACGTCGCCTATAGGCACAAACCCACCTTCGCTGGACCAGACAGGACTGGCAAAAAGTGCTCTTCACTGACGAATCGCGGTTTTGTCTCATCAGGGGTGATGGTCGGACTTGCGTTTATCAAAGGAATGAGTGTTACACCGAGGCCTGTACTCTGGTGTGGGATCGATTTGGATGTGGAGGGTCCGTCATGGTCTGGGGCAGTGTGTCTCCGCATCATCGGACTGAGCTTGTTGTCATTGCAGACAATCTCAACGCTGTGCGTTACAGGGAAGACATCCTCCTCCCTCTTGTGGTACCCAAACTCCAGGCTCATCCTGACATGACCCTCCAGCATGACAATGCCACCAGCCATACTGCTCATTCTGTGAGTGATTTCCTGCAAGACAGGAATGTCAGTGTTCTGCCATGGCCAAGGAAGTGCCTGGATCTCAATCCTATTGAGCATATATGGGACCTGTTGGATCGGAGGGTGAGGGCTAGGGCCATTCACCCCAGAAATGTCCGGGAACTTGCAAGTGCCTTGGTGGAAGAGTCAGGTAACATCTCACAGCAAGAACTGGCAAATCTGGTGCAGTCCACGAGGAGGAGATGCATCATGTTTCAAAACAATATGCTGCCGATCACAGCAGAGTTTGTCTTTGGAAGAAAGGCCAACAAAACTACATCTAGTAAGAAACTTCATTAAGTTTTTAATTTGAGACCTGTTTGTGTCAAAAAACTAGAGTCTCCTATTTTCATCATATATGCCATTTTGAAAATTTCAGTGGCCGTTTTTATGCTGGAAATCAAGCATGGGAATTAAGTTTGATCATGTAAAAAAAAAAAAAAAAAAAACATTAAATCTGGCCTGCCTATTCACAAATAAGACACATTGAAAAAAAAAAATCAGATACGTATCTGATTTATTTCCACATATGAAAGTGGCGGTTTTCGGATTTCAGATCGGATTTGAAAAAGGCAGATTCAAAGCGCTTTTGGCTATTCACACAATCATCCAATTAACAGATCTGTCACATGTGAGTGAAAAACTCTTTTCTCCCGCATACATGTTGCCCGGTCAGTAAGCAGATTTCTCCACAGCAACATAATTTTCCCTCAATGCTTGTGTAAATAACACACATGGCATCCAAGGAAGACTTCACAATTTTACTCTCCGTTTACCTGCTTTTTTTTCCCCAGATATTCCACATTTGTTGCCGTAAAGTTTCTATCGACCTGCAGCTGAATTGCAATACAGTAGTGGGAGCTTCCCTCTTACATTAAACTCTGGGATTCCCCCAATATAGGAGCGCATGTATGCCATGTAGTAGGCTTGGGCGGTAATACGGTAATATGGTGTACCGCCGGATCTAAAAATAGCAACGGTATCAGTTTCAATACCATCATAAAAAAAATGCAATGCACTTATATAGGAGACAAGGATTAAATATTAAATATAATTTAATGCCTAAAAATGCGTATGCGTGGTTGTCATCATGTGACAGCGTGGAGGAGAAAGAGAGAGAGGGAGAAAGATGGAGTCGCGCACCGAGTGACCTGGTCTCGAAAAAGAACACAACTTCTGCAGTTTGGCAGTATTTCGGGTTTCGACTGAACGAGAAGGGAGAGGCGGTAAATACGGACGAGGCAATTTGCAAATTGTGCAACAAAATGGTGACCGCGAGAGATGGAAATACCTCGAACCTAAGGTCGCATATACGAGAGGCGCAACCTGAACCCCCACGAATAAAGATGACTCTGGGAAGTATGCTGCAAACAAAAAAAGCCGATGCAATGGCAGGTCCCGTCGGCATCGGCACCGTGGAGGACCGAGTCGGAGCTGAAATAACAGCCTACTGTTTGGAGCCAGTTACTCAAGGAGACGAAGACCCACTTCTCTGGTGGAAAAATGCTGCCGGGCGTTTTCCCCAGATGTCGCGAGTGGCACGAAAGTACCTGTGCATCTGTGCCACAAGCACACCATCGGAGCGAGTTTTCAGCACCCCAGGTAAAGTTGTCGGTCCACAACGTGCCCTGTTAAAGCCGGACAAAGTAAACATGCTGGTTTTTCTAGCGAAAAATCTTGACTAGATTTGATGCCACTTGCCATTCGTTCCTATTCATAGTGTGTTTATTTTTATTTATTTAATTGATTCAGGTATTTTTATTTGGTTTTCGTTAAAACCAATATTGGAAAGAAGACTGGAAAGAATACGTTTTTATTTAGGCCTATTGCTTGGCAATAATTTTTATAATATGGATGTTTATGTTAATTCAACTCTGGTTGACTGTTGTGGGTCTATTTGCACTTTTTTTATAAGCTGCTCTTTGTTATTAAAAGTTGTTTGGGCGGTGTGATTTAATTTAATTGATTTGTGTGCGCGTCTCTGCGCGAAAACTGTTCTGGATGTTTATGTTAATTTAATTCTGTTTGTTGTATTTGCACTTTTTTATAAGCTGCTATTTGTTGCTAATAAAAGTTGTTAATATTGTTGTGCATGTTATTTTGTTATTGTTTCAGTATTAGTGTTTGGTATTCAGTTTCAGAACGGTTTAGGCACAAGCCAACAGATTGGTGACGCTGTCTGAGCCTTACGTCATAATTTTTAATTATTCACGGTAATACCGTATACCGAGGTAAAATAGGGAGGAGGTTTGACGGTATCAAAATTTGGATACCGCCCAAGCCTACCATGTAGACTTCAGAGATAGTAATATTTTCTATTTGTGTATACAAATGGGTATACGTGGGTTAACAGAATGTGATTTTCCCACTGTACTCCCAGAAATGTTTAAATTGTTTCGCTGTTTTGACATGTTGTTGGGCTCGATCCGATGACGTTTGATTTCCCGGTCTGTTCATCGCACGCGCACTCTTTAAACACCCATCAGAACGCCATTTATGTGTTTACATTGCAACAGGAACCCGCTTTCTCCAAAGAAACCTAGGTGTGTTAAACCGCTTTCTCTTAATCCCTTAAACGGCGAAATGAAATCAGCATTCTTGTTTACATTAGTTTTCAGAATGCTGCTTTCTACTAAAACCCTGGAATTAACCATTTTCTTAAGTGCATGTAAACGTGGTCATTGTTTCCTGCGCTACCTTTCAGTTGCACTGTAACACCACTACTAAATCGGCAGCGCAAAACATACAGATTGACCAGTACAGTCTGATTCCTGAATTTTTTTTTATTAATTTCATCATGTCCGACTCTAAATAAATCATGAACTGATCCTGTTATTTGCATTGTGTTAAACCTAGATAATAAATATCTCAAGTTCACACATAACTTTGATAGCCATAAAAATACATATTGTAAAATGTTTTCATCCTCTATCAAATTTTCTGTGGACCACCTAGCACCCCCATGCAGGCTCCCGAGGTTCCCGGACCCCAGTCTGAAAACCTTAACTTAAGGTAATGTCAAAAAAATAAAAAACTACATGTGCATCATTGCATAGTATAAGAATTAACGGTAATTTAAAACGAGGCCACTAATGACTGCTTTTGGCCTATGACTATTCCCAGTAAAAGACGATAATTGTCTGAAGCATTTTGATTTTGGCAAACGCCTAAACACAGGGGACAGAGCATTTTCGGAATGCATCGTGATTCACTGACGGCCATAAACAAACCTGAATCTACACTGTGTTCTTGGTGGCATTTTAAAACTTGACATAAATAGTTTTAAATATGTAATAACAGACTAGAATGTTATATTTAGAGTTGTTACATCTAGCTCAAGTAGCCATAAATTGTTTCCAAGATGTGAAACATCCATTAGCGTTTGAATGCCAACTCTCTAAACGGGACACAACCATAAATTCCTTTATTCCCCTAAACTCATGGCGCAGAAACCCAAACATTTTTGCATTAATATTCGCACTTGCCATCCTGTGAATGTCACCTGTCTTATACATCATGTCATGCATGTAGAGAAAAGCTACAATATTTTTAATTTATGCATTCAATGTTAACCATCTGATGCAGTTACAACCAAACAAAAAAAATGACAAGACATGGCTTGTCTTGATGGCCTTCCTGCAAGCTTCGGGTGTGTCTTCTCTAACTCAGTGGGTGTATTAGAACAACACATGCAACAGACACCTGCCAGCATGAGATGAGACAGTTCCCTTCTTACATGTGATGACTTGACACATCCAAACGGAAACACGCAGAACTCTGAAGTAATGTCACTACTGGAAACTTTCTGCATGAGTCTGTCCAAACAGTAAGGTTATTTTTAACTTAATCTATCATTTTCAGATGAAACCAAACACCTTAATGGGCTGGTTCAGGTGCGTTTGAATGCAGTTGGATGGAGTTTATAGTAGTTTGAATGAGTTGAAGTAGACCTTCAGGTGCAGAATTCAGCACTAGGCAATAGCCACATATCAGCATTCCGGACATTAAAAAATGGTTTATGAGTTTTATGATTCTGAGTCAAATTGGCAAGTATATGCAGTAAACCATACAGCTGACTTCCCTCAATATCCCAATCCCGCTCTGAAACTGAGATTCACTTTAGTTGATCTATATTCTAAATGCACAGAGATCTGTTCACAAGTGCCTAACGCTGACAAACACAGCTTCAGCATCCACAAATACGTGATGTTATCAATTTTCAAAGTCCACAGAACTCCACGAAGTGGCCTAAATTGCCTCATGTTGTCATATACTTATCTCTCTATCAATCTCACCTCTTCTGCGCTCTTCCTCAGCGCTTTCTCGCGTTCATACTGCGTGATTATCTGCTCGTTGTCCTCCTTCAGAAGCTCCAACTCCACCTCGTGCTCCTGGTTCTCCGCGAACACCGAGTCCAAGTTCTCCAGCACCGCCACGACAAGCGGCATAAGTTCCTTGACCACGTCCTCGTCGTATTTGAGTATCATCCGCTCAAACTCGCGGTAGATGGAACTCGCCAAGCCGGACACCCGCTCGGACATCATCGCCGAGTTTCCCGGGTCCTCCTGGTAAAGGACGCCGTCCTCAAACTCCATGTTTACTTCGTTTTTTTCCGTTGCTCGGCTCGTCTCGAGCTCTTTATAACGCGCAAACACGGGCTGTTTTTAATTTAAGGAGCTCGCGCGCTAGCCCACAGTCAGGCAACTGTTGAGATCACTATTTACCTCGCGACGCCTAGTGTTGGACTACATTTACGAGTAAATGTTAACAAATAACTTAAAGTGAAAGCAAATCTGTTAAACTGCCGAGTTACCCCGTCTCGGTTCTAGGGGGAAGAGTCATTTGACAGGGATAATCTACTCCAAACAGCAGTTGTTGTGAAGTACAGTCCCGACAGCAGGAGAGAGTAGTGGAACTGACCGTCACGTGATGACGTCACGCTCTAAAAGCGGGATGGGCGGGAACAGTAATCCTGATTATTGACGCCTACTTCATGCCCTGGATGCTTTTGGTTTGACATTATTTGCTTTTCTCGCAGCTGGCGTATACATATTTGCATATGACATTTGATTTTAATGTTCTTTAAACGTCCTCTCACTTTCAACTGCTTTTAATTTCATCAAATTTACTGTCCTACGTTTTTATAACTGTGACTTTAATTGCCTACCATCTGTAAGCTGTTAGTGTCTTAACGATCGTTCCACAGGTGCATGTTCATTAATTGTTTATGGTTCATTGAACAAGCATGGAAAACATTGTTTAAACCCTTTACAATAAAGAACTCTAAAGTTATTTGGATTTTTACAAAATTATATTAAAAATACAATGTCCTGAAAAAGGGATGTTTCTGAGTTTATGTATGTTCTGTTTGAATGGTGTTTGAAATTAGTGAACAAATGGGATTAAAATAGGCTTGTATACAAGGGTGTAGCAGCCACTCTTTAAAAATGTGTTTTTTTTTCTCCCCTGCACTATTTCAAGCTAAACCCACACCGTGTCCAAATGGTGGATTTGTATACAGTATTCTTTGCATTTTGTTACTTTAGGTTGATTGAGCGACCATCCAGTCAATCACAGGTGAGTTTCATGAGCCAAAACAACCATTACGTAATATACCGTCAGTCAGACAGTCTAATTAACATGGCTCTGTTCATTTCTACATAGATGCTTTCAACAATGCTCATTTATCCATGTTTTTTATCGCCATTGATGTTGATCTACATTAATAATCTACAGATGATGCTGAAAAAAAAAACAAAGGACAATCCTTTAAAGCACACATTGTAAGTGAAGTTTATATCAGTGCCTGAATCTTCATTAAGTTTTTTTATTATGTTTGTAAGGCAATAGTTTGATGTCTCTTTGTAGACAAAGACATTTTAGAGGATTAATATGACCTTTTGATAGTTGATTCAGTGACTAACTCATTTCACACAAGACACTCATTTGTCACCACCTTCTGGCATCATCAGAAACCGTCAGTGAATCATTAAATGGATCTGAAGGAATTTTGGTAAACGTAGTCAAAATACTCGAGACATTGGATACATTTAAGTCCCACAATGCACAAGCACAGAGTAAAAAATTTCATTTCGCACATGCACAATAATCATCATTGTAATTGATGAAATAATTTATTCAGGACCAGCTTGTGCTCAATCTTTTACTGTCATGTGTGAAACAGAAGAATGTGCTCCACAAGATGCCCTTTATTTTTGCAGCTAATTTAGCAAAATGTTGCAATTAATTTGAAATACTTGAATCTTTAAAACACTACAAATACAAGTATATAGTACTTATATCATACTAACTCTGATCAACCACAATATTAAATCCACCTGCCTAATATTGTGTAGGTCCCCCTTGTGCCAACCCACATCTCAGAATTGTATTCTGAGATGATATTCTTCTCACCACAATTGTACAGAGCGGTTATCTGAGTTACAGTAGACATTGTCAGTTCAAAGTTCAAACCAGTCTGGCCATTTTCTGTTGACCTCTCTTATCAACAAGACATTTCTGTCCACAGAACTGCTGCTCACTGGATGTTTTTTGTACCATTCAGAGTAAATTCTAGAGACTGTAATGCATGAAAATCCCAGGAGATCAGCAGTTACAGAAGTTCTCAAACCAGCCAGGAGCTTCAGTTAATTTTCACATCAACCATCAGAATGGGGAGAAAATGTGATCTCAGTGATTTGGACCGTGCCATGATTATTGGTGTCAGATTGGCAGGTTTGAGTATTTCTATAAGTACTGATCTCCTGGGATTTTCACACACAACAGTCTCTAGAATTTACATCCAAATGGTGCCAAAAACAAAAAACATCCACTGAGCGGTAGCTCTGTGGACAGAAATGCCTTGTTTTTTTCTCCCCAATTCCGAATGCCCAATTCCCAATGCGCTTTAAGTCCTTGTGGTGGCGTAGTGACTCTCCTCATTCCGGGTGGCGGAGGACGAATCTCAGTTGCCTCCGCATCTGAGACAGTCAATAAGCACATCTTATCACATGGCTTGTTGAGCCCTTTACCACGGAGACATAGCGTGTATGGAGGCTTCACGCTATTCTCTGCAGCATCCATGCAGAACTCACCACATGACCCACATGAGAGACCAACACAATATTAGGCAGGTGGTTTTAATGTTGTGGCTGATCGGTGTATATACTGTTATATATTAATGCTGCACTGTAAATGTTGGGTCTGTGAAAACTTTACTCATATTATAAGTGAACCTCAAAAAAAAAAAAAAAAAAAAAAAAAGGCATATCTTGACCTCTTCAATTATTATGATGTTAATATAAGCTGTAGAGAAAATGTCTGTATTAAAAGTCATTTTTGCAAGTGATCTCACTGGAAATTGAAGCAAGTTATATTAAATTGATTAATAGTAGTTGTTCTAAGAGTCAATTGATTTTCTAAAATGTCTCCCCTTTTATGATGACTAGAACAAGTCATTAATTGGCATGCACTCCATGTTATTTTATTGTATCATTGTTGCAACATGTAACAGAGCAGACCTATTCCTCCTCAGCATATTTATTTAAAAAAAAATGCATATATTACCTGAAACAAATTGAAAAGGGTGTAATGGATTAAATGAACAGACACACTTGAAGCTCTTGAAATGTTTTCATGCGTTTGAAGCCATGCATCCAAATCTTATACTGAGGATGACTTTCACTGATCTATAATCAGTCTGTATCATCTTTAATCACTTTCGGCAAGGCAATGTTCACTCTGATATTCTTATTAAATGTCGCTGACATACATCACAAAACAGCACACCACCATTGCAAAGCTAATACCGATTACTTTCCTCTTAAGGAAAAGTAAAGCAATCGCCCATCTTGAACAAATTACAAAAATGAAAAAGAAATATTCACATTACATTACAGAAATAAATAGGCAAGAGCTGAACCGCTCTAAGTAAAATGACTGAGGGAAGTCCAGTACAGTTGCACTCCTTGCAGTCTGCTTGTGCATCTAAAGATAAGGCTCCAGGCATCCACTGCTCAAATGACATTCAGGTGGCTGCTGCTCATGGAAGAGGTGCAGTGAGCAAATGGATGGTCACGGGTGAGACTGCGCAGGGCCCGGAGAACCACATCAGGCATGTGATCAGCAATCATCCTCGGGCTGATCAGAACATTACGGAACGCCGTCTCAGTAGACCACTCAGCACGGTACCTTGCCTGGGAGAAACAGTGTCTATGTAGAGAGACAGAGACCGTCAGAACCGTCAGAAAATTCCCCTTTCCGACTATTTCAGAACTAACAGCATGAATCTGATTAATATGCAATGTGATGCATAAAATAAAATAAGCTAGAAGTAAATATGCACATGCTCATTTGTGGTGGTATTACTTGTGGTTTACACGGTATGAATCTATAACTTTTCGAAGCAATTGAACACTTGATTTTCGCATGGCAGATGATAAAACATGGCAAAAATATCCCATAGACTTACATAAAAACATTTACTGACAGAATAAATTGTGCGTTAAAGGTTCAATATAAGTTAAAGGAATTTCCAAGGTTCAATACAAGTTCAGGGCCAAACACAATCAGAGTTATATTAAAAAATATCTTAGCTTTATAATGGACGGACAAATCCCCATACATTTTTGTTGTAATCAGCATTATGTCACAAATGCTGTCGGTTTAGCTTGAACTGAGCCTGGAACATTCCTTTAAGTTTGTTAACTCATTAAGACCAAGATTATCAAGGGGCACTGATGAAAATACTCCAAATAGTATTGATATACGATTAAAGAGTTCTAGAATAGCAACAGTTGTAAATTGGCATGGCGTATCATCAATGTATGTCTAATACTGCTAAGTGCACCTTATGCTGCTTTCTAATGCATGCTGAAGCTAAGGCAGAATGACTTGATCTTTGAAAGACTTTTAAGTCTTGTTCTAGGGATCTTGGGTCTACTGACCTGCGTGTGGGTCCCTCTTCTGTGATGTGCATGATACGACCTGGCAGGTATAGGGGTAAGTGGGTGGGATGTGTGGGCGAGTCATCAGATGACAAGCTCTGATAAGTGGATGAACGCTGAACCAACAGGCTCTCCTCGCCTAGCAACGGCTGATTTAGCTCCTCCTCCCGCCGGTTCTCCATCTCCGTGGGGAAATCATCAGGGGTTCCTCCAAACACCTCATACCAGCAACCATGCATTAATATCTTGTACTGAGAGAAAGAGAAGAAAACTAATTATTGATACTATTAAGAATTGTTTAGACTAAATTGATACATAAACCAAAAATTGACAAGATGAGTGTTTTTAGTGAGATCTCTCTCTACCTCAGCTCAAGTTTGCTGAGCTGCTTCAATTGCAAATGAAAATCGCATAAATTACAGCATTAAAATACATTTTAGATGGCTATCAATTAAAGTCAAACTACACAATATTAACAAATTGATACATTCAGTTGCAGTTTAAGGTCATTAAAAGTTCAATGCCATTTAATCTGGGAACTGTTTTCAGGACAAAATCATGGAGATCACCTCCCCACTCGCGTTCTCCTTTGCCGTCATTAATTTTCAATATGCATTTGTATTTATCAAGTTCTTTCCAATAATATCAGAAATTCCATCTTTCCTTCATGCCAATAGTGTTTAACACATGGGGCCTGGGTAGCTCAGTGTGTAAATATGTTGGCTACCACCCCTGGTGTCACATTTCGAATCCAGGGCATGCTGATTGACTCCAGCCAGATCTCCTAAGCAACCTTATTGACCCGGTCGCTAGGGAGGTTAGAGTCACATGGGGTAACCTCCTAGTGATCGCTATAATGTGGTTCTCTCTCTCAAAGGGGCACGTGGCGAGTTGTGCATGGATGCCGCGGAGAATAGCGTGAAGCCTCCACACGTGCTATGTCTCCGCGGTAATACGCTCAACAAGCCATGTGATAAAATGCACGGATTGACGGCCTCAGACGCGGAGGCAACTGGGATTCGTCCTCCGCCACCCGGATTGATGCGAGTCACTGCGCCACCATGAGAGCTTGGAGTGCATTGGGAATTGGGCATTCAAAATTGGGGAGGAAAAAAAAAACACTGCTTAACACATGGTGAATTCGCTACATTATGCACTATTAACAAGTGTCATGCTGGTGATGGAGCATTAGTGGAGCACTCTTGGAGCGAAAGAATACAACGACGCTCCAATGTTCAAAAGACCTACTCCTTGCTCCAGGCAGCTCATGCCACTCCACTCCTCACTCTGCTTCCACTCCACACTGCTCACATACTCTGATCTAATCTAAACTAGCCTAATTAAGCAGGGCTTCTGTAGACATTTCAGTCAACTGGTCACTTAGGCAACCCACTGACCAATCAATTTTGAAAATGTGTAATTTTGCACATGCCTACCAAAAAGTCTCATTTACGATTACTGGATCACCAACAAATAATTAAATAAACATACCTTGGGTTTACTGCAATTAGATACCATTTTTAATATTCTTCTTTTTAAGTCTTCCATGTTTGGAATACTCAATCTACAGTGGGGAAGAGAAAAACAACAACCTGTGAGGCAACTCAGTATGAGGAAGTGATACCAAACATTCTGTACAAACAGAAGTCTGAAAACAGTTAGCATTACCACTCAAGAGATGCAGCATTAGCAACAGGCACTCTAAATATAGCCATACTTTTACATATGCAAATGAAATCAAGCAAGCATCTGTCTTACTGCAGTGTAACAATTCAACTAAATCTCACCTGGGCACAAGGTCTTTTCCAAGCACCACTGAGATGACAAACTGCTTTGAGTAATCAGCCAGTGCTTTACTGAGGAGAAACATTAGGTGTGAAGTTAGATATGCAATAATAAGCCATTATTTTTAATACTGCTTGGTTACGCATGTTCTTTTTACCACTGAATGCTAAGCCAGTGATCAAAACTATAGTGGTCTGCAGTTTTTATTTTGCTCTAAACTTCCATGGGGTTACCTTGCTTATACACACTACCATGGTAATGTCATGGATATTTGGACATGTACTATGGTAGTACCACTGCATTCTAAAGTACCTTGGAGTACCATGTAATGAACTTGTTAGATGTGATGGATAGATAGATATGGCATTACCTCATGAGGCCCCCTGGTGGAGAGAAAGCATAGCACTCCAGAGTGGGGTGAGTGCTGCGTAGAAGTACAGCTAGCAATGATGCTGTTCCTGCACCGAGACTGTGTCCCGTGATCACCAGCTTATACTCCTGAAAATAAACACAAAATGCACACGCAGTGATTAGAGGAATATTCACTATATTAATCCTGCTTAATGTATATGGATACAATAAATTCTGTAGAAAAGCCAAGCGCTCTTACTGGTGCAATGTTGAACGCCTGGCTCAGAATACCATCGTTGACTAGTTTCTTGTATATGTAGTTTGCGGCTTGAGAAATGCCCTGTTATAAAGACAGAGAACTCATCAGTTGAAGCAATCATCCGCACCACACTCAAAGAGAAGAGATAACATACCTACATAAAGCAGGCCATTATAAAAAGCAGTCACAAAAATATTTGACTGTCAGTTTCAGTATTCATAATAATAATCCTTTGTAATTAATCACATATTTTAGAGTTTATATATATATATATATATATATATATATATATATATACACATGCAAGTCCATACAATGCAAGTGAATGGTGGCTGCAAAAACATTTTGAACCTTCAAAAAAAAAAAAAAGTCAGCAGCATAAAAGTAATCCAAACAACAGAAGCTATATGATAGGTGTGCATGAGTAAAAATCAATATTGATCAGTTTCTCACCCACACACTATAATATCACTTCTTAAAATATGGAGTTAACAACTAGAGTTGTATAGATTACTTTTATGCTACCTTTAGGAGCTTCAAAGTTCTGTCCACAATTCACTTGCATTGTATGGACCTGCAGAGCTGAGATAAAATCTTAATTTGTGTTAAGCAGACGAAAGAAAGTTGTTCACATCTGGGATGGCACAGGGTTGAGTAAATGATGAGAAAATGTTCATTTTGAGGTGAACTATTCCTTTAATAATATCTTAACAACATCAGTAAGCCAAGCATGACAGTAATATAATATAAGTGTACACTTGTGATTTTGTTTTCTTGCCTTGTGAGCATAGCAGGTTCCTGAAATGCCTTCAACAGACAGATTCTCACATTCAGCGGAGAGGTCCGTCAACACATCCTGCAAATAAGATGCAAGATGCAATTCAATTATGTTTAATAGATACTGTTTAATACAGCAAGGCAATGAGATATGTAAAAATAGGTACTAAGCATGAGGATAGGGTGTTGTGTGTGGTTGCTAGGTGGTTGGCTACAATCAAAATAGTCCACCCACAACTGGCTGCGATACTCAGGGCCCTAGATACTGTTTGGCTTGGGTTCCTCCTTCAATGCAAGTCTATGGTCTCTTTTATTTTAAGCAAGGGGTGGGTTACCAGGACTTAAGCCCGAATGTTTTTGTCAAGTACTAGTGCATCGGTATCAAACTGATACTGAATATGATTATATTTTAATATTACGTAGATGGTCCATCCAGATGTAGTAAGTACCAAACATTTATATATATAACCCTGAAAACAAATATATACAGATGTGCAAGGAATTTGCAAAACTCTTTTTTGTAACCAGTTTTGTTTCTTTAATAAAAATGGTATACTTCCACTGAGTGACGGGAGGCTTGGTTACTTTTTCTCAATATGCCATCTTAACACACAAAAGAAATTTGGACTGGATTCGATGGGTTTTGGCCGTGTGACAAAAAAAGGCAACACTTGTGTTATTCGTGGTCAAATTTGACCGACCATAGTAAATGAATGGAACTTTTTTTGGGGAATTCACTTCCATTGCATGTGCCTCACTGTTAGCCTGATTTAGGATGTTTTAAAGAAAAGGAGGGGCAAGTCAAAATTATATTTTGTGGTAATCAATATTATCAAATGCGTCAATTGAGCTTAACTTGTATTGAACCGGAATATTCCTTTAAGCAATAAACCACTCAAACATAAAATATTTGGCAGGATATTTTGTCTATTGTAGCTCATTTGAAAATCAAATAACCTTGGATCAAAGGGCAGCTAAGGAATGACTTCCAGAACTTTAACACAAGAGCAGAATTTGTTTAAGGAAATAACAAGCCTGACAATCCTGTACAAACATCCTTGGAGTTTTGAGTCAACAAGTTTCAGTGAAGGTTGGTTTGCCAAAACATGTTTACCACTTGCTTTCTTCAGAGCATTCCAATAATTATCTCTGAATACGGTAATTGGTTTTTCAGACTCGCCTTGAGTGACAGAGTTCCCCTCACAGCAACCAGGACCGCCTCCCTTTTGTGATCCAATGCCACGAAAAATGGGATCTCATAGATCTACAAAATAAAACGGTTTTGTTGTAGTGATTCTAAATCAATCTGAAATTAGTGTTAATGTCTTGACATCCTGGAATGGGGCAATGCAATTCCACCTGATTGTGAAAGCTGATGTGGATGAAGTCTCTGTACTGCAGCCCTGTGCTCTGTAAGATGGAGGTGAAATGGCAGCCGAGGTTGTCTCCTCCCACCAAGTCGTACTCTGCGTGACGGTTTCGACAGCTTTAACACAGAACAAATACTGTAAATTCTGCACATGAATCGGCACACAAATTTTGTATTAATGCATCCCTAATTTTAACATCAAAAATCTAACACACTTTCCCTTTAAGCTATCAAATGTTGCACCCACCAATCTCCACTGAGTTTGCAAATTCCAGTGAGCGGGTTTGAATAGATGTACATTGGCCAGCCGTATGCAGCTGCAGCGAACTGCATACAATGAGCGGCTTTCTCAAGCTCGACCTCCAGATCTTCTCTCTGGACACGGACACAAGAAAGTTTTACAGTTATGCACATCATATTTTACATCTCTTAACCTGTTACCTCCTGCATACATATTCTCAAATTTCAATTTACTGTAATGACAGCATGTATCAGAGTTGCATACTTACTATGGGGGAGGAAGGGCTATGAGGCAGAATCTCATCAGGGTCTCTACAGTACTCCATTTTATCCTGTTCCTGATGTAGAAGGGCCAGACCAGCAGCGATGTCACTGGGCACCAGGTCTGTATCCTGTACAGAGAGATTAAGATATTGGTAAATTAGCTTTATATTACTCTCTGCAAGCAGACGGATTATTGGTTGTTGTTTTCGCATCAAGCTTGGGACAACTCCTACGAGGAATGCTGCCTTTAACCAGGGCACACAACACTAATTGGGTATTGAGAGACTTTTCTTGCAACTAGCAAACTAATATTTGGTCCAGATTAATGCATATGCTACGAAAATGGTGGCGGTGGCATGTAATGTAAATCTATGGACAAGCAGGTGGTACAATGGTTGCCTCATAGACTTCCATTGTAAGTGCCTTTCTATACAGGTTTTTTGTTTTTACAAACTGAGGTATGAGTCGAAATGATTTACAGTGTGCCAAAAATGGAGCTTTAAGGAATAGGTCAAGCAAAAATGAAAATTCTGTCATGATTTACTCATACTCATGCCGTTCCAAACCCCTATGACTTTCTGTGGATCACAAAATGTGATTTTTTTTTTTTTTAAAGAATATCCTGGCTGTTCTTGTCCATATAATGAAAGAGAACTCAATACAAATGGTCCATACATCTTGTGTGCTATATTCCAAGACTTCTGAAGCCAACCCATAACTTGGATGATAAACAGACCAAAATTGAAGATGTTATTCACTGTTATTCATGGGTGAATCTTAAAATGTAAGATGTTATTCATCAACATTACGCCACAAATGCTTTTCATTGAGCTCAACTCTTCTTTAACCTGAAACATTCTTTTAATGGTGCCATGTTTGAGAGCCACAGGCTTCAAAGAACTAGACTACATTTATGATGGTTTCATGGTGCTTTTTTGTCATTTTGAAGCTTGGCAGCCCCAGTCCTCATTCACTTTTTCATGGAAAATCAGCAGCCATAATATTTTTACAAACTTCACCTTTTGTCTTCCACAGAAGAAAATAAGTTCAAATGATAAGGCAAATATTTATTATTGAATTTATTGTGTGAAATGTTATTCATCAAAACTCACAACTAACATGCACAAACATATGAAATCGCATTCCCAAAAAAATGACTTTTGTCATTAATATACTTCCATAGACATAAGAGTGGGTAAACGCAGAATTTTCATTTTTGGGTGAACTATCCCTTTAACCCGGTATACAGAGAGATGCTATGCGGCATTGTCTCTAACCATGAAGAAGCCGCTGACGAGCTGGGCGATGCTAGAGAAAGCTGCGCGATGGTTATCGTCCTGTGGCAGGCAGCAGCACAGTAGACGTAGCCGACTCTCCCACACCCGTGTGGCCAGCGTGTGTGCAGTGTAAAAGAACTGAGAGGATTCGCTGCTTTCCATGTCCCTCAGACCAGAGTGATCAGTCAGATTAGTCTGCCTCTGGCTTCCCAGAGGGTCAAACACTATGAGCACACCCACGGCCATAGAGAGAAGGATAACCCAGCTGAGGAGAGCAAGAGACAACACAATGAAATCATTATCAAGGATTGTTAATATTTTTCAAAAAGGTTACAGTCCAGTTTTCAAGGTGTTGGAATGGACTTTATGAAAGCTAAGGTCATATTTAACAAATAACTCTCAGTGAAATATAATCAATAGTAGCCACAGG
This sequence comes from Moxostoma hubbsi, assembly GCA_032164185.1. Classification (NCBI taxonomy): domain Eukaryota; kingdom Metazoa; phylum Chordata; class Actinopteri; order Cypriniformes; family Catostomidae; genus Moxostoma; species Moxostoma hubbsi. The sequence continues at coordinate 20,266,508 of JAVLUX010000039.1, forward strand.
AACTACATTTGAGACACATGTTAATACCAGGTGTAAACAGGGCCCATTACAAAGTCTGGTTTGACATATTTAAAATGTATACACATTTTTACAAATGATGGTGCGCTGCTGATACATTTAAGTTACCTGGAAACGACAGCCCCGATCACAGCTCCAACCTCTGCTGGCTTACATCCAATACTGTTGTCAGAGACCCATACAATCCCAAGACAGGCCCATACAAACTCAGGGAGGTACAGGAGGGCACGGAGATACACCAGGGCTGGCATAGAGCGGCGAGGACCTGGATTTATTATGGTTCCTAAAGCAAATGAGAGCAGCGTTAAATTGACTGACAAATCATAACAAATATAGAGAAATTAAATAATTAATTTTTTATTAATTAAAGTCAAATTTCAACTACATTAGGAGAGAGATTTACCTTGAGCACTGATGTAAACAATTGCACATAGTGTCAAGATAATGACTGCCAGCAGAACAAGAAGCACAACAAGGTAATTATGCAGAACTGTTCCACCTTGACAGGCAAATCGATCCTTATGGTTGGTGTACAGAACTAAGGTCCCAATCCACCTACGGGACAAAATAATGGGATGTGAAATATCACATATTAACTCTGAAATCAATTAACTAGTAAGCTGCCTACCAAGATGGCATGTTTGGGCATGAAAGTACTAAGAAAAAAATAAATAAAAGTGCTAATTCGTTTTTTCTCTCTCTGGACATTGACATTGCACAGCCATAGGTAAAGTCCCAGATAGCACACATACATCTCCAAGTCCTCGCCACAGCCATCCACCAATGGAGAAGTGTCTGCCTTAGGGAGGAGTATGAACAGGAGGAGGGCATGACCGGGCCATGATGGTGATTCAGCTGATCAGCGGGAGAACGAGATAGAGTCGAAGAGGGGGAGAGAGAGAGAGACGCTCGCGGCCATGTTGTGTGTGCCTGTGTCCGTTTATATTTTATGCTTTAAGCTGAGTTTGCCATTAAACTTTATGATGACTGGTCAGCAGGTTCCCGCCTCCTCCTTGCCCATCCTTTAACTGTTACACTGTTTAAAGTAATAGTTGTAAGTAATCATAAATGATTACTTAAAAAAAAATGATCTCATCATTTGCTCACTCTCTTCTTTATTAAGAAAGTCATACACATCTGGGATGGCATGAGAGTGAGCAAATGATGAGATCATTTTTTTAAATAATCATTTTTGGGTTTCTTCTACAGAACAACACACAAAGGTGTCGGACAGCTGTCTGTAAATCTCTCTCTCTCTCTCTCTCTCTCTCTCTCTCACTGCAGCTTTCAGCCTTTACCCCTCTCTGAGGCTTGATTAGCCTGATTAAGGAGTGTGGATTCACGACCCGGCCCCGCCCTCCACCCTGTCACATTGAACAAACAAAATGAATACCCTATATGGTGTTATAGAGCACTGAGCACCAGAACAGCCAGGCACAGGAACAGTTCTTTCCATCATACATCCACTTTATGAACAGTTAAAACTGCCCCCAAATACCTTCCTTTGGTCAATACAACCATGTGCAATATGCAATCTATCCATTCCTATCTATATCCATATTTCATTTATATTCTTTAACATATCCTACCTCTTCTACAATACATTACATCACCTGCACATAACTGTATATCTGTATATAAAATATTCGAACAACATTATTACCAATTGTATATTTCTGTACTTTTTTCATCTGTTATATCTTCTTTTTATGTCACTATATGCATGTATATACAGTTGGCATTTGCACTGGAAGCTTCTGCCACTATGATAAATTCCTTGTGTGTGTGTAAGCATACTTGGCAATAAAGCTCATTCTGATTCTATATTAAATGTACTTAGTCTTTCCTTCCTGTGATGGGGAGGGCAAGATAGAGGCTACAAGAGTCCAAATTGAATTATTTCCAGACGCAGTTTACGGTGCAACAAAAATACCAATTACCAGGGGGGTAATCGGTATGTTGAAGAAAAATTTCTTCATGAAATAAAAAAAGTTGATTCATAGAAATACACCGCAGACTCTTATTTGAAAATGTTTGCGCTTCACTGCTTCCAGCTGCTCATTCAAACAGATAAGGGAAATAAAATGTGCACTCCTAAAATTATTTATTGTATACATTGTTATATTATATCACATACACTATATCATCATCATCAATAGTTGATCTTTAGCGATAATCACATTAGATCATATCACGATTCCTGTCTTTCCGCCCCACAGTTAAGACCTCTTCAAATAATTATAAGACTTTTGTTGCATCATTTAAGATATTTAACCCTTATGCCTTGTTCATTATTGAATCACATTACAGTTGTTCCCGGTGAAAAGTGTTTTTCATTGCTTTGAAAGAAATCGTATTTTTTCTTATCACCGCTTCATATCTGTGTGTGTTTATTCTGCATTGCAACTGTTTTTTAGATATTATATAATTAATTATGCAAAAAAAAAAAATGTGTTTCACATTAATTTCTTATGGTGGTCACTTTTGACCAGGAACAGTACAAGTGTGACTTTTTTTCTACCACTTAGAGTGACCAAATCAACTCAGTTTTATTGAAGAAACAAAATCAATTTTGTCAAAAATGACTTTATGTCTTAACCGTTAAGACTTTATGACCTTAAATTTGGGAAAACTTAATTGAAGACATTTTAAGGATCCGCAGGGATCCTGGAATGGTGACCAAAACTTTGATGCTCCAACAAGGCCATTAAGGCAAGATAAAATTAATCCATACAACCCTGTATGCTAGCTGTGGGTGAGAAAAAGATCAATATTTAAGACCTTTTTTGCTATAAATTCTACTGCCTGCCCAGTAAGTGGCGATATGCACAGAAGTTGAATAGCCCGAATCTTTCATTAAAAAAACGAAATTTCACTTGCATTAAATGCACCAACAGAGCTGAGATATTCTTCCGAAAATTTTAATTTCTTTTCTGCAGAAGTAAGAAAGGCATACACATCTGGGATGGAATGAAGGTGAGTAAATGATTTTCATCATTCAATAATTTTTGTGTGAACATTCCTTGAAGAGAGTTTAATCTGTAAAGCTTAACATTCTAATTTACATCTGCTAAACATCTTAAAAGATCAGATTTACAAACATTTTAAAATCTTAAACATCTCAAAGACATCTGCTGAATGTCTTATTGACATCTGAGAAGAAACAATTAATTTATAACAACATAATGCAGCAATATGAGCAAACAACAAAAAATAAGTCTTCCAGATACAACAAATAAACATCTGGATGATGCATGTGTGCCATCAGGGAATACCATGTTTCCTGGACATAGTAACATGACAATATATATTTTTTGTTTTTCTTTGTTTATTTTCTCATTCTGTACATATATCATGGTTTTGTTTTAAGTACCTTACGGTTTAGTGTAAATACCATATGCCACATAAATATGTTAACATGGTGCTAACATCTCATCCTCACTGTCCCATGGTACAGTTACATGCCCACAAATTATACATAGGATTTGTTTTACTCATGTACCATAGTAATAATACCATGTTCATGGGACATGTACCGTGGTATTCTTTAAAGTGCCTTGGAGTACCGTGAAAAATGTTTGTCTTGGTGCATGTCAAATCACCACGTTATTACACACAGATCTTTTCATTTGGAAAGAGTGTTTACCCAAAAATGCAGTCTAGGTAAGCACTTCTTCACTACTGTGTATGTCATCCAAACGAAACTAGCTGGTAAATGTATTTCTTACCACAGAGCTCTGATAAATAACTCGAAGGCACCGGGAAACACAAGATCGTCGCTGGCGATCCGCCACCGGCGTCCAAACACCACCATCCCAGGCATCCTGACGACACAGTAATGAAATCTGGATTGCGAAATGCTGTCACCGCCCAGACCACAGAAGTGCTACACAATTATCTGTCCACATATACTACAGAATCTCTCCCGATTTGTCTGCTAGCTGTCCTAACCATGGGCCTGTCACTTATTTATTGACACTGTAGCCAAAGCAGTGACAGCTCAATAGCGGATAGAATGAAAAAAAAAATTAAATCTAGATTTTCTTACGTGAACGTGAACGACAGTGAATCTTACAAAGCCCCATTACTCTGTCTACTTGTAATCGCTCTTTGGACCTTGATATTACGACATGTCTACAATTCTCAAAGCGTTTACTGAAGCGTCTGACATGAAACACTGCAGCGCTGCTTGTTGTTTTCCTTTTGTGTGTAACATTGAAATGTGTCCGTAAAATTCATTCCGCGCAACAACAGTAGTTCCGTGTGGTGTTCTTGAAGTTTTTGCACATTGAAAAGGAACCTCTTGTTTTGGTATTTAAAGACGCGCTCATTTTTAAAGTTTTCAGCTGCCTATACTATTGTAGAAATTCACTATTTACAGTCAGCTATTATAAATTAAATTCATGAGTGAACGTGTCCAATAACATGGTGGTTAGCCAGTATCAGAGCCGTTCATGTGGTTGTAAAAAAATCCGCCCTGTCAACCTGATTGAATGGGTTTAAGCGGGGCAGACAGCATCATTAACTGTTTTGCAGCAATTTTTGGTAAATACTAACACATAATGTGCATTGATTACAACGTTGACTACATGTATTATAGCTTTTGTTCTAGGGAGTGATGGAGAGACAACATTAATAATTTTTTTCTGTTTAATTTCGGAAGGAAGGGGGATTCCTTATATATATATATATATATATATATATATATATATATATATATATATATATATATATATATATATATATATATATATATATATATATTATTAATATTTTTCTCGTGCTTTTATGGTCATAAATTACTCTCATGTGAGCCACATACTCATGTATTCTTATGTCAAGACATTCACATAAGAATACACGACATGTGAATATCAATGAATGTAAGCAACTGCCCAGATTAACCCGGGAAAGAAGTTTGGTCAATAGTACAAAATAAACAAGGCAACAAAACATGGAGAGGGTAAATGAGTTTTTCCTTAAAAGGGCAGTCTTCACAGAAGCTCAATCTATCTCCTACAAGGCGAGAAAGATGGCAGAAAGCAGGCAAGGAAAGGCATAAAATGTTCCCCTTATAATTTTTCCCCCCTGAATGTTCAACGTTGAGGGTGGTGTAAAGCCTCACTAACCAGCTTCTTCAGCACTCCACTGCTAACAGGAATGGCAAGCTCCACCAGCCTGGTTATCACTCCACTCTCAACTCATAAGCTGTCATCTTGAAAACAAACAAACGGTACACACACACACACACACACACACACACACAATAATTCTGGAAAGTATTAATGAGCCCCAGTAATTTGAATCTCCTTTATAAACAGCAGAATACCTGCTTATAATAATAGACCAGTATGATGTGTGTAGAGGTGTGTGTGGTTATGTTGAAATTTTCACCTGTATTAAATAAAAGAAAGATATAATAAAAAGAAAATCCCATCTGTCCAACAACTGGAACTTGAGGCTTACTGCATCAGTGACTATAGGGATATATCTTGCTTTAGACTTCTCTATCACCTCCTCTATCACCTGCGAAAAGTGTTATCTTTAAATAATTTAAAATTAAATGTCCTCCAAAAATACTGTTGATCCAATAACCACACTGTAATGTTCTCTTTAGGCTGCACTCAACAAAATCTTTATGTACACATACACTGGCAGCCCAAAAGTTTGGAATAATGTACAGAGTTTGCTGTTCTGGAAGGAAATTGGTACTTTAATGGCATTCAACTGATCACAATGTATAATCAGTACATAACTGATGTAAATACAGCACCATAACTATTTCAAAAAAAGTCATTTTTGATCAAATCTAGACAGGCCCATTTTCCAGCAGCCATCACCTTATCCTTGAGTAATCCTGCTAAATAGCAAATTTGGTACTTGAAAATTACTTGCCATTATATCAAACACAGTTGCTATACAACAGTGCTATTACACAAGCTATTTGGTTTGTTAAATGAAGCTTAAAATTGTGTTTGTTTTTGAGTTGTCACAGTATGCAAAAGACAGTCTTCAAAGACAAAGGACAACTGGCTCTAATAAGGACAGAAAGAGATGTGTAAGTCCATATGTACAACTAAACAAGAGGATAAGTACATCAGTCTCTAGTTTGAGAAATGGACACCTCACACATCCTCAGCTGACAGCTTCATTGAATTCTACTCACTCAACACCAGTTTCATGAACAACAGTAAAGAGAAGATTCAGGGGTGCAGGACTTATGGGAAGAATTGCAAAGAAAAAGCCACTTTTGAAACAGAAAAACAAAAAGAAAAGGTTAGAGTGGGTAAAGAAACACAGACATTGGACAACAGATCATTGGAAAAGAGTGTTATGGATCTTAACCCCATTGAGCTTTTGTGGGATCAGCTAGACTGTAAGGTATGTGAGAAGTGCCCGACAAGACAGTCACATCTATGACAAGTGCTACAGGAAGTGTGGGGTGAAATGTCACCTGAGTATTTGGATAAACTGACAGCTGGAATGTCAAGGATCTACAAAGCTGTCATTGCTGCATGTGGAGGATTTTTTTTGATGAGAACTCTTTGAAATAGTTTAAGAAGTTCTGAAATTTATTTTCAAATTGTAATAGTAATTTTTCATGTTATTAATGTCCTGACTATACATTGTGATCAGTTGAATGCCACTTTGGTGAATAAAAGTACCAATTTCTTTTCATAAAAGCAAAATTTGTACATTATTCCAAACATTTGGCTTCCAGGTAATGTGTTTTGCATATGGTTTGCAAAGCTGTCACTGCTGCACATGGAGGATTTTTTTGATGAGTACTCTTTGAAGTAGTCAAATTACTGTAATAGTAATTTTTCAAGTAAATAATGTCCGGACTATACATTTTCTAACGATAAACATTAACAAGAGCTGGCTACATAAAATACCACTATTGACTTGATTTATAAGAGGCTAATGCATTAAAATGTAAAAAGAAGAAAAAAAAAAAAAAAACTAATTCTGTAATTTCAAAATGCTTGAGAAACACTGAAATGGATGGGGTTCAGTACTGGAACTGTGTGGAACTATCAGTTGCCTCATGACACGCGTTACTTCTGCATTCTCCGATTAAAACAGAAGTCTATGGCAGAGACTCAACTCTCTTTTTCAATAGCTCTGGACAGTATTTTTCAGCTGGTCATGTGATCCTTACATGGCTCGATGTACAAGCTTAATTCCGAAAAAGTTGGGACAGTGTGGAAAATGAAAACTTTGAAATATGGTCGTAGGACCACAAAACATGATGTCACTGTTCTATTTTTCATCTTAGATGAGACCAAGCCCTAGACGCATCGCTTCTGGACATCGTTGATATACGGCTTCTGCTTTGCATAGTAAAGCCATAACTTGCTGAGGAATCGCTTAATAAATGTTATTAGAAAAATGATGGTGTTACACAGTGATAAACACTCGACTGTCCTGTTTTTGGAGCATGTTGCAATCATCTATTTAAAGTGTATATTTAATAAAACAACAACTCCTTTTTGCTTTTATTAGCATTTTCCATGCTGTCCCAAATTTTCTTGAATTGGAGTTGTAGAATAAATAAAAAATATATATATATTTTTGAGGAAATAAATTCCAGTTCCCTTTCAGCATATTTTGCAGTGACCTGGATGAATGGAAGCCTTCAAGACTAACTCAATATACAATATTGTGTGTGTGTATATATATATATATATATATATATATATACACACACACACTCACCTAAAGGATTATTAGGAACACCTGTTCAATTTCTAATTAATGCAATTATCTAATCAACCAATCACATGGCAGTTGCTTCAATGCATTTAGGGGTGTGGTCCTGGTCAAGACAATCTCCTGAACTCCAAACTGAATGTCAGAATGGGAAAGAAATGTGATTTAAGCAATTTTGAGCGTGGCATGGTTGTTGGTGCCAGACGGGCCGGTCTGAGTATTTCACAATCTGCTCAGTTACTGGGATTTTCACGCACAACCATTTCTAGGGTTTACAAAGAATGGTGTGAAAAGGGAAAAAACATCCAGTATGCGGCAGTCCTGTGGGCGAAAATGCCTTGTTGATGCTAGAGGTCAGAGGAGAATGGGCCGACTGATTCAAGCTGATAGAAGAGCAACTTTGACTGAAATAACCACTCGTTACAACCGAGGTATGCAGCAAAGCATTTGTGAAGCCACAACACGCACAACCTTGAGGCGGATGGGCTACAACAGCAGAAGACCCCACCGGGTACCACTCATCTCCACTACAAATAGGAAAAAGAGGCTACAATTTGCAAGAGCTCACCAAAATTGGACAGTTGAAGACTGGAAAAATGTTGCCTGGTCTGATGAGTCTTGATTTCTGTTGAGACATTCAGATGGTAGAGTCAGAATTTGGCGTAAACAGAATGAGAACATGGATCCATCATGCCTTGTTACCACTGTGCAGGCTGGAGGTGGTGGTGTAATGGTGTGGGGGATGTTTTCTTGGCACACTTTAGGCCCCTTAGTGCCAATTGGGCATCGTTTAAATGCCACGGCCTACCTGAGCATTGTTTCTGACCATGTCCATCCCTTTATGGCCACCATGTACCCATGCTCTGATGGCTACTTCCAGCAGGATAATGCACCATGTCACAAAGCTCGAATCATTTCAAATTGGTTTCTTGAACATGACAATGAGTTCACTGTACTAATATGGCCCCCACAGTCACCAGATCTCAACCCAATAGAGCATCTTTGGGATGTGGTGGAACGGGAGCTTCGTGCCCTGGATGTGCATCCCATAAATCTCCATCAACTGCAAGATGCTATCCTATCAATATGGGCCAACATTTCTAAAGAATGCTTTCAGCACCTTGTTGAATCAATGCCACGTAGAATTAAGGCAGTTCTGAAGGCGAAAGGGGGTCAAACACAGTATTTGTATGGTGTTCCTAATAATCCTTTAGGTGAGTGTATATATATATATATATATTTATTCTTTTTTTTTACAACTTTGCAAAAGTGACATTTTCAAAACAAGTGGTGTTTCCCATAAAATCTTTATTTGAGGCTGTGCCATCATGCAAAAGCTCAGTTTAAAAAAAAGCTTATAAAAAACTGGCTATAAGATATTACTTGGTCTTAATTTTTGGAATCAATGCAATAAAAAGGATGGTGTCTGGCAAGTCAAAAACTTTAACAATGCCCATTCCACCAAACCTACTAAAGACTGGAAATAACATAAAAAGCTCATGAACATACATCATGAGGATATTATTATGGGCTGCACTGGTCAAGATTCAGCAAATACCATCCTATCATCTAACAGAATACAAATTAAAAAAAATACTCAATGAATTTAACTAAATTTGGGTGATGTCAAAAGAGAATAAGAATAATAAACTGCATAAAATCTTACATTAAGAACCTTTGTAAGACTTATTTTTCAGTAATCAAAAGAAGATATTTACAGTGATAAAGGCAGTGTCAATACTGTACACCAATAGACAGTAGTAAGGATTGATGTTTTGAGCTGCTTTATAACTACAAAAAAAAATGTCCCATCTAATTAACATTGAGACCATTTAACCTAAATGAACAAGAGGGCCACTGTTTGGGGAACCACTGTTTTATGATTGACCTTCTTTAACAAAGGAGGATTGCATTAAGAAATTGAAAAAGAGGATTGTAAAAAGAAATTAAACCCCCCCCCCCCCATAAACATTTTATCACAAGGAGCAATGTCCAACAAACTCTCCCTTAATCTTTTTGAAAACACATGTACATTTAATCAGATTGAAAATACTCTTACAAACATAACTAATATTCATCATAATAATCAGTCCCATTCAAGGCATTTTTTCAGCTCAATTATGATGCTGTCAGACAAATCATATTACACATTTAATGTAGAAAACATTTTTTTCTAACATTTTGCTTTTTACAGAATAAAAAAGGGTAAGACAAGATGCGTAAAACAGGAATCCGAAGACTGATGAAGCTGTGGTACTGCCACTGCTGTAATCCAGAGCTGTCCCAGAGCACTTGATGTGAACGAGGGCTCAAGATGAACAGAAATGGATCTCTTTCGCACTCTGTCTCAGGCATCTTACTCGTCCTCTGTGGCCGTGGTGTCCTGAGCCCATCCATGGACTTCCAGGATACTCTCTATGGCACTTAAGCTGGTAGACTCAGCTTCTTACCTTTCAGCACTAAAAATGGAAAGAAACATATGAATTGCTTCCAACTATCAGATTAGAACAAGTAACAGTTAAATGAGCTGGTCAAAACAGGCCCTGATGTTTCCATTGATTCCAGTGGTAGTACAGTACAGATAACAATTGAAACCTCAAACTGAAAGAAAGAAAAAGCTTCAATGCAGCTATTTCTGTGAGCAGGCAAGTTGACGGTACACGCACGATGTAGCAGAACATCATTTAAGAACAAAGTGTTCTGGCTTATTGATCTAGAACAATGTAACAGTGGACCAAAACAAAGAGATTATTTCTTCAGCAGCCTCAAATAGGCATTTCTGAATTGACACTGTACAAGTGGTTAGAGGATAATGCCATTATGGCCTGACAGTGATGCTTGATTATAGCTTCTCGATCAAAGAAATATTTTGACACATCAATGATACTCCATTAACTGATACGCCATCACTTATGTGGCTGCAACATCTAAAGAGAAGAATGATCACAAGCATTAACTTTAAGCACTTTAACCATTCACCAGCATCATTTCAAGCTTAACGATGGTCTACTCTAGATTTTTCCCCAAAGATGTCAAAAAAATCTCAAGAGGCCCAGCTGCTTTTAAATTTAAAATTACAGCTTAGGTGTTCAAATTCTGAACCACTATTACCACAAAACAGAAATGCAAAATGAACTAGATAGGTAAAGTTTGTCAACACAAACGATGATGCTTATTTGACAAAGCCTTGTCTGAAAGTTTCAAAGTTTAAACTAGTTTTTAAAATTTTAGGTTAATTGTTTTACAGACATTAGAATATAAGATGGACAAAGAGACAAAGACCTTTTCTGGGTTTGTTTACATTTGAATTTCTGACAGTTGGAGTTTGAATTAAGAAGCATTCTGTTTGAACATTTGAACATTCTGTCAATGTAATATTTTTCATTGTCCGCTGTGTGGAAACCCAAAGTCTGATCAGTTAAAAAAAGACATGGTGCTCTATTCCAGAACATTCTGAAGGTCTGTACCAAGTTTGTTGTGTGTAGCTTGAAAGCTTTGGAAAGAGTTGTTGTTAGAAATGTTATTCTCAGTTTAGGAAATTTGAAAAACAATCCTCAAATCTGTTTTCTGAACACTCCCTCCCTTCAACCAATGGTCACATCAGATGGTCAGATAGTCATGCCCCAAACAAATACAATGGACCCTTTTCACAACGCGGAAGACTGAATAAATAATTGCAGGGTATACTTCGATAGCGGTGAATGGGAGACCAAGCCATATATACATTTTGCTTACTCGTTTCCCCCAACATAAGAAAAACAGTATCTAAAAATCTAAAATCTGTGGTAACAATTTTTTTTATTATTATTAATTCCAGGGTAATAAAAATCAAAGTATCATGTTAAGAAATTACACTAAATAAAAAGAAAAAAAAAGAAAATCTAATATAAAAAGTTAGCTAGTTTTACGCTGCTAAATAAGGCAGAAACACATCACTACAGTTTCTGAAACGGGTCCATTGGTTGAGCCAATGTTGCTGTGTCAGGCTACAGAGTTTACAAGATAATCAACCTATGAATGGCATACTTAGATTTCATCCTGCACATTAAGTAGGGATAGGAGAAGGTATTGTTGAACATCAAAACAATTACACACTTGACCTTGAAAGAAAGAAACCAGGTCATCTGAAATGTAAAAGTCATTAACACTTTTAAACATATCAACTCACCTTTTGTTACATATAGGTAAAAGAAATCACAGTAAAGGATTGTCTGAACGATGCCTGCCACGATAGCGATCATGTCAAAGAAACCCTCGATGTAGAAGCGCCATATCCAGTTAATGAGATAGAGGGCACGGTAGAGGCCGAGGAAAAACAAGTAGTGTGTGGTGATGGTCTCGGCTTCTCCCGTCTTGCTGATCATGAAAAGCTGAGGGAGGATGGACACGGACTCCAAATAGATTGAAAAGGTCCACAGGATCTGCAATGAAAAGATCACAACAACATAAACAGATAAATTTATAGCAGCTTTCTATAAGTAACTATTCTCTTCAAAAGTAGTGAAAACTACAGCCTGGATCAGTTCTCTTACCTCCAACGGAGAGAAGTCGTGGTTGACGAGAAATGACAGGCCGCCAACTGGGACAACCAGGAATTCCACCCTGAAAGTGTCGTGGTTGCCATCATATGTGGCCTTGAACTTAACGTAGATCAGGTACACTGTGGCATAGGCACATGCAATGTAGATGATCTGAAACATGTATAGAAAAAGAAATATATATAAGGTATATAACGACATAACAGCATTCCATCTAGAACAATTTGCCTCAATGTATTTAAAGGGTGACTCTTAAGAGAGTTAACATTTAAGTACTATTTTTCTCTTTGTTAATTGTTTTGAGTTTAAGGATGAACTTCAAGTCTATTCAGCATCACCTTCATGGTGGAATTGTACAAGGAAATGAAGGAAGTGAGAAGGTCCAGGTAACGACTGGTGAACACAAAGGCAAACAGAATCTGACTTTTTCCAGATATACCTGAAAAACAAGCAAATGGGATAAAACAATAAGATGTGTGAACAGTTTTGCTTATTCAATTAATCCCCATTTCACTCTCTCATTTTATGACAGTAGGCCACAACAAGCTACAGTAGGTTATTTATTAAATGCAAATTCAATAGAGCTGGTAAGGGATATATTTTTTGTGAAGTTTGTAGGAATTCAGTCTTTTTGTGTCCATGTTGCTTTAATACATTTTCTACAACAAAAATAATAATAAAAAAGCTGTCCTCCGCTGACAGCTTCATTGAATTCAACCCGCTCAACACCAGTTTCATGTACACCAGTAAAGAGAAGACTCAGGGGTACAGGCCTTATGGGAAGAATTGAAAAAGAAAGACACTTTTGAAACAGAAAAACAAAAAGAAAATGTTAGAGTGGGCAAAGAAACACAGACATTGGACAACAGATAACTGGAAAAGAGTGTTATGGATATTAACCCCATTGAGCTTTTTTGGGATCAGCTAGACTGTAAGGTGCATGAAAAGTGCCGAACAGCCACATCTATGACAAGTGCTACAGGAAGTGTGGGGTGAAATGTCACGAGTATCTGGACAAACTGACAGCTAGAATACCAATGATCTGCAAAGCTGTCATTGCTGCATGTTGATGATTTCTTTGATGAGAACTCTTTGAACAAGTTTAAGAAGTTCTGAAAATTTCTTTCAAATTGTAATAGTAATTTTTCACATTATTAATGTCCTGACTATACATTGTGATCAGTTGAATGCCACTTTGGTGAATAAAAGTAACGATTTCTGTCCATAGAGCAAAATCTGTACATTATTCCAAACTTTTGGATGCCAGTGTGTGTGTGTGTGTGTGTGTGTGTGTGTGTGTGTGTGTATATGTATATGTATATGTATATATATATATATATATATACACACACACACACACACACACACACACACACACACACACACACACACACATATATATACACACAGTATCTATACTATATATCATCAGCTTCCTAAAATTTAGAAATTTTCAGAAAACACAAAAACTGAACCAAATATCATGAGATGATTTAGGCAAAACAAATATTTTTGTCAAAAAATGCCTTGGGACATTATTTTAGTAAGGTGACGATATGCAAGTTTCTCAAGATGTGTCAGTCTTTCTAAGTTTCAAACTATGTTAAACTTGACACAGCAACCTAAAAACAAAACACTGTTTATGATGTAATGCAACTAAAGTGAGAAGCGCTAAAAGCATCCATTGAACACGTGTGTATATTGACATGTCCTTCAAAAAGCTCTTATAATAAATCTATCTTGGACAGATTGGCAAATTCTGTTGCAAAATGCTGGGAACTGATAGGTATGTTCAATAATATGGAAATAAACAATATACACCATTCAGCGCGAACATTAAAACCGCCTGCCTAATATTGTGTAGGTCCCACTCGTGTCACCAAAACAGAGCCAATCCAAATATCAGAATAGCATTCGGAAATGCTACTCTTCTCACCACAATTGTACAGAGTGGTAATCTGAGTTACAGTAGACATTGTCAGTTCAAACCAGTCTGGCCATTCTCTGTTGACCTCTCTTATCAACAAGCCGTTTCCATCTGCAGAACTGCCACTCACTGGATGTTTTTGGCACCATTCGGAGTAAATTCTAGAGACTGTTGTGCGTGAAAATGGCTGGTTTGAGTATTTCTGTAACTGCTGATCTCCTTGGATTTTCACACGATAGTTGCTTCAATAGTTGACGTTTACCAATGATAATGAATACCCGAAGGGCAATGACATAATTGTATATATAATAATAATAATAATAATAATAATAATAATAATGTCCGACAAGCGTCTTTGGCTGCTGAATTGCATCTTGTTGTTGCAGTGTATCATCTAATCATCATTATAGGCAGTTATAAAATAATCTGTAACAAAATGTACAAAAGATTGCATAATCAAATATAATTAATTATATTTTGTCATTATGTGAAGATTCGTGCCCAACTCAATGAAGGAATGTGCACAATGCGCATCTGTCTGTTTTTCCTTCAGGTTACCATAGTAATCTTAATAAGCGTGCACCAGTTTTTTTACAGTGACTGTCTGAACAGTCCATTTTAAAATTGTGGATGGTTTAACAGGAGACGACATAACCATCATGTTTTTAATATGCGTGTTAAGTTGATGTTCAGTCGCTGCATTCTGTTCCACATAGCTGTGCTCTGTCTAGCTGTTTGAAACGCTTGCCTGCTGTATATGCGCTGCTTCAGGTTGTTGAGACCACTGCCACACACCTTGTGTGTGTGTGTTCGCTCCTGTGGGTTAATCCGCGATGCTCCGTATCATTGCTGTTATGATTCATGAAGCACACCATTCAACTGGGGAAAGTGCAACGGAATGACACTTCTAACTTGGAAACCCTTGCGGAAATCTTCCAACTCACATTTCGTCGAGATGCAGGTGTGTTACGTCACACAAACATTTCAGCACCAAGGACAGGGAGGTTGGAATGTTTGTCAGTGACAAACATTCATTTTATTAAATAATATCCATTAATGAGTGAAAGTTCTTACATTAAATGATTATAAAAAATGTTTAACAAACATTTTGCAGCGACAATTAATTACACTCTCTTTTGATTATTGTAACGATAGCAATGTAGCATCATATATCAGTTTGGTTGCTATGAGACGTCTCTGACAATCAATGTACACTTCAAAATCACAATGTAATCAATCTCAAAATTAAAAATATGCTCCTTTTTGACACGTTTGTGTTTAGTTGTCAGGCAAATGTCACTGAATTTCCAGTGAAGTGAAAAGCCACATCATGCATGATCGCCATCGACCATCATTTTCAAGATCGCCACCCACACCACTAGGTGTCACTCTAATAATCTAAGATGACACAAATAATTTACTGAGCGCACCTTTAATATTATTTTTTTTTTAAAAAGTTTCACTGCATTTTTAGAAAAAATAATAATATAAGAATTCCTAACTAATTATGCCAACATTTATTTTCAGAAATTTCAGCTTTTAATGTTACTTTTTTATTGTCTCCCAACGGTTACACAATTTAGACTTTTTTTACTTTAATAATTTAAACATTTTTTTTTTAAATGACTACTCATAAATTGAAAACATCAACGTAGTGAAAGTGTACTCAATTAATTGTTTCTGTGAATCATATTTTAGTGTATTTTTGAATATCTTCAACAGATCTTGAAATTAAAAACATTTTCCATTGACCCTAGAACATAATCTCCATTCGCCCATTTGCCTTAATTCATAGTTTCATACCTTAATTAATACCATTTATTTTAATAAACTTTTTAAAATAAGTCAGTAATTAGTAGGCGTGTCCAAACTTTTGACTAGTAAAGTACTATCATGTCTATCATGACTAAGTGCATAGTTCTTGTGCAACCTTGAACAGATATGAGTCCTGTCACAATAACCACATGACAGTAAAACCAACATTATGAAGCTGCAGACTCAGAGCCTGCATCTACAGTCCCGCACCCAGAGTCCCGCATTCTCAGACCCCTCGTTTTTCGAGACAGCACCTCCTGCTAAATGCCATTGAAAACAATAGGATGCAATATTACGGTCGCGTTTTATTTAAAGTTATCCAAATAAATATTTGCGTTCCCTGCTTAATGCATGTGCCAAAAAAACTCATTGTTTTCTCTGACTAACAAATTACCCAGTAGTTATTTTTTGAGCATAGGTCTAATTGAAAGAAAATTACTGATGGAAGGGATACAATTACAGATTGAACTATCTTCTGAAAAATATTATGTGACATTATATTGCTACAATGTTTTATTTATTCAAATTCCAATTTTTCTTTCAGTTCAACCTATAATGGTCTAATTAAAATTATACCATGCTAACATTACAAAACCTGTTTTTTGATCATTTGAATGCAAAGCAAAACTCAAATAAGAATAGACAAAACACCAATAATAAACAATTCTGTACTTTATTTAACGATCACCTAAACATCATCTTGCTGTAAACAGGACAAAGCAAAGAAAAAAGGAAGAAAGAATTGTATTAGTGACTTTACTCAATTCTGATTAAATAATTAATGATGACATTCTTTGATATTAACACACTTAATGTATTTAATTGGTCTACTTTAATGTCAACTAATTTTAATCAATAATAAGTTTTACAATGGCTTGTCTACAAAAAGTCCAAGGTTAAAGGCTAACGTATTAGCTGTCAAAATATTTTCGGGGGAAAAAGGCGAAAAAACATACATTAACGGCTCAAATTTTGTTACAAACTATCTTTATAAATATTAAATGGACTGTGTTGGTGTACCGATGAGCTATAAAGTAGTTTGATTAAAAAAGAAATCGAATGATTCGCTAAATAAAATTGACGATACTCACGTTTCGGCTTACGTTCTTCACATGTTTATCCGATCCAATTTGATAGGAGGCGCTGTCTCGAAAAACGAGGGGTCTGAGAATGCGGGACTCTGGGTGCGGGACTGTAGATGCAGGCTCCGAGTCTGCAGCTTCATACTACTCCAGTAAAATCAACCCATAGTTACAAACACAAGTACTTTAGCTGATACGTCGCATCTCTATTATGAGTGCCAGTCTGAAATAGATACGCTAATAATATTATAATAACATCCTGCTGCCACGTCAGAGGTCAAGAGCATGCAATCAAAATGAATGAATGAAGTTATATCTTTATCTACAGCCTAATTACGTACATATGATCCAAAACTCATGCTATGAAGTTTAAAGAAAGGGTTTCAAAAAGGGATTTTGCTGAGATAAATCACTTCTTTTGAATGTATATTGATTTATACGGCATGCATCTAGTAGTAAAATCAAACTTGAGTTAACTGTGGGCGGCAGGTCTGGCAAAGTCGAGGTTAATCTTAAATAAGTGCATCAATTTTAGAGTAAAATGTAAAACTGTTGTAACAAACACTAGCCAGATATCATCATTCAGTCTATTTCAGTCAAATGAGGCCTAGTGCAAGAGTTCACACACAAATGAGCGGATTAGCTGCCCAGATAAACATATATCTCTCTCAAGCAGACATTCACCAAACACACTCAAAAACAACCCTTAAAAGTGAACAATGTAACTGACGTGTCCTTTTCTCGTAAAATCAATGCACAACCCACCTGCACACGACCTGGTTTTCCATATTTTCAGCAGCAGGATAATGATGGCTGCTAAATGGGAGAGATCACCCGTTAGTCTGAAAATGTTCATGTTTCCTCAGAGCTGATGAATGGGCGAATGAAATGTATCCGGAGGACAGGCTGCCCGATACTTCAAAGTGCTGATTTTCTCCAAACAGCGCAATAAAGACGGCTTTTCCCGACTGAAAGATGGCGAGAGCAGCACGACGTGGCCAACACTATGAGCGCTCAGTGCGGGCTGACAGCGGGTTGGCTGAGCCACAGGACTTTGTTTAGAGTTCATCGTTGGGAGGTTCATGTTGCTCGCTAATAACTGGTTTATATGGGACATAGAGTAATCTTCCTCAAGGGGGCGCGTGTCGGCTCAGAAAACCAACTTCCAAATTAAACTACATTCAAAGGTTTTTTTTGTTTTGTTTTTTTTTTGCCTCATTGTCTCTGACATAAGAAAGCAAACGAACCATGCCATCCCAGATGTGTATGACTTTCAGGAAGATTTTTAGAAGAATATCTCAGCACTGAAGGTCCATTCAATGCAAGTGAATGCTGGCCAGAACTTTGAATCTCCAAAATGTAAACAAAGGCAGATTAAAAGTAATCCACACAACTCCAATGGTTACATTTTTTTTTAATATATATATATATATATATATATATATATATATATATATATATATATATATATATATATAGCGATATAATATGCGTGGGTGAGAAACAGACCTATATTTAAGTCCTCTTTTACAATAAATCTCCACATTTACTTCCACATTCTTTTTAGTTGATTCACATGTTTTGTGTATATCACCTAATGGTCAGGGCTGGTCAAATGTGCAGATTTATAGAAAAAATTACTAAAATATTGATCTGTTTCTCATCCAAAGAAACAGTGGAGTCATATGGATGTATTTTATGATTCCTTTAAAAGCTTTTTAGAGCTTCAAATTTCTGGCCTATTCACTTTCACTATATGGAGCAACAGACAGTGGCATAGCCAACGGTGGGCCGTGTTGGGTCTGTGCTACCCGAATTAGTGTTACATGGATTGCTGCCTCGGTATGGAGCTCTCCATTTCTTTTGCTGTTTTTATTTGTTCTTTCTGTGTTTAGTTGTTTGTTTTAGATCAGTTTTACCAGAGACAAGCAGCTGAATATTCTGCAGCACACGCCAGACAATCTTTTACTGGTTTTGGATTATTTTGTCATTTTGCTGGACATTTAGTCAGAGGAGCAGCGGTGCTGTACAAGTGCATTAAAAGACACAAGCGAGGGAATCGAGCCAGCATGACTTTCAAACCACACTGCCAAGCATACATCTAGTGAATCTCCGCTCTCTTCTTACAAAACGGACAATTTACTTCTTCTCACCCTCAAAAAGAAGGACTTTGAAAATTCTGCCGCATTGTGCTTCACGGACACCTGGCTGAGTGAAACTATTCTGGACAGCACATTACATCTGCCAGACTTCCAGCTGGTCAGAGGGAAAAGGGCTGGTAAATAAAAAAAAGGGCTGGGGTCACTCTTGACCCCGTCCCCATTCACCCAGAACACTTTTCGTACTGTTGCCCTCTGGCCGGCGCTACAGAGCACAAGAACAGCCAGGCACAGGAACAGTTTTTTCCCTCAGGCCATCCACTTTATGAACAGTTAAAACGTCCCCCAAATACTTTCCTTTGGTCAATACAACCATGTGCAATATGCAATCTATCCATTCCTACTTATATCCATATTTCATTTATATTCTTTAACATAACCTACCTCTTCTTCAATACATTACATCACCTGCACATAATTGTACATTATTGCTCCATTGTATATTTCTCTTTTTTTCAACTGTTAAATCTTATTTTTTATGTCACTATATGTATTTTTGTTTAAATGTATATATTTATATGTATGTATGTGGTTGCATTTGCACTGGAAGCTTCTGTCACCATGAAAAAATCCTTGGCAATAAAGCTTTTAATTAAAATAGTTTTTAAAAAAATGCATGTATTCTAATTTCTGAATGTGTGAAATAACTGTTTGAACATGCCACTTCTCCATTGTTACGGAAAATTTGATAAAAAATAATTTGGGCAAAAACATGGTCCATCCATTTTTCTTGAGTCCCACCCAAAAGTTTTTTCCTGGCTATGCCCTTCTCTACAGAGCTGAGATATTCTTCTAAAAAACATAATTTGTGATCTGCAGAAGTCACACATCTGGAATGGCATGAGGGTGAGTGAATTTATGAGAGAACTTTCATATTTGGGTGAACTATCAGCTAAATAAAATCCTTAACCAGTAATCGCAAGCGACTGTTATTGATACATTTTTTACAGCATTGAGAGAAGTAACGGGTACCACGTATGACACCTTGCCTCTGATTCTTCAGTGGTGTTCTGTACAATACTATATCAGAGTGTCTATTTACACTAAGTGCAAATAGCCAATCTTGTTTGCAGAGGCTATTTAGACTAACTCTGCTCAGACCAAACTCAAGACAGCAATGACAGATTTATTTGGGGTCAATTGCTGATCAAATGAAGGCGAGCATATTTGAATTTTACGCAATGGTGCAGTGACATTAATCTGGTTAATAGGTTAGACATTTAGTGGATTAAGAGATTGGATAACTAAGTGACTATTTGCGCTCCAGTAGTCTGGTGGAAACAGGAATCTGTGACTAACTGCTGTAGTAGCTTTGGGTGTAATTACTGTATGCATATGTATTGTCACGCTGGAGATGCAGGTTTGAATTCCACAGCCTGACATATTTTTTCCCATGTCTCTTCTTCTCTTAATATTTCCTATAATACTACAAAATGTAATAAACAAAAGTGATTCCTTGCAGTGATTTGGTCACACTGAAGGATTTGATCCTGATAAAATCATCCAGAGTTTACTGTAGTAAAATGGTAGTAACCATGTTTTTTGGTGGAAACTATAGTTTTTATGTACTAACCAGTGTTACTAGAGCAATATGTTGTTAATAGTAGTTAGTAACCATGTTTAATTTTGTGGTTACTATGATTTTATTATAAAAATATCATGGTGATACTATGGTTACTGTAGTAAAACCATTGTTAATTTTGTAGGGTAGGGGTTAGTGTAGGGTCTGTGGGACTCTAAATAAACAATGGACCATTAGAATAAATAAAAACTAGCTAAAACAGGAGAATTTTTATTTAAATCCATCAAACTTTACCAGCTAAGAGACAACTTCCGGGCCGCTAAACCCCACCTGTTTTGATAACACTCTCTTTCAGTCAAATTGCCATTCTACCAATTTATTCTATTTCTTTGGAGTTTGGAGGTTTGTGGAGGTTTGTGAAGGGTGGGGTGTTTCTGCTGAATCAGTGGTGCGGGATCCTGCTCATGAGGATGTACCGCTCTGTACAGTTTAGATCCTACTCAATCAGCCGATATGCGTTCTCAGACAGGTGTGTTAGTGCAGGAATCCAATGGCAACTTTAAATGCACCAATAAATAACTTCTTTACAAATGGTATTTAATTAGGAGTTATCTGACTCCATTGATTCTGCATTTTATTGAGCATAGGGCAACTGACAGATGAACTAATGAGCATGGCCAGGTCTATGGGTACAATGGGTAAATCCTTTGAACAAAATAGTTTTATTGTTTACGTAACCTTGATTTGATCAATGTTAGGAAATTGGGTTAATTCACAACTGGTAAAATAAGAACAGAGCATCACACCTTCCACCTTTAACTATTAACTACATATGTTTATGTTCAGACTCTTTTGGCCTTACTCATGACATATGAGCAGAACATAAAATCATTCATAAATCCGTTCTTACATAAATTGTTGCTTGTTAATTGAATGTGTGATTTTATGCAAGAATGGCTTAGCTCAGCTCGTGTTTCATGAGTAAGGCACTTTGCGTGTACTATAATGAACAACAGACATACTTTTATTGAATATTGTTAAAATATTGAGGGAAAAAAAGTCTTACATTGGTCCTAAGATGTCTCAAACAACTTTCAAAGAGACACATAAAACATAAATTTTATACTGGAGGGCAATACAAACACAGTAAGTAAAAGTAGGGGACAGGCACATGTCACCAAGAAAACCAAAGAAAGAGATTTGGAGTTCTTAATACCCCCATATTCACAAAATTAATATGTTGTATTTTTTTTTTTTTTTGCTTTTTCCTAAACAGGAAGTAACTCCTACACCTGCAGTACAATTACAGTACAGTCCATTAGTTGGACTAACAAAGTATAATGTTTAAAATGTTCATTTTCCTGAGATGTAACAGACACAAAACCTCATCCATCTATACTTAACAATAAATGAAGCCCCTTTACTTTAAATATTAAAATTGGTCTACCAAAAACAATTCAGATCAAGAACAGAAATTGATTTTACTGCATTGCCACAAGAGTTACATAAGCATAACTTCAGTCTTGAGGTTTTAACACAAATACTGCATCATCCAGCACATAGTAATCTTTGTACATATCTCCCTCACACAAATATGGCAAGCGCGTCACAGCCTCCACCTCAAATCCAATCTTCTGGAACACTTCTGTGGTCAGGTATGTCACCTGTTCTTCCCACATTTTGCCCTCGACTTTGATATACTCCTTTGGTCGTACCCAATTCCCACCTGAGAGCATAACAATATAAAGATGTATATTAGAAGATACAATGGCCATCAAAAGAATTTGGAATTTAGCATATAAACACTTTTCAAGCAAACATTAAACAAATTTAAGTTAGGTTATGTTAGGTTTCAAACTATAAAACAATATTGTTCAAAAAGGGGGAAAAAAAAGTATTAGGACACTTTCTGGGTGTCAAACTTTAGAACTAGTTCATGGTAAAAGTGATGAACTGTAGTTGTGGTTAATCTGGTCTGCCTCTACAAAGATCATACAGAAATTCTGTCAATATATCGGTTTTACCGATTAATCTGTGCCGATACTTTTTGGTACTATTGGTTATTGACAATGAAGGGTTGCATAAAGGGTTTTGGCCACAGAAGACCAGCTATCTGCACTGATTTTTGCCGATAACCAATATTTCCAAAAAGTATCGGTTTTACCAATTAATCTGTGACGATACTTTTTGGAACTATTTGTTATCGGCAAAAATCAATGGTCATCTGTGGCCAAAACCCTTCATCTGGTAAAAATATAGGCTACAAAAAGCTTAAATTGGTGAATATTTACATATAGAGCTTCCTGTTTACATATTAGAGATTTGTTTGACTAGGGTGCATTAGTTAGTCCAGAAAAAAAAGTTGAGCTTCATCCATAGTGTAAATTAAGCTTGAGGCTGCCTCAGAGTGATCCTGGGAAGCTGTTTTACGACATATCCTGCATTCAAGTTGAGTAGCAAAATACTCAAGAAGCCAAACATAAACAAATACACAATGAACTACGGCAAAAGCTCTATTTCTGTTGTACTGGGTAATAAACATTAGTGAATAAACCTGCATCACTTATACAATTATGAGCTGAAAGCACAGAAATTTTACAGCTCGCTTGAGGTGGACACATTTTTTATTAGATAAGAAAAATGCGCATTAACCATGATGGAAACACATTTACCGAATAAATTTCTGCTGATATTATTAGGAATACATAAATTGCATAAAAAAGTCATGTGACTGAATAACTCATTCATAACTGGACTAACCAGCAGCCCAATCATCACATCTGAAATGTTTCTCTGGTCTTTCATCCTGAAATCAACGGTGTCCTGAAAATACAAAGCCTGCATAGAGTTTGCAGAGCAAATAAGTTGAATATAAACTTGAAACTTGAATTGATAGTTTTTATCTAATGCAAAGACATTCTGACATTCATAAGTGTCCAAAGGTGTCTAAATACTTTTATAGAGCCACACATGTTCTAGATAATGCAGAAATAAAATATATTTTGTAAATCCAACGCTTTGCACAGCTAATTCCAGACACTAATTAATTGAACAGAAGTTCTGATTACACCTCTCATCTTACCTGTCTCCACATAGGGCTGAAAAGGCAGCACAGCTGCCAGGATAAGGCGCCCTGTTCCTGGCACCAGGGATTGCTTAATGTACTGCAGAAGTTTTAGAGGTTCATCACACCGGTCCAGTAGGTTCAGACAGCTGATCAGATCATACTGGAACCATGTTCTGTGCCATTCATCTGTTCCTAACAAGCTGCCAAATGAAAGTCAAGCACAGAGGACTGAAATTCACCTCAAACGATAATTAAAGCACCGGTGGATGTTGCAGTGTATTACCCTTTGGCAGCGGGCCAAAAGCCAGAAATACAAGAGATGGGACCATCCAAAGGTACCTGTAATTTTTTCTCTGGAGATGCCATTTCATAGGCGTAGAGACTTCTGTGGCATATATCTGATTGAAATGAGAGCCCATCACTTCTGTGACTCCCCCATCGCCGGCTCCCAGATCCAACAATCTTTCCGCTTTCCAGTCTGGACTGATCCGGAGGAGATGTCGAAACTGGCTCTTTGAAAAGACAAACATGGAGCCCCGTCCCAGAAAGCTGCGGACAAAAACACGGCCAAGACATACTCATATTACGAGCCAAAATGGGAGAAAATCCAAACATTGTGGATTATAAAATGAGGGCAGAACATAGTTACCCATTTATCGATGTTCGAGAAATGATGGGGCTAAAAATGGTGGAGAACAGCGAGTGGTACAGTTGGGTGATCAGCCAACCGGATTTCTCTACACTCGTGTGGAGAAAATCTTGTGTCTCAGCATCCAGATGGCTCTGCACAAACACAGACTGGACTTTTTCTCCAAGCATGTCTGGACAGCAACAATACCACTGCAAAGACAGTAAATAATGCACTTTAAATAAATCAGCAGCAAGTAAATAAAACAATAATAATAATAATAATAATAATAATAATAATAAGATAATACCAGACTCCAGGACTTGGTCAAAAAAGTTTTCACTTACCTTCAGGGCATCATGTCCAGTAATGTCACTCTCAGTCACCATGTTCATGAACAGAGTACGAGCAAGTGGACTGCGAACATATTTTCCTGTCCACATCTTTCGCATTGCCAGTAGAAAGGACACGTAAAACAGCACCCAGACGCAGAAGATAAGCGTCCTCATCTGTACATGACACATAGTGACAGACAGTGAAGAGAGTCAAACAATGTGACTGAATATGACCGGCAAATAAACAGCTGATGACGCCTAAAACTATCGAAGAAAAACGAGCAGTTCAAGAACAAATACCCCCAGCCCCCCAATTAAACAGACAAACAAACCTGAAGGTGTGGTGCGGTTTAGGTGGCCACATCTTTGTTGAGTGAAATCCACAAGACAAATACATTGGAATTTTTATTTTTCAGACGTTGACTTCCTGTGTTACATTTAAAATAGCCCGTCAAACCAGAAGACATGTCATACCCGATACTACCAATAGGCGTCGACCATAAATTCCCATTTAGGCTTTTGTTGAGACTTTGCTCTACCAAAGAATATTTAGCCCAAGACGGCCCACTTGTTGTAAAATTAATAAGAGAAATTGGATCGCCCAATATGGCGGATGCATAAAGGAAGTCCCATTTTACACAATTCATATTTTAGATCAGTTTTGTCATATCATTCATATTTTGTCAGTCAACGCACGAACGCGCATGAGCTGGATTAGCCTGAAATAACTGTGTGTGTTGTTTGTAAGTGTTTTCTGAGCTGAAGCACCACAAATTATGATACAATAGAGAGCAACAGTGTTCTGGTCCTTCTATAGACTTTTCCATAAAATCCCCCATAAAAGCCATAAACCAAACCAACCATCTCCTAGGTGGATCACAACAATATACTTTTTTTTTTTTAAGAAAAAAAAAAGTTATTTGAAAATCAGACACTAAGACAATGGTACAAGACTGTGTACGTCTTTCACAAGAGCACAAACTACAATCCCATGAGGCATTGCATATGACACAATCATTATAAAATGATGGATATATAAAACTATTCATTTTAGGTTGTTGATTGTAAGTAAAGAAACAATATAGTTTATGTTTACTGCAAAATATTCCGATATATTCAAATATATAAGTAGCACACTCACAACTTAACAGTGTGTCATGCCATGGGAGTGGGCGGTTGCTGCTGGGCTTGTTTGGTGGGCTTTCTTAGATGCAGTTCTCTGATTGGTGGATCTTCATATGTTGGACTACAGGTAGTGTAGTAGTTCACCAGGATCTCCACTATTAAACACAATTTTTAAATAATTAAGTTAAAATAACAGACTGATGGCTTGAAAATAAACATATACCACAGATGAACAACCTCGGAGCTCACGGTAGGTCTATCTTAAAAGGTTTGTAAGTTAACAGTAAAAAATTTAATAATCAATGGAAAAAATGTATGGGATTTTTACTTCAAGAACTAGACTGTTGCACTCTGTTGTTGTCAGATTTAACTGCTGATTTGAAATATGTTCTTTGATCATAATCTTGACCAACCGTTTTGGAGATTTCAGTGTTTCCCCATTCAAGAAGATAGGAGTTGTACTTTTATGCTGTTAGCACCCATAGAAAATAGCTGCTCGGGTGGCGTTCCAAACAGGGCCACCAGTGAACTGCTTGCCTTGAAAGAAACAATGGCTCTGCCATATTTGTCATGTAAAGACCTCTTTTAAAGAGGGAGTCTAAAGAAAAAGAATAACAAATCACACAAGCACAGACTATCACACAAATGATCAGTATTTAATATTATTTTGCACTCAATTAACTGACTTCTCATGAGTTACTGAAGGAGATTTTCTTTCTTTTTATCTCTTTTTATATATATAAATATTTCTGTTAAAATTCCAAGCACACCAAGGAACTTTAGCAAGTGTGATATTAAATAATTGTCTATATTATTAAAAAAGAAAAAAAAGAAAACTGCAGCGCAAGTGTAACCCATACTGCCAATAGGTGTCGTAGTGCAGCTGTAATAGACAATTTAATTCTAGTAACTGAGAAACGTGAGAAAAACGTATCTTTAAATTACGACCAGATAATTCCTTTAAATAAAAAATAAATTACTGTAAAATGAATTAAATTATTTTTAAATACATGCACATTTCACAATCATGTCTGATTAAATGAGAAATCCCCTACACATTTTATAAAGGTTCAAAGTTCGTCTGAAGTGAGCTAATAGTAGATATGAGCAGTTTACTACAAGCTCACAATCGCATTGTGGATTATAGTAGCTATGTGTTATTTCACTACATTTTCAGACCTATAATACAAATGTGTAGGAATTTGTAAATGCTATATTTATATTTATAGTAGACCTGCTATTTTATGTATTTGGGCTTTTCCTTATGACAAATTTCGGTCTTATGCTCATAACTGTGCACGCGCATACATAGAAACAAATGTATTTAGGTTACACTGTATCAAGTCAATTGTTGCGTAGACCTGTTGAGATGACTTGGCACTGACTGCGTCCATACGTCACAATGCCATCAAAGTAGGCTACAGTGAGCGCGTGCCACGTTGAGATCCTCCTCCTGCGCGCGCTGCTGAGAGCAGAACAAACCTCTCCTCATTCAGACTCAGACTGTGATTACTGTGCATACACATCCCTTATACTTCTTAATGAAATTATTTAAATAATTATAAAAGGGAAGAAAATAATGTAAATTTGCTGCCAGGAAATAAACTAAACTAAAACTTAAAGTTGATTAAAAGTAAAACTTTTGCTATACTGACTAAAGATGCTCACAGACACGATAGAAGGAGAATTTGATATTAAAGAGGAAGATCCATGGTACGACCATCACGATCTGGAACAAGGTAAGTAATTATTAATCATATGTACTGATATAATAATATAGCCAAAGAACTAAGTTCATAAAAGCTACTTCTTTGATGAAAATGGGGTGCATAATACAGAAAACACTATATAGTGCCTTATTGGGTTGTCAGTAAATTGATTTCTGTAAGTATATACCTGCATTTAGCCTCTGTGTTTTGGCTTAATCTCTGTTTGAGAATCTAATTCAACCTAAAAACAACACTGATGCACAATAAAAATGAGTGGTGAACATGTTTGTTTTCTGTTCATGGCCCTGCACCACATCCTGTGTAAGAGTCAGTTTCAGTGAACTGTAACTTTACAATGAAGACTGATAGACACTCACTGATACCTGTAAATCAGATAGGTAAAGGGAAGTTTTCGGAGTTATCAAACAGGAGAACTGAACATTGCTTGATAGTGGAAGCTGATACATGATCCAAAGAAATGCAAGATTAATCATACTTCTCAAATAAATGTATTGTTGTGCATGACAGTATAACAGTAAAATTATTCGAAACAGTTTCATTTATACTAGAAATGTACTGGAAATAGTATTAGAAATTTTAAAGACTATATGACTATATATACAGTGAGGAAAATAAGTATTTGAACACCCTGCTATTTTGCAAGTTCTCCCACTTAGAAATCATGGAGGGGTCTGAAATTGTCATCGTAGGTGCATGTCCACTGTGAGAGACATAATCTAAAAAAAAAAATCCAGAAATCACAATGTATGATTTTTTAACTATTTATTTGTATGATACAGCTGCAAATAAGTATTTGAACACCTGAGAAAATCAATGTTAATATTTGGTACAGTAGCCTTTGTTTGCAATTACAGAGGTCAAACGTTTCCTGTAGTTTTTCACCAGGTTTGCACACACTGCAGGAGGGATTTTGGCCCACTCCTCCACACAAATGTTCTCTAGATCAGTCAGGTTTCTGGGCTGTCGCTGAGAAACACGGAGTTTGAGCTCCCTCCAAAGATTCTCTATTGGGTTTAGGTCTGGAGACTGGCTAGGCCACGCCAGAACCTTGATATGCTTCTTACAGAGCCACTCCTTGGTTATCCTGGCTGTGTGCTTCGGGTCATTGTCATGTTGGAAGACCCAGCCTCGACCCATCTTCAATGCTCTAACTGAGGGAAGGAGGTTGTTCCCCAAAATCTCGCAATACATGGCCCCGGTCATCCTCTCCTTAATACAGTGCAGTCGCCCTGTCCCATGTGCAGAGAAACACCCCCAAAGCATGATGCTACCACCCCCATGCTTCACAGTAGGGATGGTGTTCTTGGGATGGTACTCATCATTCTTCTTCCTCCAAACACGGTTAGTGAAATTATGACCAAAAAGTTCTATTTTGGTCTCATCTGACCACATGACTTTCTCCCATGACTCCTCTGGATCATCCAAATGGTCATTGGCAAACTTAAGACGGGCCTTGACATGTGCTGGTTTAAGCAGGGGAACCTTCCGTGCCATGCATGATTTCAAACCATGACGTCTTAGTGTATTACCAACAGTAACCTTGGAAACGGTGGTCCCAGCTCTTTTCAGGTCATTGACCAGCTCCTCCCGTGTAGTTCTGGGCTGATTTCTCACCTTTCTTAGGATCATTGAGACCCCACGAGGTGGGCTCTTGCATGGAGCCCCAGTCCGAGGGAGATTGACAGTCATGTTTAGCTTCTTCCATTTTCTAATGATTGCTCCAACAGTGGACCTTTTTTCACCAAGCTGCTTGGCAATTTCCCCGTAGCCCTTTCCAGCCTTGTGGAGGTGTACAATTTTGTCTCTAGTGTCTTTGGACAGCTCTTTGGTCATGGCCATTTTAGTAGTTGGATTCTTACTGATTGTATGGGGTGGACAGGTGTCTTTATGCAGCTAACGACCTCAAACAGGTCCATCTAATTTAGGATAATAAATGGAGTGGAGGTGGACATTTTAAAGGCAGACTAACAGGTCTTTGAGGGTCAGAATTCTAGCTGATAGACAGGTGTTCAAATACTTATTTGCAGCTGTATCATACAAATAAATAGTTAAAAAATCATACATTGTGATTTCTGGATTTTTTTTTTTAGATTATGTCTCTCACAGTGGACATGCACCTACGATGACAATTTCAGACCCCTCCATGATTTCTAAGTGGGAGAACTTGCAAAATAGCAGGGTGTTCAAATACTTATTTTCCTCACTGTATATATATATATATATATATATACAGTCTTAAAAATAAAAGGCTCTTAAACAGCATGGTTGGTTCCTCTATGAAGTACCTTCCCATTGCACAAAATGTTCTTTGTAATATTTTTCACTTAAAGGTTCTTTGGCGAACCAAAAATGATTCTTCTATGGCACCGTTGCGAAAACCCCTTTTTGCAACCCTTATTTTTAAGAGAGTAAGTATCATTTTAGCTCTGAAAATAAAAAAAAGGTTTCTTCCATTTAAAGCATCGGTGTGTTTGAGTGTGTAAGGTGCAGTTGTTCAGTTATGGTCACAGATTGTTTTTTACTCATAGCAAGCAACATATGCGCTATAGTTTATATATTTGCTTCAACAAGCCTTTACAATACACTAAAAATGTACTCTTTGTCTGAACTTGATTCAGTCATGAACAATGGTTTCACATATTTGAAATGAGCTTTCTTAAATTTCGATTACTCTCGAATTTCTACTTTAATGCTTCAAGTGGAGGGAACTTAACTGAATCAAGTAAACACAACACAATCTGGGTACTAGTAATGCTCTGTCCAGTTTCAGTTAACCAAACAAAAAATATTCATGTTCTCAGAACGCACATGGATTAAGTAAAGCTGACAATACCTCTTTTAGCTGAATCAACTCAGTTCATTTAAGTTCCCTGGGTTACTTTTTTTTTTGTAACATGCAGCATTGGAGGATTCAGTAGAACTGATGATAGTGAATAGAACGTTTTTTTTTAGTGACCATCCATCATTGAAAGTCAAAGACATCCTCTTGATTTTCTCCTACTCGTTGTGCAGATCTTCAATTGGCTGCTGAATTGGGTAAAAATTTACTGGAGCGGAACAGAGAGTTAGAACAGGGACTCCAGCAGATGTCTGCCATGAACCAGGAACAGCTACAGGAAATAGAGGTATACAACTTGTACCTGTTTGTTTTTATTTTTGTAGGATAAGCAAATTATAGAAAATTACTCCAACTTAATGAGTATTTTTATGCTTCGTTTTTTCTGAGAGTGCAGGGCCTCATGCCATCTGTCAACTGTGTATGTGCACAGAAGGTGTGCATTATGATTATGAAATCATTTGACTTTTAAATCATTACAGATTTAAAAGCAGGTTGACTTTCTGTCCTGGATGGTTGAAAACCTCCAAAAAAAAGAAGAACAGACAAATTATTTATTTACAAAGTTCACTAGAGCACTTGAGTTTCTCTGAGGGTTGAATTATTAACTGAGTTTATAGGTGTATAAATCTTAGTTTTAGAGATTCGCTAGATGGCCTGCTTGATTTTTGAAGTACAAGCAGTGCTTGATAGATAAATGTCCAGATTTATGCATGCAGCTGACTGGAAGAGATAGTCATTAGGGATGATGCAACAGTTAAACTGTTAAAATAAAAACCTAACTTGATGTCAACATAAAGGCTTTGGATAAAAATCACATCAACATTAAAACAGTAAAAATCACATTTTTCAGAGAATGTTTGCTTAAATTTTTATCTACTGTCCTCGAGTTGATATAAGAGACTTGAGAACTTGAACTTGTGTATTAGAGATTGTTCTAATCCATTTCTTCTTTGTTCAGTATTTGTCCAAACAGGTGGATTTGCTGCGGTCAGTGAACGATCAGCATGCTAAAGTCTACGAGCAGCTGAATGTTACGGCACGAGACCTGGAGCAAACAAACCAAAGACTGGTTCTGGAGAACCGTGCGGCCCAGCTCAAAACTGAAGGGTAAAACACAAAACCAGAAACACAAACACTTTAAAAAAATCAACAGAATTGAATTTATTAAGCCAAGAACAAATGCTGTAAATCGGGGCCGGTCCTAGGATGCAACCTTTGGGGTGTGGGGTTGGGGGGGGTATTCACCGTCAGTTCAGGGGGTGGAGTGCCCCATAATCATTTTGCTATCGGTCAGGGCAGGGGCATCAGAAGTTTCTGAGGAACTCGAAACAAATCTATGGGAGAAACGGTCATGCTTTAAATCATATATCTTGTCACGATAGGCTCACAGAGACTGTGGAAGCGTTGCAGACACAGGTGGAGGAGCTCCAGAGAGACGTTAAAGAGCAGAAGTTGGTTTCTGCTGATCAGACCCAGTCCAGTGCACACTTGGAACCCCCACAACCAAAGCAGTGCCAATTACACAAGTACGTTTACTTTCCTGCATTTTTGTTCTATTTTAAAAACCCAATTATTTGCTTTGTCTACATCCTGGTGTCTGCCAGATCAAATTCCTGAAACTAACAAACTACATTTTAAGACAAGTATCTTTGTATTGTTTTCCAGTAAAAATAACGAAACATTCTTAAAGCATGATTTATTTACTTTTACAAGCAAATTGGCAAAAGTCTTGATTTGAGAGAAATCTGACTAAATTTATTGAGATTTACAGTATGCGTAAAACAATAAAAAACTGTTTGCCTATGGGGTAAGAAAAATAAACTTAATTCAAAGAGAAAACCATTTTTTTTCACATTGGCAGATTATTTTTTCTAGTTTAAGTCTAAAGTTCACTAAAATTTCTCTAAAATCAAGACTCAATATCTTATGCAATTTCTATGGACAAGTAAATAAATCACGTTTCAAGAATGTTTAGATACTTTTACAGGAAAACAAGACAAAAATACCAGTCTTGAAAGTAATTTTTTGCAGTGCAGTTCTTGGTATCAGATAGGCCTTCCAGTCTCTGCTTAATCTTCTGCTGTGGCCATATAAAGAGCATGGATAGGGTTTAAACATCTTGAGTTAAAGGAATAGTTCAGCAAAAAATGAAAATTCTCTCATCATTTACTCACCCTCAGGCCATCCCTGGTGTGTATGATATATATTTTCACTGCTGAACACAAACAAAGATTTTTAGAAGAACATCTCAGCTCTGTAGGTCCATACAATGCAAGTGAATGGT
Source organism: Moxostoma hubbsi (assembly GCA_032164185.1). Lineage (NCBI taxonomy): Eukaryota > Metazoa > Chordata > Actinopteri > Cypriniformes > Catostomidae > Moxostoma > Moxostoma hubbsi. The sequence continues at coordinate 20,299,290 of JAVLUX010000039.1, forward strand.
GACCAGAACTTTGAAGTCCCAAAAAGCACACAAAGGCAGCATAAAAGTAGTCCATACAACTTCAGTGGTTAAATATATGTCTTCAGAAGCGATGTTATGTCTGGGTGAGAAAGCTAAATTTAGGTCCTTTTCTTCTATAAATCTCCATTTTCGCTTCCACGTTCTTCTTTTGTTTTTTTGGCGATTCGCATTCTTCATGCACATCGCTGCACTACGTATTGGTGGGGGCTGGTCAAAGCTGGAGATTAATAAGAGAAAAGGACTAAAATATTGATTTGTTTCTCACCCACACATATCATATATCTTCTGAAGACATGGATCTAACAACTAGGGTCGTATGGATTACTGTTTAAGTTGCATTTATGTGCTTTTGCATTGTATGGACCTACAGAGCTGAGATATTCTTCTAACAATCTTCATTTGTGTTCTGCAGAAGAAAGAACGTCATACACATCTACATGGCATGAGGGTGAGTAAATGATGACTATTACTTTAAGCAAAAAAAATTAATAAATTAATAAATGAATGAATAAAGAAGAACAACAACATTATTTTGTAACATTTGCAACAGACTCATTATAATCAAAGCTGTTTTGTGAACATATTTTGCTCTGAAATAATGTCTTTTCAGTGGAGTTTTTTCAATCTTAATTTATCTGATGGTTCTAATTTCTACCATGCTACATTTCTCTCAGGTACTGTTCTTATGAGCACTCCTTATCTGCCAGCCATTCTTCTCTGAAGGAGGAGGAGGAGGAGGAGCAACTGGACATCTGGCGCTCCATCAATTCCCTGCAGGCCCAGCTGAGCACAGAGCGTACTCTTAGACAGGCCGCGGAGCAGGAAGCTGACGCTCTGGCACACGAGCTCAGTGAACTGGAGCCAAAACTGGCACTGCTGGAAGGCTACCAGGACCGCCTGGCCGAGATGGAGACAGAAGTCAAGGAGCTCCGAATTCTTTTGCGCTCCAGCACTCAAACCCTCCTGCCAGACACAGTGTTCCTCTCATTAGAGGAAGAAGTGGGCGGGGTCAAACATAGGGTATGTGGTCTAAAGCGCTGTTGCAGTGAGAGGCAGTTGCGTAGCTTCGTCTGCGAGGAGAGAGGGGCAACAGACAGTGTCAGCGAGAATGGCCGGGGCTGTTATCAACACGTGGAGGAGATGAAGCATCACAACATCTCGCTTCTAAATGAGGTGGATGCCCAATACACCGCCCTGCAGGAGAAATACAACATGCTACTGCGACACTGTGAGAGAGGGATGTTGTCACAGAAACATAAAGCTGTGCAGACACCAGTCACTAGTTCTGTCCAAACCCACAAACATTCCCAAAGTGCAAGCACACAGGACGATACCCAGCTGCCTCAGTATAAAGCCCTGTTCCATGAGATTTTCACCTTTATTCAAAAGAGCAAAAAGGACCTGGAGGATGAAGCCCAGTCAGGTTGAATAAGGCACATCTCTGCATCTACTTGAGATTTTCCAGGCATGTACTATAGATGAACCTGTCTGACTGGAAGAATGAATTCGTAAGCTGGTTACCTGAACTCGTAGAGACCTTAAAGGTGTCACAACACAATAAAACACCTGAAAAACATATCTGCTTTTATCAGCACTCAAATTAAATGTACATGTATAGAGTATATCCCATGAGGACTATTTAGAAAGCACTTTAGTAAATGCAATTTGGAAATGCTTTTAATGTTGCAAACAAATGCTGCTTCTGTAAACTTAAAAGTAAGTAATGTGTGTTATGACAATGGGGGAATGAACTGCTAGAGCATGGCACCAACAACGCAGAGGTCATGGGTTTGCTTCCCAAGGAATGCACAATCTGATAAAACATTTAACTTGAATATGTTGCGAGTTGTTGTTTATAAATCATCTGCTAAATGTATAACTGTAAAGTGAATCTCACAAAAACATGTCCAGGTCATATTTTACCCTGAACCCCATAAATGAAATGAAAGTTTGCATTAAGAGAAGGAAGTATACTTTTTGTACCTTTAAGATTTCTAGACTTTTCCTTCCAGTAATGGATATTAATATTTTATTTTATTTATTGTTTGTAATTGTTTGTATTGTTCATCCTTTTGTGTTACACTAAAGACAATGGAGGGCCTAATTATCAAAAAAATACTGTAACATCATAATTCAAATCTTAAATCTTAAAGGCACAAAAATAGACGTGATTTTCTTTATTGCAAATATAATTACTTATTTTTGTCTTTTGATTTTGGGGTGAGATGTGATGTAATCCATCCACGATCTTAACATTTACTGATCTGTATGTAAGCCACACTCCAAAAAAATCCTTTAGACTATTTTTAAGATTTACGCATTTCAGTTTCCTAAAAAATAAACCATCAAATTGAATTAATAAAAATATTAATTCAATTAACTCAATAAAATTAAATTGTATTTTGTTAAAGCTTACTCAATTAAATTTGATGGAATTTTGTTCCTAAATTAAAACTCATAAATCTTAAAATAATAACAATTATGATTATTATTTAAATGCAGATCCCAACATGGATGAGGGAAATTTCTCACAGCAGATGTTAAGTCAAAATTGTGAGATATAAAGTCACAACTGTGAGACGGTCAGGTTTGTTTTCATCTGTGCACTGTTTGATCTACTTAGAGAGAAGATTTATTAGGTTAATGAAACACCATGTTTGTATTGCGTTTGTAAAGTGCTCCATATAGCTTACTTTTTGTTCCTTATGTTAATACTGTTGCTTTACGTCAGAGCTTTTCATCCAGGCAGTACTCCTATAACAGTGTTTATCAAACTGCAGTATATGCGTCTTAATAGCTTGAGCATCATAACGTTTCAGCTTGTAGTGGAAATTATAAACGGATTACTTTCTTCTGCATAAAGTCCAGTTGTACAGCAAGCAATACACAAATCTGGGCAAATACTTATCAGCAAGTAAAGTATAAATCATTGTAGGGTCATCCGTTCATAACACAACATGGACTTTAAACCCTGAGGGACACTTTGGATTGAGGACAACAGTTGAAAGGCTGCTTCTAATCAAAGCCCTTGATAAGATTTCAGTGACATGGCATTAGCTAATGTCTTTATCGGGGTGACAGAAAACAGAACACGGGATACAAAGACGACACATGGTACATCAAAGTGAACACTATTATTGTAATGATGCACATCAGGGGAAAACATGCGTGAGGTTGCATATTATTTTCATGTTTAAAAATGTGAATTAGATATGCCGATATAGTTCAAAATAATGTGCTAATTTCACTTTCAACCCATTTTTCTTCAGTTAACTGAACCTTATTCATTTATTAATCAATGTGAGTGTTGGATTTGGATTAGACTTTCAAATTTAAATCAGTGCAGCATTTCAGCATAAAAACTGTTACTATTGGAGACAAGATTTCAACTACAGTGTTTATTTAGAATGATATACCAATAAATAAATAAAAAAAGTTTAAGTTGCTGAAAACCTCTTCTATTTGAGTATGGGACCACAGAATTGGCAACAATGTTTACAGTGAGTCTTTGAATATGTGGAATGCTTTACAAAACTGACATGATAGATGATGTTTTATATTGAGTACAAGAGTTTGAGAACACAGACATGTAGCTGTATGGGAAGGTCAGACAGAACTGTCAGAATTAAACTACAATGATACAATAATTCCCCTGAATGATTAAGAGGCACTTTCTACTAAAAAAAACAGTTTAAGAACTCTCAAAACAGCATTAAACTCTTAACGTGAAATTGTAACCACCCAAAAAATCTTTTTCAGTTCCAGAACCCCATTTTTACCAGCATGACAAGGAAACACATATTAGATTTTTGTGAAACAAGCCTATAGGGCATTTGTTTTGGTATTGATGACATTCCCTCTTAAAGGAACAATTCCCCCAAAAATGAAAATTCTGTCATCATATACAACATATGCCATCCCGAGCCCATATTGTTTACTTTTTAGTCTTGATTTCCTCCATTCAATAATAATAAAGAAACTGACAAAAATAAAGTCAAATGGGTTTGAAAGTAAATTTTCATTTTTAGGTGAATTATCTCTTTTAAATTAAACCATTATTACAGCGGAGACAAAATATGACATTTTCATAAAAAAAACTTAATAGCAGTCTGAATGCATTAAATGCTCTGAAATGAATGACATATGTGATGAAGTGCGCCTTAAAAATAATATACTTGATCAAACACAACTGCAAATGACATTCAGGGACTCTAGCAATACGCTTCCATGTCCAGCTTCTGATCCAAATTTACCTTCAGGCCCAACTTCAAATCAAAAACTGAATGATGCACAAAACAGGTTGTCAGAATTAATCTTCTATGATCTAAACTGCTGCAATTTCTATTGTCAACCGAGAACCATTTTTGGTTGTCAGAGCTGTGGGGTTCAACTGATATATTCAATGTAAACATTTCACAGAGAACAAAGGGCACTAAAGTGCATAGTGTGAATGGGTAGCTTTACAGTCTTCATTTGACCCAATGACAGCAGAGAAATTAACATTTAAACAAAGCAAGAAGTTCAGAATGTTTATTTGACATGATCTTTTGCCCTTTCAAACCTGTGAGTATCCAGTATTTGCGCCCTATACTTCTTCAGATTACATGGTATGTCCATGGTTCAATGTGGGGCAAAGAAAAATAATAACAACAGCAATTCAAGAAATACCCAATACGCTATAAAATCAAGGGTAGTTATTAAACCAAAACATGTTTTTCTATTCAGTCAACTAAATGTCCTAAACAAGAGCAAAATCTGACAAGAAGCTCCCAAAGGCCCCAAACAGGATAAAACCAGCTAAACTATTCTCATCTAAATTTGTAATAACTACTTTTATAATAGGTCATAAAAAACAGAAGCAATTCAGCATACATCTCCTTTCCACTTAATTTTTCCTGAAAACACTTTCGAAGGATTACACAGATCTTCAGCCCTTTTTCTGAGATGGCAATGTGTTTGAACCAGACATGGTCTCGAATACACTTGCTTTTGTGCTATGAAGGGTTAATATATGCAGGTGCTCCAAAATAGTGGATGGATGTCCCCTGCCCTGATCTTCATCAGCCAAGGGCAGTGACTGAATTGTGTGTCTGCTCTGCCTCCATGTGCAAAGTTTACTCTCATTAAACTCTGAGGGAGTTGAGTTGATTGACGTGATCCCCAGCACTCCTCCTTATCCTGTCAGGAGCGTAAAGTACCCTTCAGGTACCACATTCCTCCTGAGCTAGTACAGCATTCCTAAAATGAAACACCACAAAATGGATCAAATTACTAAAAGAACAACAATCCAAAACAAAGTTTTACTGGCACTCTTCAATGAATTGACTACAAAGAATGAAGCTGCGATGTCTAAAGTCGATCCTAAAAATCAAAATGTAAAGATACCAGCGTTTCTACAGTATTGTGGTAATGACGTAATTGTTGTACCCAGGTGCTGGCATTGCCATGAACATACTGTGAAAATGTCCTGACGAGAAAACTTTAAATAAAATATTCAAAAAGTTGTATGTATGTATACAATGCATACTCATTTTCAGGTTGTGCGAGATTAGTCGACTAAACGGTTCTGATGCTGCTAGTCGACACTGGAATTACTAGTCAGTCAATATTTTTCCCCATTACAACGTTCAACATTCTTACACATTTACGTTTGGCTTTACATTTTTACAAAGGCTGTACTTAAAGGGTTAGTTCACCCAAAAATGTTCTAGATTTAATGTACAATGGTCATATTGCAAGGCAAGCACATCGCAGATGAACGCCCCTTTTCAGTGGAGTTTAGTGTTGGATTTGGCTGTTGGAATGGATTAAGTACATTTAATAGGTTTTTTGACTGTTTCTGAGGGTTTCTTACTTTTTAGACTAGTCGACTCCAACATTTTCAGTTTAAACGTCAATAACATTAGTCGTTCAGCACATCCCCAACTCATTTATTAAAAGAATGTTTCGGGTTCATTACAAGTTGAGCTTGATCGACAGCATTTGAAGCACATTGCTGATTACCTCAAAACATTTATTTCGACTCGTTCCTCCTTTTCTTTAAAAAAAAAAAAAAGTAAAGATAGAGGTTACATTGAGGCACTTACAATGGAAGTGAATGGGGGCTTATCATTTTCTAAAAGCACTTACTTGAATTCTTCTCTTAAAACCTGTGTATTTCTTGAGCTGTAAAGTTGTTTAAATCGTTGCTTTTGCGGGATTACAGGGTTTACAGCATTACGTCATCATGGCATCGAAGTTGTAAAATTAGAAATAACATTTAACAGAAAATGTTTACATGCAAAACATGTTAACATGCATTTTGTTTTGTGACTACACTTTTGAAACATCCATCCATCCATCCATCCATCCATCCATCCATCCATCCATCTTATCCTGTGTACAGGGTCGCAGGGGGGGGTTGGCTGGAGCCTATCCCAGCTAACATTGGGCAAAAGGCGGGGTGCACCCAGGACAGGTCGCCAGTCCATCACTTTTGAAACATGGAGTATTTAAAATTTTTCCGCCTTTTCTCCCCAATTTCGAATGCCCAATGCACTAAATCCTTGTGGTGGCGTAGTGACTCGCCTCAATCAGGGTGGCGGAGGACGAATCTCATAGACATAGCGCACATGGAGGCTTCACGCTATCCACCGCGGCATCCACGCAAAACTCACCATGCGCCTAGCCAAGAGCGAACGATATTATAGCGACCACGAGGAGGTTACCCCATGTGACTCTACCCTCCCTAGCAACTGGACCAATTTGGTTGCTTAGGAGACCTGGCTGGAGTCACTCAGCACACCCTGGAATTCGAACTCATGTACTCCAGAGGTGGCAGTGAGCGTCTTTACTTGCTGATATACCCGTGCCCATGAAACATTGAGTACTTTAATGTTTACTGATTGGCCCCATTCACTTCTATTGTAAGTTCCTCACTATTAAAATCTGGGCTATATTTTTTATTTTTGTATTTTTTTTTAGAGAAAAGGAGAAACGAGTCAAAATAAATTTTTGTGGAAATCAACATTATGCGACAAATGCTGTCGATTGCGCTGAACTTGTGTTAAACTCGGAACATTTCTGTAATTTAAATGTATCAGACATATAAACAATACAACAAAATACAGTGTGTAAACTGTCCTTGTGAAAACCTGAGCTCCTGAAATTATAGCATATAATGAATATACTGAAGTATTAGTTACTGTTTAGAAGTTCCTGTATTCTGAATTCTTCATATTTTGAAACGTATTCATTTGTATGTTTTAGACAGTTTAGTAAATTGCTTTATCCCGAGGTCAGTGCATTCACCATGCAAGTTATGCATTTTGACTAGCGCATTAAGTCGTTCAAGTTCATTCACCTGTTCATTGGCTTCAATGTCTGTACAGACATAAGTTGTAATTTTACATATATATTGTGGATATAGTGATTAATCTCATATTTGACGTGAATGAGTAAGGAATTAACGATTTGTAAATCAGTTTATTTTGGGCTTTTATTTTGGAAATGTTTCTGTATTATTGGATAAGATTAATCAATCCTTTCTAGATGTTTCTTCTTCTGTTTGTGCACTGTGAACAATCTGCAGTATTACTTCTCTCGCGTCATATTTAAATCGTTTAATTATCATTATGCGTCTTTTTTGGTCTCGTCTTTGTTAACGTTGACAAAATAAAAAAGCCCTGGTGAATTTATTCGTCAGTAATTTTAGTGATGAGATTAACACTGATCAGAGATTCAAAGGCCATAACTGTAAATTGATGTAAGTGATGATGGCCTGAGAAATGATGTATGAATGTCCTATAATTTGAGTGCTGTTTTTTGTACTTTTGTAAAATAAGAAAAATATTTGAGCAGATTAACTGTACAGTACATGATTACTTTTATATATTACTTTCAATTTCTGATTGTTTACTTGAACGCTCAATACTGCTTTTGGACAGTATCGAGAAACATTGTTCGATTATCTTTGTACCTTTGTTTTCTTTAATTTATGGCTCTTCTGTCAACTTGAATAACAACTTGGAAAAACGTAAAGCAATGTATAAATACTTGAAATCCTTGAAGGCTTAATGTCACCGTTTTAATGTAACTTTCCATTAATATTTAACTTCAATACTGTGATTTTTTTACTGTGGTCTGTGAAATTTCACTTGTGTTTGTATGGATTATTCAAGTGTCATGATGACCCTTAAATCCAGCATTGTAACGGCACCTTGAGCAGTCTATCCACATCTGTTTTGGTGACAGCATCGCCGAGTTCCTGTGTGAGACGGGACTGGATGACGTTCCTCCGGACACGATAGTTCTTCATGAAGATCTCAAACAGAACCTGACGGTGCTGTGAAAGAAAAAAAAAACAATGAAGGATTTTGGACTTAACTGACAAAACCAGTACAGAATCTCACAGTGAAGACATGTTCACAAAACAGCACTTAAAAAAAGAAAAGCTCCGTTCACAGACATTACCTTGTCAAACGTTTCTCCGCTCTCCCAAAGCCCAAACACTTTCTGCTCATCTGCGGTGGCACTGCTCTGAGGAGGAAACTTCACAATACAAATAAAATCACAGATGGGCCAGGACAGAATTTCACTTATATTCGCTGTATTTCTCTGTCAGGACCTGGATGAGAAGACCTGGTCAGAAGGTCCTGGTAACCTGATAAGGTCACTGTTTTTATTAGTGTTATGTTATCATTATTTTTTTAATAAAAGGTTGTTAATACTCGAGCTGGGCGATATATTAAATATTCACACTATATTTGTGAACATTTTGCTTCCAATGTAAAACGCAACAAAATCATGAATATCACAATGATTTTAATGCACTCTTTATTTGGCCATATAATTTCATATAGTGTGTGGCATGAGACTACTTGCACACAATCCTTCTTTGGCTCATGACCCATGAGAGTTTAGGTGCACTGATAGCATCTCTGACTTACACTTCAGTGACAGTTTTAAAGATCACTGTAAAAGAAAATTCCTGTTAAATTTATAGTAAAAAACTGGCAGATGTGCTTGCCAGAAATTCACCGTAAAAATACGGTAACCACATTTCAGGCTGTAAGGGATGTAATTCTGATGCCAGTATATTCTACGGTGCATTACCGTCATTTATATTATTAAATAATAAACTTGATATATTAACCTTCTGAAGCTGTAAAAATCTGCTTTTCACTTTATAATGTATTTGTTAATCACTGTAGTAACTACAGAAGGGCACATGATGTCATGAAGTTCATCTATAGTGGCTCTTCCGGGACCAATGACCAATAAACATCAGTCACACAAACACTAAACACCATCAGGGTAACACAGGTGATGTAGGGTAACCCCAGTGCAGGGTAACCCCAGTGTACAAAACTAATATAAAAAATAAGAAGAAACAACTATTCCTATAAAATATAATTAAATGAAATGGGTCATGCAGGAAATTCTGGAAACATCCGATTATTGTTTTTTACCGTCATTCTAACAATAATCTACCATAAAAAGTGCATGTACTCTCTTGTTAAACATAATAGAAACTTTTACTGTTAATTATACTGAAAAATCATACTTTTACTGTAACAGTTTACACCATTTTCCTCACTCATACATGGCCGTTAGAGTAAACAGAAAACAGAAAACGTTCAAATAACTAAATTAGATGATGTATGGTGTAAATTTACGTTAGCAGCGGTGCAGAAATTACTTTTAACATGGGGGCGACGAGGAAACATTTAAAAATACATTTTAAGTGACTACTACTAACAGAAATTTTACAACAACGATGTAATGACAACAAACCTAAAACGACTACAAATGATGTTTTAAACAACTTTACAGCTCAAATAATACATGATTTTTAACAGAATAAAAAATTGGCCACATTCACTTCCATTGTATGTGCCTCACTGTAACCTCAATTTTTGCTTGTTTTAAAGAAAAAGAGGTACGAATCCAAATTAATTTTGGTGGTAATCAACAATATGCCACACATGCTGTCAATTGAGCTTAACTTTGAACCCAGAACATTACTTACAAGTATAATTCTAAATTCTCTGGATTTAAGTACTGAAAACATGACTTTCTGATTTTGAACTAGATTTTCACTCAAGTTCTAAACACTTTTAATTCACGTGGATGTCTGGTCAAAATGATTTTTCCTCTTTCATGCCATTTCAGAGCTATATATTCAAAAGGCTGACAAATATAGCAATTGCATTTTTAAAGCCCAGCCATAGTTAGCACTAATTCGCAAAACTGTTTACCAGGTCAAAAAGGTTCCTTGGCCCTGCTGTTGATCCTATGCTAGTTACAATGCCATCTGAATTTGAAAGTATATTCTGACGTCACATACTGCAAACCACCAACTAAACAACTCATTTGACGAAGTCTTCAAAAAATGCAAACAAACCTTTGGGAAATAGTGAGTAATTTGTATAGATAAAAGCTTAACCCATGTATGCTATAAGCCTTAAAGAGAAGAGAAAACAAACATTCAGATCAGACTCTCTGTCTTGCCTTCCTACTGATGGGCTTTGACTCCATTAATAGCAATTCCATTAGGCCTGCTTTCCTGCCCAACAATACACCCTATATCCTATAAGCCCTAAGAAGAAAAGCCAAACCTTTAACTCAAACACATTACATCTTGATGAGTATGACAGACAATGACGTTTATGACTCCCAAACCAATTAAAGCACAATTAAATAAACATCAACAACAACAAAAAGTTGACATGTATTTAGGGCTGCACTCATCATCATTGACTATCATATAAATCGAAATAAGATATGGATGATCTAGCTTAAAATATTATATCTGGATGTTTATAGATATTTTCATTTATATCTTAAGGACACTTTATGGTAAAAATAAAAAGTGCATTATAACTATCGTGATATTCAAAAAGTTTACACATTTTATATCGATAACAAAATAATATTGAATATATTGCAAATACCTGAAATGTCACTGAACAAGATATTTTTAGGGATTTTTTTAAAATAAAAAAATCCCCCTATATAATAATTGATAACTGAAAAAAAAAGCATGACTGTGGTGACATTTTTGATATCAAATAGAATATATTACACGGTTAGTTGGACATAACATGGTAGCTCTGAGGTGAAATGTCCATTGAGTGGCACTAAAAGCAATTTTCTCCCAAAACAGTAGACGTTAACATTCAATCGAGTTTTAAAAACTTTTTACACTAAACCTTAAACCTACATTTTACCAATAGTGTCATAAAAAGCAAATGCGAGTCAGTTGATGCAACCATGTCATTATGTTGTACTTCAATGACACTTTCGGCTGTGCTCTTCGGGACTCTTACCCCCGGTCCTTTGCGTCGCAAGTGCATCGCTCCGATCAGCTGAGATACCACGCAATTTGATTGTGCCCGGACAAACTTCTAAATGTAGTTTTGGTGCATCCCTACTTATATTCCAGATGCACATTCTAAAAGAGCATTCACTCACAACAAAAACAGTCAGCTGTTCTAGGATTTTTGCTACTCGGGATAAAAAAATGAAATGTCTGCGTTTCTGACAGATCAGGTACTTACAGGCACCAGGATCTGTTTGCACTGGCTCAGGAGGATGGTGTCCTGCAGCATACGGTCTGTCACATGGCCGTACACGGAGTGACCCGTGGGCAAGCTGGCCAAATGCAGGTTAAATAGCCTCTTCAGTTCGCCGAGACACAGCACATACTGCTTTAGGAAAGTGTTTCGCACAAAGAGCTGGAGCTCAGGTGTGGGTGCGTTGCTGGTCCCATGTCCATTATGAGGGTCTATAATTGGAGATGTACAGTTCAGGTAACCGTTGATGGAGCCGTTTGTGAGAGAGCCTGAGGTCTCCATGGGCTCTTCAGAGTCACTCATGTGCTCCCGTTTTACTTGCACTGGGGTGCCGGCTTCACTGGAGGTCCCCGGGAGCCTGGATGCCTTTAATCTATGAGCGTCCAGTTCCCTCAGCATAGTACCATGGTTCTCCCGAGCATTGTCCCTGGCAGCTTTGAGACGCTGCTCTCCACTCACGTGAACAGGCTCTGTAGCAAACACGAAATGTAAATAAAGGAACAGTTCACCCAAAGTTAGAGGTCATACAGGTTTGGAATAGATGTAAAAATTGTGTCAATTCTAGCTAATCGATTAATCAGAGTAATTACATCTCTTATGCATATAGATCAAGTGGGGTTTTTTTGGGTTGTAGTTCTTCTGATAATATTAATTGTTTTATAAATAATATGTGGTCAGTAGTGAATGATCAGGCCCGATCGCTGCCATCTCAATTGACACAGAAAGGGCGTTTGATGTGGTGGAATGGGACTATCTTTTTAAATTATGGGTTTGGGAACACTTTTATTGGGTGGATTAAGTATTAAGTAACTTACTCTATAAACAACCGTCAGCAGCAGTGGAAACTGATGGATTAATTTCAGATGATTTTTGTTTTTGGTAGGGGAACCCGGCATGGCTGTATTCTCTCCCTTTGCTGTTATGTCTTGCTCTGGAACCACTAGCAGCCACAATAAGAAAAGAGGATAACTTTCCAGGTAATGCAGCAGGAGGTGAGGTGCACAAACTTTTACTCTACGCAGATGACATATTATTATTTATCTCCGACCATAGAAGATCTATGCCTAGCCTTCATAGAACCATTCATTATTTCTCCAAATTTTCAGGATACTGGGTAAATTGGTCTAAATCGGTAGCTCTTACTCTGACACCATATTGACCTACCACAGCGTTCCAACCTGGCATCTTTCAATGGCCCAAGCAAGGTATTAAGCATTTTATTTCCAGCACATCTGAGAGATTTAGTTAGTTAATTTGGACCCATTAATGAAAAGGTTCCCATGTGAAGTGGAATGTTATAAAAATAAATTGTATCCCCAAAATCAATTATCTACCGCAGTCTCTCCCTCTAGAAGTTTTGCTTTCTTATTTTAAACAATTTGATAGAAAATATAAATAAAGTATTTTATTTGGAATAGTAAACGTGTAAGTTACATAGACCAATTGACAAAGGAGTTTTATTTATGCCTCTCCCAAAAATTGTCATATTACTATTAGGGCTGTCAATTGATGACATTTTTAATAGAATTATTTACATGGTGTCCAGATTAATTAATCGCGATTAATCGCATATACAAATATTTGCTGAGAAAGCCCCTCATATAAATATAATTCAATATATAATGATGAAATAATGATACATAGTTATCTTTAAATATTTAAAAATTATACATTGTTTTATTTATATTGATTTATTATGAGGGCTTGTTTAAGGATCCGTCAATGAACAGCTGCATCAGACATCCTTGTGTAGCGTCTTGGATGCATTGCGTCATAAACATTTTTAGGTCACTGTGTCAAGTTAAATATAGTTTAATACTTAGAACACATCTTGAGATCTCTTAGTTCGGATTTGCGCTCCATCAAGTGTTTTGAACGCAAGAACGTAACGCATGTTTGTGTTGTTCTGCCTACTGAAGTGTTTTCTTCCCTGTATAAACTGCGCATTGCCACACAGCTGAAGTTTCACTTACTGCCCTCTGGAGTAAACAGGTGGTACTACAAGCTTGCATTTCTCAGGACTCTTCCTTATTATGGTCCGGGGTAAGTGCGATTAATGGCGCAAATTTTTTATTTGTTAAATCGTCAGCCCTAATTGCTATGCTTTTAATCTTAAACACCTGGTCCATTGGTCTCTTCTACCAGAGAAAGCCCCTCCCTGGTACAACATTGAAAAAGTGGTCTTTGCCCCAATCTCACATTGCAAAGTCTTTCTATTAAATTGCCTAAAGAAGTAAAAATGCATCCTATTATTTAAAATTTACATTCAATATGGACAAAGGTTTTTCGTATGTTCAATTCTGATCGTTACCTAAATGTTTCCTCAAGTATATGGCTAAACCCCAAACTATATATTAACAAGTCCCCCTTTTTCTGGAAAAAATGGATGGAGAGGGGTGTTGCTACACTTGGTGACCTTTATGAAAATGGATCTTTGAGATCATTTGAAAATATAACGCAGCGATTTGGGATTTCTATGTCTCAATTGTTCAGGTATTTACAGTTGGATGTCCCTCAGGACATCCAAGATGTATATGACATTCTTTATTCATAAGAACAGGATTTAAGATTTTTAGGAATGTATCCAAGGTTTTTAGCTTTATCCAATGCAAGTGAATGGAAACCAATTTTTGATGGTCTAAAAAACATTTAGGCAGCATCAAAGTAATCCACACAACTGCTGCCAATCAAGTTATGTCTTCTGAAGTGAATCGATATGTTTGTGTGAAAAAAGAATTGCTAATGAAAACTTTATTTGCTGTTGTGTGACGTCATCACGTTGGCGCATTCATGCAAGAATTCAGAGGTTCTGCTTTGTTAACCACAGAGGAACGTACTTTACATGAGAGTTAGGTCAATTCAAACAGCTACAGAGAGCTGGCGGAAGCGACAATTTAAAGTTAAAAACTTTATAATTAGTGATTTGTTTTTCACATAAACATATTGATTCACTTCAGAAGACATATCTTAATTGACTGGAGTTCAGTGGTTTACTTTGATGTTGCCAAAATATGCTTTTTGGACGTCAAAAATTGGTTTCTATTCACTATCATTGGACGAAGCTAAAAACCTGGGATACTCTCCTAAAAATCTTAAATCCCTGTTCTGATGAAGAAAGAAGATCATATACATCTTGGATGGCCTGAGGGAGAGTACATTATCAGCAAAAGACTATGTATATTGGGTGATGGGGAGGTTATTAAAGTAGGTGACAAATTACAAAAAGCTTGGTCAAAACTAGGGTAATGATTGGCAGACAGATCATTCTTAGAGGACTGAAGTTAAAAGGCGCTCCTTCCTTTCAAGAATGGTTCACTAAATTGGGAAAGGTGGTGGCATTTGAAAAGATATCATATAAACAGCTTGGCCGATTAGATGTCTACAGCAAGAAATGGGGCAAATACTTGATATTTCTGGAAGGCTTTTAGAGAGAACCATGCGGAGAGAAACATGATTGTGATCAAATTTGTAAATTGTATCCTTTGTGGAATTCTTTCTTTTCTCCTCTTTATTTGTTTATATGTGTGTACTCAGGCTTTGACCACAGGGATGTTTGAGGGTCAGGATGGGAGGGGGAACAATGGGGGTTTTAAAAGTTGATTCTGTGTATATATGCTTTGCTTTGTTCGGTTTAATTTGTGAGAACCAATAAAAAGTGTTAATCAGATATTTAACAGAATGAAAAGTATATTACCCCTTTAACATGTGCAAAACAAAAATTAGGTAGCATGACTTTTGACCTAATATGAGGTGTTTATAACATGGATCGTTAAATGTATCACTAAAAGTCAAAACATACCGATCCGAGCATCCTTTTTGGGCATGAAGTCCTCTTTTGAGAAGTTAAAAACTTTTTCCAACCTGAAATACAGTGCTTTATTTAGAAACACTGAGAGACTGAGATTTATTTACCTTCCACTTAGGGATGCACTGATACAAAAATGTTTTGGCCGATACCGATATTTTGCCACTCATCAGAATTTTACTTTTTCACTTAAGAATTATGCTTTAAAAAAGTACAAATAAGTACAAAAGCTTTTTTTACTGTTCTAACAATAAATAATTTCTATTGAACATGGATTAGATCTGTTTAACACGTGAGTCATGACAGGCCAAAACTTAAGAGAGCTACAAAAAAAGATAAATAGAAGATAAACATATTTAAAAAGAAACAAAAAAATAAATAAATATAACAATGATTGTTCATTGAAAAAAGGTTATTTTGTATACTTCTAAACCATTGCACCTCTGTTTTTGTAGTTCAAAACAACCATGTTGTAACACACAGCACTTGACTGAAGCGCTGAATGTAGACTATATTTTGAAACATTAGTAATCACGCAATGCAAAAATTGCCATTTCAATCTTAATTCAATTAATCATGCAGAATTCATAGATATTATACCGATGTCTAAGACAACATCTGCTGGTTTCAAAATGTTTTGGATTGTTTCCCTCATCATGTAACCTATAGATAAGTGCTGCTTTCATGACTGTCACGTCCGTTTATAGCAGTTCTCCACATTAACATGAGAAAGAGAAAGAATAAAAAAATAAATATAACTTGTTCTTAGGAGTGTCAAAAGCTCTACATATTAAGGCCATCATTATTTCTGGATTGTGCATTTGACTTCACAAATTTTTTACAATGTGTGATACTAATTACTATAAGATACTAATTTGGTAAATAAACCAAGGTTTTTTTCATATCGGCATCTTCATGCTTAACCAGCATGCCGATGCTTTTAATTTGGTCAATAAATGGCCAATAAATATGGGCAGCCGAAACATCAGTGCATCCCTACTTCCATTAACACCAAAGTACTTGGAATATCCTCAAGGCCCTTTCACATGACTAGTATCATGGTTCATTGCACCAGTCTCAACACAAGCATCATATACACAGATTGGTTAGGGTGTCATTACTGGAGGTACTATGCGGTCTGATTCATCAGATGGCAACTTGCGTCAACAAAAAATTGTGTTGTACAATTCAAAGCATGTAAACACACACATGATCTATTTTTTTTTTTTTTTTTTTTTTGCCACTGCTTACAAAATGACACAACATGCAAATTGTCTAGAAATCATTGCCAGTACTTCATAACGTCAGCAGCAAACAGGGTCAATGCTGAAATTCTCTCCACATTGGGGAAAGTTGATGTGAGTTATGTGAAAAGGCCTTCAGTAGCATAACATGAAAGATAAAGATTATTAAAGAGATATTAAATGCAAAATTATAATTCTGTCATCATTTATTTAATTGTAATGATGATAGAATCTTTTTATTTTTGCATTTAAGTTTAATGCCAATATTAAAAGACTAGTTCATACTTAGACTGAATGCCTAGCCAAAGCATGTGTTGTCTTTGAGCCACATCAGGGTGCTTTTTGATGAAGTCATGGTCTGTAGGTAACAGGAACTCCCAGCCTCTGTTTAATTTAGGAACAGACATCTGCTCTAAGAAATCCTTCACATCCTCTGGGGGCAGCTGTGGTTACATGAAAAGTGCAAACATTAAAACTAAACTAGTACCGTGCAACAAGTTTTAGGCACATAAGATGTTTCACAAAAAAAATGTGTCTTAAGATGGTTATTTATATCTTCTGCTTTAGTGTACATTTAAGACTCCCAAACATTACTTTGTCAAATCGAAAAGATTACAATAGAAGAACAGGGTGCTCTGCAAGAGATGTAATTGCCCCCCACAAAGCCCCCCACTGAACATCATTTCAGTCTGGGATTAAATGAAGAGACAACTGAGACAGCCTAAATAGATAGAAGAACTGCGGTGAATTCTCCAAGAAGCTTGGAACATCCTGTCTGCCAACAACCAAGAAAAACGATTATTTATATATATCCACCAGCTCCGTGATGTCGTCATGGAGGAGTGGAAGAGGACTCCAGTGGCAACCTGTGAAGCTCTGGTGAACTCCATGCCCAAGAGGGTTAAAACAGTGCTGGAAAATAATGGTGGCCACACAAAATATTGACACTTTGGCCCATTTTGGACATTTTCACCTAGGGGTGTACTCACTTTTGTTGCCAGCAGTTTAGACATTAATGGCTGTGTGTTGAGTTATTTTGAGAGGACAGCAAATTTACACTGTTATACAAGCTGTACACTCACTACTTTACATCGTTGCAAAGTGTCATTTCTTCAGTGTTGTCACATGAAAAGATATAATCAAATATTTACAAAAATGTGAGGGATGTATTCACTTTTATGAGATACTGTATATATATATATATATATATATATAAAAAACACAAGATTTGGCAACCAATGGGAAAAGAAGGCAGTAGCGTTTGGTCAGAAGTCTTGTATTCAGAGTATACGGGTGGAACAAATCATATCAGGCCCTTAGAGCGCCATCTGGTTTTACACTGAAGTACTATCAGATTAATTCAACAGACCGACCTTTATAGTAGCAGTAACATCTTTTCTCATCAGGGTTCGCTCTAGCGTGAATCGCCACACCTGAGGACAGAGATACACATTTAGGGAAACAGAGGCAATCTCACCAAGAAATCTGCATTATAATGATACAGCGTGTCAATATTTAATGAATTCTGTTAATATAAATAATATCAGGCAAAAGAGTGCAATACATTATTTCAGTAAGAAAAATCTCTCACCACAAAGTCTCGACCCCGACAGAGCACTTCAGCAGGAACGCCACTGTGTGAACTGCAGGTGTTCTTAGGATACAGCACATCACTGCCAAAGACATTCACAAAATTTCAGCAATTTTCACCATAAAATATGGAAAATCTATTTCTGTTGCAATTTCTATTATTTCAAGCATCTAGCTTTTATTTTGACGTGCGCTTTTGAATGAAACTTCACTTGTCTGGATAAGCAGTTCGCTAAATGGCCTTGTCCCATTATTACAGTGGAAATGCTTTGATTTAATTATAGTCTACATGTGCTGCGCTCTTCACAGTGCATTAATGGTCTGCTCTGTCATTTCATTTAATGTGATTGATTATCAATGTCTGTGGAGATTCCAGTGTGTGAGCGGTCTGCTCCATACATTAATTTAAAGCATGCAGTTTATGCAGACCAAGACTGCAGCCTTTTGCGGCTTAATAATCACACTAGGACGACATATCAAGATAAAATAATTGTGCATTTCAGTGTAAAAGAAGTAATGGCACGCACTCACAAGCGTGTGATCATTTGAAAGCAGCCATCTGTCGGTCTGACAGCATGTAAATTAAGTCTGTTCTCCATACTACCAGTACTGTAGAAACACTGGTATCATGACATTTGTTTCAATAATCTTATTTTAGTATTTATTATTGTAACGTATCAGCTTCAGGTGTGACCTCATAAACATAAGGCAGAAAGCAGGGTCAGATTGGGTGACACATTTTTCCTGGGAATTTCAGGATTCTTGCAGCCCACAGAACATAGGTATCACCATAGATAACTAATATATCTATTATCATTATTATTGATGATTTATACTGTATATGGGTTTCATAGGCAACGTTACTCATAACTGGAACAGATCGATCCATGATATGATCCACTGAATGATTTAATAAAATTGCAACAATTTCATAATAGACGCATTGAAATGGTTATAAGACACGACAAAAGCACCTGAGAGTAAATGAGGTTATCTTTATGCAATTGGATGGTAAATAGGCTAATAGCAATACAGAAAATGTGTGTAATTTAGGAAACACAAAAGTTTATGATTGGCAATATTTAGAAAAAAACAAAATCCAAATTTTTTATTTAAAGAAAAACTTAATTTTAGTAAAGGCCAAAAAATCTGTGTTGCATTAGAATTTCCACAACTGCTGCTATTAAGTTCCTATGACACAATGCAATTTCAAATTTCAATCCATAATAAGAGCACACACTAGAAAAAAAAACTGTCTTACCTTTAAAGTAAATAGTCATCATAGGAGAACACTGTGATTCGGTTAATCAAGTCTGTTTTTACATGCACTAGATGGACATCATTTACCATTGAGAAGATTCTCGCTATTGATCTGCTTCTCATTTAGGAACGCCGTGTTTTTTAGCCACCGTGACAAGTCAAAAAGAACTTAAACTGTTAAAAACACATCTCAAGACACCTGCTTTGTTCTATTCATTGTGCTGTATCTAGCTTTTATAGAGCACGAGGGCGTGTTCAGTGTGAACATTCCCTTTCTCTTTCTTCGATCCTCTTTGATCCAATGACAAAGATGGGTGAGTAGATCTTTGTGGAATGTAGCACTATGGGGGTTGAATTTATTTTCAAATTCAAGTACATTGAAAAGCAATTATGTCATTTATAAAGGAGATTTATTCATTTAATTTTGGCTATTTTTTTCCCCACATCATATCATGCATCAGCCTGCTAGCGACACACCGGCCCACCTGGAAAAAGTCTCGACTCTCCTGATGGCCAGTCCGACCCTGGCAGAAAGTAAACAAACACCCTCACCTCTTGACAACCCAGTTCCCCTGGACAAGCAGCGCCACCTGCTGTATGCAGCGCAGCACTGTAGTGGAGTCTGTTCCTGATGCAAGCAGCCCCATCAGATTGGCAAACGGCATCACTTTGACTAAGAGGAACAGAAAACATGTATAAAAAAGACAGAAAAATGCTAAAAAACTGATGCAAAAGACCAAACACTATGATGCCACCCAAGCTAACCGTTCTTCATAAGCGTCTTGACTTGATCACCCAGGGGCAGTGTGCGCAGTTGGGCCATGGAGAGTACATTGCTGGGACCCATCGGCTTGACACTAAAGCATGAGAGAAACAATCAAAAAGACACAACATATGTGAACGTATGAAAGAAATATGCCTTTACAACGACTTTAACACAGCTCATCCAATCAGAATCTAAAATCTGAAATATCTGTTTTATAATGCATTATAAAGGATGTTCTTTCTACTTACACTTTTTCTTCAGCCACAGGAGGCACAAGCATGGATAGATATTCACTGAGGGGAGAACAAAAACATAGGCTAAACATCTGCACAAAAAAAAACAGACATTTTTTGAAGGAGTCAAATGACTCCTACTAGTGTTTAAGAGTAAAATTAACTTAAACCACAATCCATGCACTAACCGTGGGGTTTTCACAAGCTCTGTGTTCTCTGTGGTATCCATGGCCTGGCAATAAAGATACTGCCGCTCATGCTCAGAACGCCCATCCTACAGATTAAGAACAAATAAACACAATAATGATAATTTGCATTTATATTAAATAAGTTGATAACTTAAGCTATTGTAATCACCCTCACATAGTACTATGCTGTATTGCTTAGTTGTGTATTGTATTATGTGTAGGGATGCACCAATAGCACCTTTTCTCTTCCGATCCGATATCAGAAATCTCAGTATCGGCAGATTCCGATCCGATACCAGTGTTGTTGTTTTTTTGCATTATCAGTTTAGAATATCTTTATTGTTTGGAACTAATTGGGAGTACTCTTTAATATGTAAAGAAACACAAACCTCTATCTACACATTATTTCAATATAAATGTATAGCTTATTAAAAAACACTTTATTAACTAGTATACCAGTGCCATTCTAAATGCATATAAGTGAACCAAACTACTGAGTATCTACATCTGAGATGTTATTTGTGAGTAGTGCTCAAAGGTTAAAAATAGCCGCGAGTGTGTGTGTGTGTGTGTGTAAACAGAGCAGCACCATTCACTGACGCGTTGGAGCTGCGTGTGCGTTTTATATATTTACATATTAAACACAGTCTTTTGTGATTCAAACAGCTATCGCATGTCTTCATGCGGCTTTGATAAAAATGCTTGAGTCATATGAACTACTTTAATTGTGTTTTTTGGTTCTTTTATTACGAACATGACTAACACCCAGTATTGGATTTGGATCAGGCTAGTCGGACCGATACCCAATCTGTCTAAAAGCTTCAGTACTGGAGCCGATACCGATCCAGGTATCAGATCGGTGCATCCCTAATTTTGTGTGGGGTTTTTCGGAACATTAATTCACCTTATTGCCTCCATTTGTTAATTTTGTATGTTCTGGCAATGTGACAAATTAATTTTTAACAGAAGCACAAATATTTCAGGTGGTCTCGCAATTAATGTGCGGCAATAAAACTGCATACATAATAAAAGATAATTTGGCAATAAGTAGTTTTACATTTACTTACATGTCCTGTGATTTCCCCATAAACACTTCAGAAGCAATAAGATAGGTCTGGGAGAAAAACAGTCCTTTCTTACTATAAATATTCCTCCCTGCCCAGAATGTGGTGATATGCATGAAGAATGTGAATTGCCAAAAACAAAAGAAGAACGTTAAAGTGGAGATTTATAGTAAAAAAGGACTTAAATATTGATCCGTTTCCCACCCACACATATATATCACCTCTAAAGACATGGATTTAACCATTGTAATAACCAAGTAATATGGATTACTTTTATATGCGCGGTTTGATTTCAAAAACAGAGAATAACGCAATTTTTTTTCACATGTCACATAAACGCCGATTTCATGTTTTGGCGATTATTTTAAATAAGCTGATTATTGGGAAGTATCAGTGTGTTGGTGTGCATGTAAATGGGCTTAAAGGGATAGGTCATCCAAAAATTATCTCTTCCCTCAGTAGGTCCTTAAAATGCAAGTGAATGGAGATTTTTCTTTGGAATTTCCACAAAAAAAAAAAATCACAGACAGCCAGCATAAACATCATCCATGCAACTTTACCGGTTAAATTAATGTCTTCAAAAGCAACATGATCGCTTTTGGTGTGAAAAAGATAAATATGCAAGTACTTTTTTTAACTCTATATCATGCTTCTGGTCAGCAGTGGTAAGTGCGTGTGATGTAATCGTGTGAAAACTCACATGCGTAACAGCTGGAAGAATAGCGCTGTTTACGAGTGAGAAGGAGGAACGCTGTATAGTAGCTTGGTTGGTTTTGATCTGTATTTATATGTTTCTTTACTCACAATGGTGCATTTCTGTGTGCTTATCTTGTCTCAATCAAGAGGAGAACGTGAAATTACGACGGTATCACGGCAACGCGAATACGTCACACGAGAGATCGCTTGAACTCCACCCTCTAGGAAGCGTTGGATTAGTTAAAAAAATACTAAAATAATATTTTTTTTTAACAACAAAAAAAAGTCGTGTGATCGTGTCGGTTTAGAAGACATTCATTTAACACTTGGAGTCACATGGATGACGTTTACGCTGACTGTCTGATATTGAGCTTCAAAAGAGAAATCTCCATTCACTTGCATTTTAAGGATGTACAGAGCCGAGATATTTTTCTATTTTTCTTCAGATGTGTTCTGGTGAAAAAAGAAAGTCATACACACCTGGGATATCATTTTTGAGTGAATCATCCCTTTAATGATGCAGTTTTAATCATTGGTGAATAAGAGTTTCATTTCCTCGTTTGTTCCTTAGAGGATATTCGTGTTATAGGATGTCTCAGTCAAGCATTTTGCTGCAGCTGGTCACATGATTACTCTTACCTTTATACCATGGTAATGCAGGTGGACCCAGGGCTCTTCAGCCTGTTTCTTCTGCAGGAACTCGTAAGACTGAACGCGCCGCTGACGGGCCTGCTCTGATTCAGGTCGGGAAAACCTCACCTGTTCAAAGGGCAAGTCAACAATAACAGGAATGAGGACGTGTACTGGATGTAATGTTTATTAAAAAAAATCAGGTGTTCTTGTCTAACAAATTCAATGTGAAACATTTGATTGAATCTTACAGTGATTTGTTTAACATCATCTTCTGCCTCATCCTGTGAGGAGTCTCCAGCTGTTAATGGACACAGTTATTAATAAACAAGAAAATAAAAAAATACAAATATTCAAAACTCAGAGGAAGCTTTCCCTTCTGAAAATGTAAATAGTTTTCATAGTATTACCTAATGCCACAAAAGATCAAGGAAATCTTGACTTTTCATGATATAACCTATTTGAGACAAAAAGTGACAAATATATGCCCACCTTCATTGGCTGCCTCTCTTTCTTTATGCTTTGTGTCAGCTTTGTCCAAGTAGGTGAAGCTTGGTCTCATCTGAAGGATACCTTGCAGTGGAGTGAGGTGAAGCTCTCCTGTCAACAACAGATATCAGTAACAGGACATTACTTTACTAACCCCTTATCTATGTCGTTTCACTCAATAGGTGTTTGCCATTGTAAAATGCAAACACACACCTTTTCGAAACACAGCTGCAGCGTAGCGGGATGTATTTGTGGTTGCTTGGATTGATGAAAATATTTGCTTGTCCATCATTTTCCTTTAAGCAGAAAGAAAAGATGGAAAAAATAAATCAGAACTTGAACTAATTCTAAAGGCTGATCCTAAATGGAGGCTGATGATGCTTACGTGGAGTAAGTGTTGGAGTCCTCAGAAGAAGTGCCATCCACATTAAGTGCGATCTGCTCCCCTTTACTGCGGCAGTAGTTTGGACTCATGGTATCCATGGCAACCTCAAGTTCAACCTGGATATAAGCAGGAAAAATTTGTCCCTTCAAAATGACCTCCATGCCTTTTTCATAATAGTAGTTTCAGTAATGGTCACAAGCAGTGAATGTCATCTTACCTTTTGCTGTTTAGGTTTAATTCTGGCTGCCAAGTGGGTCACATTATTGTAGCTCATAGATGAAGGACGCACTGGGTACTTTGAAAAGTATCAAAATAAAAATACACACTTGAAATAATGGAATGATAAATCAAACAATCGGCTGATGTTTGGCTATTTTGAGATAACTGGCAAATAACCACGTCCACAGGGCCAATTAACAGCAGTGTTATTTCCAATTTGACTCATGGACAAAGCTATCAGTAGATTTTGAGACTGAGTCAAATTGGAAATAACACTGCTGTTAATTTTGAGTAATTATTTGTAACGGTCTCATTAGCAGGCATTAAACTATATAACGTATTTGTCAGCATTGTATCAATCACCCTGATTTATAGTTAGTGGTAATGGCATCAACCATTGACAAACCCATAATTGGTCGACTACTAGTTGTAACCTTCTTCACCTGCACTAAATGTGTGAATATTATCTGTCATTCTTACCTGGAATAAATACAGCTTATCCACAAGACTTCTGGCCAGGTAAACATCAATCTATCAAGATGGAAATCAGTAAGAATACTCAAAGTTGCTAGTACAACAAATGCGGTGGAATCCGGTTTGGTTAAAGCAACAGTGCACCCAAAAATTTAAATTCTCTCATTTACTCACCCTCATGCCATCCCAGATGTGTATGACTTTCTTTCTTCTGATGAACACAAATTAAGATTTCCAGAGGGAAATCTCAGCTCTGTAGGTACATTCAATGCAAGTGAATGGTGACCAGATATTTGAAGCTCCAAAAATCACATAAAGGCAGCTTAAAAGTAATCCTTACGACTCCAGTGTTTTAATACATGTCTTCAGAAACAGATATTCTTCAAAATGTCTTCATATTTGTTCTGCTGTCGAAAGACAGTCATACAAATCTGGGATAGGCATGAGGGTGAGTAAATGATGAGAGAATTTTCATTTTTTGGTTAACTGTTGCTTTAGCTGTGTTTATGTTTACCTCTTGTATAATTGGATCGTCATCATCTCCGCTGGCCATAATTATGACTAGAAGGAACCACTGTTGTTGGATTTCAAACCTGCAGACACACAACTGACAAATCACCCACAGACAACAATAAGGCCCACTGACCAACCCGATATTTTGGACATGGAAATAAATCATAGTAACAAATCTCACACCAAGATTTGTTTTTCATTAACAAATGAAAAGTAATAATTACAGCCTATTTTTTTTTTATCACTAGAAGGACTAGTTGATCAGATAATACAAGTGTAAATCTTTGGAGAAGATTATTTCACACTTGTCCATATAGCTAATAGAATAAGCTGCATAAACAATACAGTCCTAACTTGCATGAAAACTGGGCCACCCTCACCCAGCATGTTACATCTAGTACCCCATTTCACCAAAATACATGTACATAAAATGTAAGTGGTTATGATGTATTCTACTAACACTAAACTGTCAATCACTGTTTGTCATGGAGCTAATGTCTAGTAACTGATGCAAGAGCGTGCAACACGATACTGATGTCCCACAACTTTATAAAACGTATACATCGCGTAATCTATCCAAAATTAAAACTTCAAACAAAGAATTAAAAAATCTGCGACAGTCAGCAAATTAAAAGCACCATGCTAAAATGTGTTAGCAACTCTGTCAGAGATAACAAAGTCACGTTTCACACAAATCACATTATTGTACAAACATTCTCAATATGTATGTGTTCATATAAATGTTTGCATACGTATGTAACTTTTGATACAAGTGTTCAGCACTGTCACTGCCAACATGCTCTCATCACAACTGACACACATAGCGAGGCCTCGGATGTCCCACTAAATAAACAAATTATTAATATTGAAGTTAATAATCTCACCAGTAATTGTGGGTTTTCTTTTAAATTTGTGGTGTTGGCGAAATCTCTTTCAGTTCGTCAATTTGAAGTGATGTGATCTAACTGGGTGTCTGGATCACAGTAGCCGCTGTTTCAGTTGCCATGTTGCTGATCGCGGCGCTACAGTCACTCAAACACGTGGGGAGGAGCCGTGTGTGCTGTACATATCCCACAACACACCACTACACTGACATCACGCGGGGCGTGGTTTGTTTACGAGCGAGATCAATGAGTTTACACCAGAGGTTTATGTGCTCCACGAAGCCCGCAAACTTCTCATTTTCTCATTTATTTTATTTCTTACAAAATAATAATAATAATCTCAAATGTATCATGCATAAATCATGTATTGTATCATACAGCCATCCTTATAACATCATAGATGCACAAGTATGGCATCACAGAATCCCCATTATGGCATCATAGGGGTGCCATTATGGCATTATAAAGACTTTATTGTGGCATTATTGATCCATGAATATTACAATACATTATGAGGGTGGCATCATAAAAACTGTATTATGGCATTATAGATGCTCTATTATATGACATTATAAAGACTGTACTATGACATCAGAGATGCACACTTATGGCAACAAAGTGTAGATCCATGATTATGACATCACAGAGGCACCAATGTGTTATTATAGATTCACCAATACAGCATCATAAATGTTGTATTATTTTGTCATAGATGCAGAAGTATGACATTATAGGAGCCCTGTTATGACATCATAGTGGATGATATCATAAAAACTGTATTATTGCATCATAAAGGGACCCTTATGACATCATAAAGACTGTATTATGACGTCAGAGAGGCACAATTACAACATCATATATCTACCATAATGTCATAATAGAGGCACCTTTATGACAGTGTAAGGTGCCAGCGAGTCTGGGCTACTCCTCGGGAGAACAAAAGGCTCTCATGAGAATCAACATTTGAACTGTCTCTTGCATATGTAACAGCAACATCAGAGACACAGCCAGCAAGGGCTCGCGCCTCACTTCTACCGTCTGATTAACTTCCCTTCCTCACTCAAAACTCACTAAAAACCTATACAATGTCAAGTGTGTACAAAAAAGTAACTATAACATGTTTGATATCATTTAAAGTGTCTCAGTGCGCCTGGTAAACTGGTCTCATCCTCCCAGCCACAATGAAAAGCTAAAAGAAGTTATAGAATATGAGAGATGTAGTGTGCCTCTTAAAGGTGTGCCCTCCCCCAGATCCTGTATATGTAAATGTACAGGAACCTACTCAATGGGGAGCCAAATCTAATTAGAAGGACAGACACCACCATTTGGTTAGCTTATTGAATTATTTGGGTATTTAAGGAGATGTGGCACATCGTTCGTGGCTCTCTGTAGTCAGACGATCCCGCACAGTTTATTGTGTGTAGTTTATATCAGGCTGGGAGTCTGTAGGTAGACTTCCCACATGATCGCTGTGTGTAGTTTTTCGTTGCCAGGTGATATTTCTACAAATTCCTCAATTTCCGTATTGTTGTGATTATATTGATTGTTTGATGATTTTGAATTATTATTCTATTACCTGGTCAATAAATTGTAAACATTTGATTTTATTCTGACTGACTCTGAAATTGTTTTCCCAAACAGATTGAGCGATTCGTATGTTACCACAAGTCTGCGTCAGATTAGTGACGACTAATATTTGGCATCAGTTCAAGTGTACTTGGTTTGCAAAGACAGAAAGTGTTTTTCCATTTAGAACAGCTAAATGCTGCTTGACCAATCTAAATTCGGGTGTGTCTTACCTCTGTTTTAATTTGATGTTTCTTCAGATAAGTGTACGCGGGAAACCACGCATGGCCAATCCAAAGCTATTATAAGAGAAGTTATGTTGGTCAACTTACATCTGTAATAGTGGTCGTGACCTCTACTGAAGAAAACGTTAAGTTAAATTCAAGTGTATGCAATTCCATGGGGGCTATACTGAAGTATCTTTGATTGTGTATACGTGAACGTGACCGATCTCAGGTATATAGCAATTACCTCTGTTTGATGATCCAATACTGACCGCTTGTGATCGTGAGACCCGCGGTGTAGAGAAAACACGCGAGGACCTCAAAGCGACATAGTTTCCTAATCTGAACGGGTAAAATATAATTAAAGGAGTTAAAAGAATAATCAAACATTCGCTCACTTTTAATGATGCTCAGATATCATTAAAACCTTTTTCATTTATGGAGTCAGATGAAATAACGAGGTAATACATGAGAGAAAATGTATTTCATTTAATCTGGTTGTGTTGCGTAAAAGAAAGACAGTAACGCGCAGAGACCTTCACCCGTATTATTGGAGACCGCCATTGGACCGATAGACGGGCTTACAACAGCATAGATTTACCATTATGACATCATAAAGACCATCATTGATGTCATAACAGTAGATCTTCAAAGTCATTATGTAGTCTTCATTATATCATAATGGTGCCTCTATGGTGTCATCATGCAGTCTTTATAATGTCATAATAGGGTCTCAATGAAATCATAATGTGGACTTTATGATGTAATAATGAGTCCTATATGATATCATTATGATGTCTTTATGATGTTATAATGGTTTATCTGTGATGTCATAGGACGTCTATTATATTACAGTCTTTGTGGTGTCATAACTGTGCCACTATGATGTCATAATACAGTCGTTATGTCATAATAGAGTCTTTCCCAATTATGTATTTGGGAAAGTAATACTATTCATTACACGTCGCTCCTTGTGTAATTTTATCTGAATTGTCATTTTGTTTAATCCTCCTAGGTCTACATACACTTAATTAAAGTAACGCTATTCTCAGCCAGAGGGAGTGACTAATACTTTCCGGATAGGCCGACCAATGCATCTGTACCAGATAGTACCTTTGATCAGTCCATAGTTTACTATGTAACCAGTGAGAAAGGAACTTTCCATTAATTCTCTATGTATGGTGTTATCTTAGGTGAAGCTGTAAATTGTGTGACGGTGTCTGTGTCTCATTACTCGCAAAGTCTCTTTGTTCACCAGGGAGTTCAGCCCTCTGAATGCAGACACCTTTGGCACCTTGTCTTACATTTGTTTTATAGAATCCATATTTATTGAATATTGAGGTAACCATAGTAATTGAAGATGCATCCTTGGTTTTACCTGTGTTTACTATAGTGTAATGTTATGTTTGAAGATATGGGGATGAGGGTCCCATTTTAAAACTTCCTCACCTCAATAAGCAGTATGGAATTAACAGACTGGAGTATGTGAATGCTTGGAAAAACTGTGGTGTCACATTCCCAAACTATTTCTGAAACTAAAACATTAATGGTCATTGCTTTTTACACATCCCCCTGAGATGTGTTTAATCTTTTAAAGTAAACCTGTTTCAGTTGTGGCAATTTACAACATAAAACCTAACTACTGTTTTTAACATGGTCAAAACAGCAACATATCGACATGGGACATTTTGCATGCACGTTTAATTGTACACTTTTGCCACTTGTATTGTAGGAAACTGCAATTTATGCAAATGTTGCAAGTAATATGATCAATATAAAAAAGTGTCTGACCACTGTCTGACTTTGAGCCTTCTCCTGGCACTCTCTTTAGTTAGAGTATTTGAGTTCTACAACCATGTTTCTATGAATAGACAAGTAAAAAAAAAGTGCTTTGTAAAAAATGTCAGCTAGTTTAGCATTTTGAATCCAAGTTTCAAATCTAGTTGTAACACACTCCATACATTTGGGCGTATTTGTATAAATGAAGACAGAGCTCGAAACTCTGAATCACTGAATTGACACTTCACTAATCCTCACCTTAAAATGTAACTGACCAATCATACCTTAGCATCTGTTGCAATCTGCCATATTATCAGACAGGCTTTTGCTCTTTCTAATTCAAATATATGGAATATATGGAAGCAATTGTATGTTTGGATTGTTTTAAATGGACTTAAATGGTCACAACATTTGGTACAACCTTGTTACAGATGCCATCATAATTGTGATATAAGTTACCCAGTGTGGATACATGCAGCATTTTTTGCCCTTTTGCAAATCTTTGACTACATCTTGAGATGTGCATGTTTTGGATTAAATATGTCAGCCATCATTCACAAACCAACAAGTATAACATCAGTAGGGACACTATATTTCTTCTGAGGTAAATGAGTGTTAATTACTTAAGGTTAAAGCATTTATATATTAATACATGTCAAATTGTTATCAGTCATAATTGCTGTCAAATAATGCTTGTCTTTTTCAGTTGAACGTAATACGTATTTGCATAGAGTCTCATTTGCAGTCCCTGTAGGTTTTAATGACACTACTGCATCGTTTAATAAATTCTTTACAGAAAATCAGCAGGTAAAAGATGTTTTGCAATGTCACACATCGTTCCAGACCAAGTTAAATTATATCCTTTCAAATTTGACCACTTTTACTGACATTTTAATGAAAACTGCACTGTTCACAAAAAAATCACCAGTTCATTCCTATGGGACATTGTGTAAAGCATGTCTGCATGTGAAGAAGCCTTTTATTTTGTCACACATTATTAATTTTTCACATTTACAGTGAAATAATGTTTTTCACATATCCCAGCTCAGGTCAGAGTGCAGGGTCAGCCATGATATGGTGCCCCTGGCATCAAGGGCCCAACAGTGGCAACATGGCAGTGTTGATGGTGCATCTATGATTTTATAATGATGGTGCATCTATGATGTTATAAAGATGGATGTATGATGCCATAATTGTGCCTCTCTGATGTCATAATACAGTCTGTATAATGTCATTATGGCACCACGATGCCATAATACACTATTTATGATGTCTTCTATGATGTCATAATAGAGACTCTATGATTTCAGTAAACAGTCTTTATGATGCCATAATGGTGGATCTATGATGTCATAATGGTGCCTATATGATGTCATAATGCAGTCTTTATGATGATATTACAAGCCCTAGGTGATGTCGCAATGTGTTATTCATGATGTCATAATAGTTTTATGATGTTATAATACGGTTTTCATGACATGGCACAGTTTTCAGCGGTGTTTACAAACGTAACCGGAAAGCAACGTGTCGTTTTCTTTTCTTTGTGATCACAGCTATAGTAAGGGTGGGGCCCATCTACCTCCATCTCAATAAAACAGTGCACATATTCATTAGTTTAGTAGTTTGGCACAGAAATTGTTGTGGATTTTAATTAAACCATGTCTTTGGTTGCTTGGGAACATAAAAAGTTCACCAAAAACAGAATTATTGGACTTGCTAAATTTGATTAAAAACAACAACATACAGAGCATAACATTCTGTATCGCTAGATAATTGAGGTTTGTATCACGCTAAGCAGTTCTCTAATAAAGGAAATAACTGTTAGAAATAACGTGAAGCATAGACAGTCTCCAAAGATTATTGATATGAGGGACAATAAAAATCTGTCCTTAACCGTAGAAGCCTGTTTGCTTAATTTCTGACGTTTGCTTTTAGGCAAAGAAATTTTAGGCAAAGAAATTATATTATATAGTAAAATTACTATATAAAATTATATTATATAAGTAATAAATAACTTAAAAATGTACTACAATTTCCAGATACAAATGAAATTCCAGAGCTGGAGGGGGCAGCAGAGATGATCAGTCTGATCTATGTCGAAAGATGTCTGTACAGCGTCTAACACCACTGTCACATTGGTACTTAAAGTACATGAAGAAGAGCAATGTTAATGCTAGCTAGGGAACAACTGAATGCCCCTTTAATATCATGCAGTATCACTGACATAGTGACTGACATATGTCGCCATGAAATCAGAGACCCTCCCCTCAAAATGCAAACAAGTGGTCACAGGAGACACATTTAAGAGAGCAGATGTAAACAGTGATTTGTCTCGCACATGTGACCACATGTGATTGGGTCACCCGAGATGCATTTAGTGTAAATGGGGTCTTTGTCAAGTTAAAAAGCATCTTGAGACTCTTGCATTCTGTTCTATTGGTTATGCCATGACTAGCTTTTTCAGTGCAAGAACGTGTTCGGTTTGAACGGCCCCTTGCAGTTTTTTTTTTATTTAAATGCATATACATTGCACATAATCATATTCCAGTTTCCCCAATATTATAAACACAAAGCTCATAATCAAATACTACATTGTCAAAATTTTAAAGACGCAAGGGAAAAACGTACTATTCACTGAAAATCCGCCTCTTCCTCTGTGTTCATTCATGTTCAAATTTGACATCACTCTAAGAGACAATTAGCTAAATGACAATAAAGATGACAAAGAAAGTGAACTGTTGATACCATTTGCAGATAATGTGTAGCGTGAATTCAAGTGGCCGAAGAGTAGTTTGCTAAAAATCTACTAGCTTCATAGAAGCATTTGCGTCTCGTAGTAACAACTAAAATACAAACATCACATAAAGAAAACATAGAAGTAATCCTTAAGACTCCAGGTGGATAAATCCATATTTTCAGAAGTGATATAGTAGGTGTGAGTGAGAAAGTAATTTTTAATTCTAAATCTCCACTTTTACTTTTACGGCTGAAAGTCACATGTGGTACCTGTTTAGATTCATGTTCACATCTGAAAGTTAAAGATAAAGTGGAGATTTACAGTAAAAGGTACTTAAATATTGATCTGTTTCTCACCCACACCAATTATATCACTTCTGAAGATATGGATTTATCCACTGGAGTCGTATGGATTACTTTTATGTTTCATTTATGTGATTTTTGGAGCTACAAAGGTCTGATCATCATTTGCTTGCATTGTATGGACCTGCAGAGCTGAAATATTGTTCTAAAAAACTTTGTTTATGCTCTGCTGAAGAAAGAAAGTCATACACATCTGGGATGACATGAGGATGAGTCAATGAGAAGACAATTTTCATTTTTGGATGAACTATCCCTTTAACAATAGCCTCAACAAGACAATGTCTGTACTGATCTGTAATGATCAGTACCCCATGGCATAATGACAATTGAAATATTAAGACATCAACTAAATGTTACATTTGGCTATGTACAGTATCTATGGTGTTGATGATAGTTTTTTTTTTAATATTCAGCGTTCTTCGTTATCTGTTAATTTAAAGGCTAATTTGGTATTTGAAGTCTTTAAAAATAAAGTGTATATCTTTCAACCCATTTTTGTAATGTAAATCAATACCATGTTAAAACCATATATCAAAAGTTTCAGCAATTATCACGATATGAAAATTTTAGATCATCAAATGCCAGAAAAAAGAAAGTCATATACATCTAAGCACGAGTAAATTATGAGAGAATTGTCGTTTTTGGGTGAACTATCCCTTCAAGTGGTAGTTATATTGTTTTAATGTATTGTCACAATCATTTTCCTTGAATATGCAATTTACACAGTATGCAATAAACTAGCATGTCTTTAGGTCAATATTAAAAATTCTTTCTTTAGAAACTCGTCAGTCAATCATTGCTTTGAGGAATAAAGGCTATACAATGCTTGAAATTGACACAAAACATATATATATATATATATATATATATATATATATATATATACATACATACACGTATTATATAAAATATATACACGTATATAAAACCAAGGGGCCTTTTCTGTATTTTGTATTAAGTAATCGGCACATCATGTAATTAATTTGATTAAAATTGTGTCGATTGACAGCCCTAATCTTAATGTGACTCTGACATAAAATTTCTTTGCAGGTATTTCAGTTAGTTGGCTTATGGAAAACACACATGCCCCATAATTAAAAACGAGGTGTGTGCACATTAGAAGGTAGAATGTATATATAAATTGGTCATATTATGAGGAATCAAAGTTCAACCTGCCACAGGCGCTGCTGATATAATTCTACTCAGCAGTCATTGAGGCTTTTCTCTGCACTTCACCAAGTATCAGGATTGGTTCAGCTAAATTCTGCTCCATTTGCTCCTGATCACCCTGCAGAAAGAGGATTTCATTGAGGAAGTTAAAAAAATTTAAGAGCCTTTCTGTGTTGTATGGCCCCAAGACAGCATTGTGTGCCACAACACCAGTGGTAGAAATCGTGTCACACAGAGTGATGTTGCCTCCTCTCTGTCCAGGAACATTGACTGTGGCATGATGGCCACATTTCTCCCTCTTCTCCATTTTTTGTGAAGATTGAAGCCAGCTTTGCCAATATACTGTACATATACTCATAATGAGTTGCAATGCTTTCCAAATCAAACATTCTCTAGAGTAAAAAGAACACAAGGTACTATACAGTAAGTTTTTTACAGTAATCACATTGATTGCACAGTTGACACTACTGTAAACTTTTGCTGAAGTCTGAGTTCCCACTTTGATGCAGCACTGTGCATTGAGATGCCAGAATAGTCTTGTTTGTCCACCTGAATATTTTCGAACTTCAATTCTGAAAAACGTTTGGACAATCAGGAACATTTACAGTAGAAAACTAGAACTACGTAAAACAAGACTACATAGACCCTCACTGTAGAAGTAGAATGGTATAGTTATTTACCGGGTTTCCCTCTGAAATGTGCGTATAATTGAAGCCACTGTAGATCTGTTTATATTGGGCTGACCTCTCTGCCCAGCTTCTCTCAAGGAGAGACCATGATTTATGACATGGTCAATAAGGGTGGCTCTGATTTCATTTGAAACACATCTGTACCTATATCCTTCTACCTCTCCTCCCTCCTCTTACACCTTGCCCTCCCCTTCCTCTCAGTCCAAGTCTTCTTATATTTTCTTCTCTTGCTCCTTCCACTATATCATTGCTCTCCAATCTATCCATCTCTTTCCCTCTAATCCTCTCTTCTCCTCTTTCAGTTCTTCTTGCTTCATCTCCTCTTCCTATACTTTCTACTCCTCTCCCGTCATCTTTTTCTACCTCTTCAACTGTTCCTCTACCTCTGCCCTGTCTACCACCTCTCACTCTTACACCTCTTCATTTTCCCCTTCTCATACTTCTTCTTCTTTTTGTTTTTCTTTTCCCCTTTTCTAGTTGTTGTATTTAAGACTGTAATTAAGCTGTGTAAACAATTAGGACATTTGCATTTCTTGTGTTGTTTGTATTATTAACTCATCAAATATCAATTTGGGGCTAATTGAAAACATACCATTTGCAACTGAGAAATGAATAAGAGATTTTTGTTTGTTGTGTTTGGAAAATTGTGCACAAATGTTTGTGATTTTTGCAAAGACCAATAAAAAGAGCTGCAATTGTTTTTTCCTGATATATTTAAGTTTTGGTTGGCTGTATGAACTACTGTGAAAACATTTGAGAATTTTGTGTACAGTGTTTTGAGAAAATGATGTATGTGATTTGTAATTTGTTTGAAATGAAGGAAAATTTACAATCTGTTTAGGACAATTACAAAGTGTTCAGATCACCGTGTTAACTTGTTTTGAGAGCAGTTAGCTGAGTTTGGAGAAATGTGTCAAGTCTATTGGGAAAAACTGTAATACAAATTTGATGCTCCCCGGGATTTGACCGAGAAGCAGATCTGTAATTAAAATTAAATAATCAATACAGTTTTTCTTATTTAGGCCTTACTTTGTGATAACATCCAGTTTCATGTGGCTTATTATAACCAAAGAGCCAAGAACAATGAGTGTGTGCAATGCCTTCTGTTTTACCCCAGTGCTGATTATTCAATCAGTATGAAGTTACAGTAATTATAGGACTTTAATTG